>JAMWYP010000157.1:0-600000 GCA_025563575.1 Acacia pycnantha
TATCGAAAGTAATGCATTGAGATGTCACAAGTATAAAGTTCAAGATGTAGCCTAGAATGTAATACATTTTACAATTAGTATCAAAGCCAATAATTATATTACTATTTATTATTTAATGTTACGTTGATATTTCTCTTTTCACAAGTGTAGCAAATTTCCAACACGTTTACTCAATTAGATGAATTTTTCTCAAGTTTGAAATTTATCAAAAGTGATGGTAAATGACGCTATCCATATGGTAAACCATTTTACAAATGTTGTCAGTAAATGATTAAATGATTTAGAATTATACCTATTTACTTTTATCATATATAATTTTACATATTTTGACAAAAAAATATATATTTACATATTGTTAATAAATGATTTCATTAGCCTAATGGGCCCATTACCTGATCCAAGGTGATGTGGGATCAAATGCTACGTTTACCACCTTGACCCCAAATAAAAAAAACTTTGCCCATAAAAATAGTCACGGGTGGCTGGTCATTGGAGTTCTAGTTACTTGCCAAGCGGTGTTGGAGCTCCAATGGCCAACTGGCGGTGATTTCTCGGGTGAGAGTGTGTTATTCCTCCCTTTTATAACTAGACTATTTTAGAAATGCACCAACATTTTGAAACTCATATTTAGTCATGAGGTATGGATTTATGTTTTTACATATTGGACTGACCTTTTTAAAACTTTAAATTTCAAACGATATTTGAGAGAGATTTTCTCAATAATTAGTCATTTCAACTATTTATTGGTATGTGTAAATTAGTTAAAAGTCACTTATAATAAAAAGGGATAGAGTAAGTCATATTTTACATTAATTTGAATTTTAAAATTAATATCAAAGTCAAAACTATATATTTGATAACCTGTAAATTAGAAAGCCCTATTTAAATCTTTGAGCATGGTTATAATCCCGATATTAAAATTCAACTTATTTGAATTAAAAGGGAAAAAAAAAATAAGACGAAGAAAATTACTTAGAGCTATTGACTAGGAAATGTAAGTTTTTTTTTTTTTTTTGCCAGAAAATGTAATTTTATATTTTCACAAAAAAATAATAATAATAATAATGTTACCTTCTCAGGAGATGAATTGACCTAATCAGAAAATGGAGCAAAGTTTTTTTCATAGGATCCAACAACTTATATATTAAAGGGGCTCACATAAAATTGATAAGTAACAATTAAACATACAAAGAGAAAGAAGGCCTCAAGAGAACAATAAATATAAAACATATAATCTTAATTCTTAACCTTACACTTGCAATATCACAATATCACAATAATCATGATTAGAAAGACAAAACATCAGGTTTTTTGTTCAGGAAAAAAAGACTCTCAACAAAAGACGAAACAAAAACTTGAGGCATTTTCGCAATTCCCACAGGCTCCTCCGATTCCATCGTTGGATCAGCTAAAACTATAGCTCCACTAGTAAGTCTCAGGACCACTTTTCCCCACTACTAGTTAGAGCTAATACTGTAAATATGCCCCCATAAAGTCCACTATCCAAGCGGAACATTTCGGTCCATGAATTGGTAATACCATAATCTTTCATCACCCAAATACAAAACATGCATCGCCTCCTCCTTCTCATCTTAACATGACTTACCACAGCAAGCGAATGGCTTCCTTCCACGGGAAGTAATTTTGATACAAGAGCTTTTTCATTTGATTGCTGTTGCGATAACGTTAGTTCTCTAAATGTTTCTTGAATCACATCAAATGATAAAATGAACCTGTAGTTTAGTCTAACGCCTTCCTCAAGGGCTGCGGAGCGCCAAACAAGCCAATGTAATGCGCCATTCAGAAACACCGAGGGTAACCACTGGCAATCGCTGAGGAAAAATTGAGGAACTATAACGGAGATACTCCTCCAAATATGAGAAGCAAGAGCTCAATGTGAGGAGTATCTTTTGTACATCTGTCCTTCACGAGTTTCACTACCTTGTAATCGTTATTCCTCGAATCAAAACCAAACCCAAAAAGAATACAATACTTGGGGTCAACATAGCTGCATAAATATTGACGGCTGCGTTTTTTGCGGGTGGTGATTGGTTTGGGAGGCACGATATATTTCCGAAGTGAGGGATTCCATATAATGATAGTTGCGGATTTTAATGGTGAATAGTCGGCAGAACATACAAGGCCATTGCATGCGCCAACAAAGAGCATATGACGATTAGGCTCAAATAGATGAGAGAGTGGGAACCTCTCAACAGAGAATTGATCAGTCTGCTGATTAATAGAGGAGTACAATGAGTAAGTTTCCTCCTGATGCAGAGAACGTGGGTCATCAGGCGATTTGCGTTTTCTAAATTGAAAAAAGAGGGAGCTGTTGTGATTGGGAGGTTGAATTGTGCGGTTGAGATTATCATAAACGAAAGTTTGACGAGTGATGAGAGAATTCCAAGCTTTGCAAACGGAGGTGCATTTCACAATAGACTTGACGGGAAGTCTGTGAAGAATTTCCTCCACGATTTCTAGGGGCAAATGATTAGACATATTGGAGTGGAGTTGCTGCTTTTGGTTGATGCAGATATGCCTCTGTCGAACAAAAGTGCTGGGTTGGGCCCTCTTTTGTTTTGATTTTGTGCATTCACACAAGCCTCCTTTAGAATTTGTGCATAATTTTGAATTCCATTTCGGTGCTTCTGAAATGAGATTAAAAACTGATTAGATTTAATTTGGATGGTCTCCTTCAAAATTCACACCAACACAGACAAAGAGAGA
Source organism: Acacia pycnantha (assembly GCA_025563575.1). Classification (NCBI taxonomy): domain Eukaryota; kingdom Viridiplantae; phylum Streptophyta; class Magnoliopsida; order Fabales; family Fabaceae; genus Acacia; species Acacia pycnantha. The sequence goes on from JAMWYP010000157.1 coordinate 2,728, forward strand.
GCTGCTTATTTCTAAGCATATTTTTAAACACACAAACACGTCCCTACAAGGCATGCCTTACAACACTTTAGTACTCAGATTTCCCCACTAGCAGCTTGTAACACAGTACATGCTTCTCTCTCTAGGGGACCAAAATGTGAACAAACTTTGACAGACAGTGTCAATACATGTGGAGTTACAAATTTTGAATGACAAATCTGTACAGAAGAATAAATCTAAGAACTTATTCACAAAGGTAAATGTTGCAGAAACCAAATTACATATTTCTTCAAAGAAAAATTAATGACAACTATACCCTTGTTTCAGCAACCAAAGGACAGTAACAATTTTCCAAGCACAGACTTGAAATCCGACGCGACAGACACTGAAAGGGTAAGCTACTGTTTAGGTCATCACAACCCATATCCGATTCTTAAATACTATTAAATACTATTACGACCTTTAATCGACGGTTCTTCCTCTTCAGAATCAAGGTTCAATTGCTCCTCTCACTCCGAATCAAAGAAATTGAAGATGGAAGAGGTTTATATGAATTACCTTGACCTAGATTGTCAATTGCTATGAATTACGACCTTCTCTTCCTCTCCTCCTTTCTTCTCAGCATCACGCCCTTTGGTTCCTCTTCTCACAGTCTCCCTCTTGCCCTAACTCGCTTCTCTGTCTCCGATCCCTTTCTCAGGTCTGATGTGCGGCAAAATAGTTTTGGGATAACAGAAAACGCGCGTGGGTGTGATTCCCTTTCCAGCCGATTTTGGAGCTAAAATTTCAACCGATTAAGGGTTATGCTTCAATCTTTTTATTATTCTAAACTTATTCAATAAGGCTATGCTATTTCTTTGTCCTTTTTTTTACTTGAAAAAATATAGAAAATTACAATTAATTCAATCTTTTTCTACTTTTATATTTATTCATGAAATAATTCTCAAAATTAATCCTAAAAAGTCATAAAAATTTTCTCTCTTATTTGACTTCTTTAGGCTGTAAAATATTTTTCCTAAAACTTTCTGATTACCTTTAAGCATTTTTCTTGAATTGTTTTAAAACTAATAGGCCCTTAATGGAAGGCTAATTTCTGAATTTTTTCCTTATTAAATAAATATTTACCAAAATGCCTTCGTCGAAACCTATTTCCCAAAATGCCCTCGTCAGAAACCTATTTCCCAATATGCCCCTGTTTAGTCGACTAAAAAATTTGGTTTAGTCGACTAAATGGAGGGCAAATTTTTTTTCCAGGCCCCCGACATTTAGTCGACTAAACCAAATTTTTTTAGTCGACTAAACCCATTTAGTCGACTAAAAAACTCATTTAGTCGACTAAATCATTAAAAAAAAGTTAAAACTTCGGAAGGCCGTAACTTAAGCCTGGAGTCCGAATCAAGCGATTCTTTTTTGATTCCACGTAACTTTTTGATATCTATGCACTGATATAAAAATTATCTTCAAATTTAATGAAGAGAAAGGAGGAAAAACAAGTGATTCTTTATTGCGCAGGAAATACCAACAATTCATTAAATATAATCAAGTGATTTTTTAATATATATATATATATATATATATATATATATATATATATATATATATATATATAGTTTTCTTTTATTTGATGTTTTATATTCATTAAATATAATCACTAATATTACTAACCAACAGACTTGTAAAACAAATTAAAATGACTCCACTACTTCCTAAAAATAGCTAATCACATGTTTACAATAATATAATAAAAGATCAAAGACACTCAACACAATAAACAATTAAAAATAAATAACTTAATCCTTCTTATTGTGGAATCAAGAACGCATGGAAATCAATGATACATGAACCATATAGAGAAAAAACTGGGATTATTAACTCAACTATACTAACAATTCATTAAATATATATCATGGGCTTTTTTCCCAATTTGCTATATTTAATGAATTGTTAGTATTGTTAGCATTTTAATTTGTTTTACCGAGTCTCGTTGGTTAGTGATATTAGTGATCCTAGATATTAGCTATGATCCTAGATTTTAGTTAGATTGACTACTGTGCTATCACAACATATGATCTCATGCATAACTTCCCAACACCGTTATTCCCCTAAAATCAAGCCCCACAAATTTAGCGTCGATAATTTTACTATTTCTATTTTCTTTTAAAATCCATATTATTAATGGAGAGAAAATCTCAATTTTGAATATATTGTATTTTGAAAATCCAGATTAATTGTTACGTTGAAATTCAAAGTTTACCAAATACATGGTAGAAAAATAAAGATATTAAAATCTAAAATAGGATCAATTAATTATTATTAGATAATAATATTAGAAATAATGATTAATTAATTATACAATAAATATCTCTCAATTAAATATAATTAATTTCCTCCATCCTGACAAAACCCTAGGATTGGTACCATCATTTCCCACTCTATCTCCTTTTCCTCGTGGCACCGCCCTCTCCCGCGATCAATTATGTATACGCACATATCTTATCTTTATTGTACCCGAGATATTATATGATCTAATAAAAAAGAAAACATCAAATAAAAGAAAACTATATATATATATATATATATATATATATATATATATATATATATATATATATATAAAATTAAAAATCACTTGATTATATTTAATGAATTGTTGGTATTTCCCGCGTAATAAAGAATCACTTGTTTTTCCTCCTTTCTCTTCATTAAATTTGAAGATAATTTTTATATCAGTGCATAGATCTCAAAAATTTATGTGGAATCAAAAAGAATCGCTTGATTCGACTCCCGAGCCCGGTTACGCCTTCCAAGTTTTAACTTTTTTTTAATGATTTAGTCGACTAAATGAGTTTTTAGTCGACTAATGGGTTTAATCACTAAAAAATTTGGTTTAGTCGACTAAAATGTCGGGGCCTGAAAAAAAAAATTTTTGCTCCTCCATTTAATCGACTAAACCAAATGTTTTAGTCGACTAAATATAGCAGATCGAGAAATGGTTTTCGACAAGGGCATTTTGGGAAATAGGTTTCTAACAGTGGGCATTTTGGTAAATAGTTATTTAATAAGGGGCAAATTCAGAAATTAGCCCTTAATGGAATGAGAGAAGAGAACGATCAATTAATTGAGTAGTGTGAGAAATTCACTATATTTATAATGTGGTTGACAACATATATAAATGTATTTACTATTTTAATAACTTTATTTATTATTATTTTTTAGTGTTATTAAAGCCAGACTAGACCTACTAGTTCGGCCAAGAATTCGGCGAATCGGTTGGTAAACATGTTCGGTATATGCGCTAACCCATTTTAGTTTTTTTTTAAAAAAAAATTGATTTTTTTATTTTCTTTATAATTACATATTAATAACCTTAAAATCTTCACTTTCTCATCGTTTTTTTGCCTCGAGTTAGCTTCGGTTTGACTCAGGTCTAACCCACTGACCATTGATCCAGTACCCGAACCGAACCGATTCAATGACCGGTCTAAGTTTAATAACCTTACTAGTTTTAATAAGTTCTAACTTGGGGAGGTTGGATTGATTAGATGAGAGTGAGAGAAATTTACTTATAATGTGGTTGGTAACGTTTCTTAATATATTTAGCATTTCAATAACATCATTTACCACTAATTTTAACAAACAAGTAGTACTACTTGTAACATCCTAAATTTTGAGATTTGAAATTTGAACATTATATGAGAAATTGAATTGTGAAATTTACCCTAAAATAATTATGAAGTTAATTAATGGAAATTTAGGGCTCATTTTCCCTTAATTTATTTTGGGAAAAGAATAGTTCAAATAAGGAGTAAATTATGCCTAAAAATTATAAGAATAATATATGAGAATTAAATAGTGGAAATTGGTCAAATGACTAAATTAATTATTTGCAAAATTGGGAATTTATTTACCTTATAATATTTAATATTAAAATTATGGAAATATTTGCAAAAGATAAAATGTTGAATAAGCCTTGTAACTCAAGCCCAATATACATATTACCCAACCCATTATTCATTTCCTACAGCCCAACACTCCTTCATATATCCATTTGGCCCATATGCTATTAATCACTAAGCCCATTCCATTTTCTTTCCTTCAGCCCATGTGACAATTGGAGAAAGAACACTATTAAGCAAAAAGGCTTTAAGACAGCGCTCATTTGGAGCTGCGGATAATCGACCTTACGGCTTTAAAGGTGTGACCTAAGTGGCATTTTGTAAATAAAAAGAACTTCTTAAACAATGAAGGGCTATAAGACCGCCTCATTTAGAGCGGATAATCGAAGCACCTGGCCTTAATGGTGTGACCTGGTGGCGCTTTGTAAATAAAAAGAACTTACACAATGAAGGACGCCTCATTAAGACCTGACTAATTATCGACCTAGGTCCTAAATATGTGACGGTGGCATATTTGTAAATATAAAGAACTTCTTATTTCGATCAATTTTTCATAGATCTTATCCAGCACTGTTAAAATAACAACCTGCCTTTAAAATGTTAATAAAAAAATTGAAATATCAAATACTTTTATGTAGAAATCTCATCAAGCGCACTTATATTTTCTACACTCCAAAATAATACGGAAAAATATAAATATAAAGGTATTAAAGTTTTAAGACCGAACATATATAAAAGCCGGTCTTAAAACTTTGATTTTTAAGACCGAACTTAAAATTTGTCCTAGACTAAAGTTTAAATAAAAAGTAATAAATGTTAAGACCATTGTTAGAATGACCGGTCTTAAAAGTAAGACTTTAAGACCGGACAAAAAATTTGGCCTACTAAAGTTTGAATAAAAATTAATTAATTTTAAGACCGGACATATATAGAGATCGGTCTTAAAGGTTATCTTTTAAGACCGTATATGTGTATTTGTCCTGGCCTTAAAATGAAGCGCCAAACGTTAACTTCGCGCGGACGCTTTTGTCACTCTCACACTCTCACCGAAGAACCCCTGTTCACGTTGCGAAACCCTTCCTGTTCCATTACTCTCTTCCTCGCCCGCGCACCGTTAGCCTCTGTTACTCCCTCATTTTCTCAGCATTCCTCTCTTACCTGTCTTGAAAATGAACGGTGAAAACGATTCCACTCGTGTTCTTGAAACTCCGATATCGGTTTGACCTGGGAGGGTCTGACAAACGAACCTCTTCATCTCACATTGAGCCTCCTCGCGCCGCACGCCGTGGTAGAAGCGGCACACGAATGATGGAAGTATCCCTTAGTCGGAATACCGGGACGAAGCTCGAGATTCATTTTGATGAAAATTTGCAACCTTTCGGTCCTAATAAAAGCACATATACTAGTTTTGTTTCGGCGCTCTAGTACGTAGCAAGGTTAGCATTTTGACCGATGAGTGGAAAAATGTGGACCAAAAACAATAAAGGATCCTATGTGGGACACTATCCGCTTACATTCACCGTCCCCGAGTCCGAGAAGTTCAAAGACTCAACATTGTCTTATTGGCTGAGCGGTTCAGAAGTTTAAGACCTTTCGGCTAACACTTATATTTTTGCCGAGGAGAAGCCTCGACCATCAACCCCAGGACAAGTACAAATTTATTGATGAACAAACTTGGCAACAATTTGTTCGTAATGACCACTCTCGAAGCTCGGTGAGTTATATTTAGTTTTGTTTGCACTTTTGTTTGCTTATTAACCCGCGAGGATATGTGAATGTTATTGTGTACATCTAATCTCGTTAGTTAAATGGTTTGGTGTGTGAATAGAAGTATACATTTGCTGCCTTTGTCCCGCATGAGAGGAGCATGTCCTAGTTCCATGCAAGTTTGATATGTAAACCGTGTAATGGCCATGGTTAGACGTTGTCGTTAGTTAGTTAGTTATTCTAATATGTGTAGGAACCATTTATGATGAATGAATGAATTGACCGAGTTGGCGCATTTCGCAACTCCTTTCCTTTGGTTTTCCCAATTTCTTCTACAATGCTACATCTTCCTTAAGTAAAATGTTGAAACTTGATGAAGTGAATTTGACTAATGTTTGACGTTCATATCAAGCAAGTTCTCTAATTTCGTTAGTGACATGGCTGGAATTCATAATTGATATATAGTTGTTTTCAATCCCGATTCACGTAAAATAAGGGAAAAATATCGGGAGATTGGGAGAAAGAATGATTGCCCACACAGGCTTCTCGCTACGGATATGAAAAGGCCGAAAAGATTTGATGGCACCAAACGGAAGAGATTAGAAGATGAAGTTGAATCCAATCCTTCTACGGTAGTTGACCGCCCGCCATCTCCAATACGTCGCGAGGAGCTCGTTGTATATTCGGCAAAGCCAAGCGGCGCCTACACGAGTGAAAAAACTCGTAGTTGCCGAACGAATTGTAAGTATCGATATTGTTATTTTTTACTTACTAAACATGTTTCATCACTAAGCTTCTCGTTATCTGTATCTTACAGAAGATCTTAAAAAGAAAGAGGCAGAGGATCTTTTGCGTCGGACGGGAGGAATGATGTTCGACCGCCGCGACCGGAAACCGGATCACGCGGGCGTGTAAGGGGATTGGAGGACTGGTAGGCCTAAAGCAATACTTTGGTAAATCCAAACGCCACGAGACAAAGTATGGTTACCCAGGAGGAGATGGATTAGACGCCGCCAAATTAAGTGAGGAATCGCGGCGAAAGATGCTACATTGAGGATGTTTCAATCTCGAGATGAGCAAGATGAAGGAGGAGATGGAGAAAATGAAGTTCCTCCCGAGCTCTCGGCCGTGAGACCAGTGTGGATCCCTTGACACCTTCACTGAACCTATGCAAGCAGCAGAGCACTAGAGGAGCCGCATTGTTGGACAATCGAGTCAAAGCAACCTTGTCATCTCGTATGTGGAGGATCGTGATGGTCATAGACAATTGGTTGCTAAAGGGACTGTCCACAACTTGGGATCAACTGTACACCACGAACAAATGGCCGATGATGAAGTCGAGTGTCGCTTGAAGAGGTGATCTTGATGCACCTGTCCCTCTCCCAACCGATGAGTCAAGGTTGTGAGTGATGTCAAGGGAACCTTCATCTCTTGGCCGGTGAAGCTTGTAGATGTCTCTACTCCTCCTCAAGCTCCACCCCTCCTCAAGCTCCACCCCCTCCTCAAGTTCCATCCCCTACTGCTAACTTGACGGCCAAGGAAAAAATAAAAGATTTGGTAGCCAAAAAATGGTTTAAAGATAAATCGTGGCCTGTCAATGAAGTAGTAGGCCTCCTCATCCTCAACCGCTTTTAGTTGATAATGAAGATGTAGAGTCCATGCCGCTTCTCGGAGCCGAGGTTACTAGTGCATGTGTTCAACTATTTATGAAGTAAGTATCTTCTTCCTTGATTACATAATTGAAATGCACCGTTTAGACACACATATATACATATATACTAATTCCCTCATCGATGTCATTCTTGTAGGTGCATGCACGAGAAACTGGTTCAAGAGGCGTATTTCGGATTTTGGATTCTTGTGCCCAGGCAGTATGCAAGCACAACACTACCTCCGGAATTGAGACAGAGTACATATCAAATAGGTTGTGTAAAGTGCAAAGAAAGGTGTACTTGTTTCCACACTGCTCTCTGTATACATATATACTTGTCTGCAATTCACTTAATATAATTATGCTACATATATATATATCACCGAGTACTTTATCGTCTGTGAATTTTCAGCAACCACGGCGGTTGGTCGTCATGAACATGGAGTTCCATTATGTTATCTTCTTATGCTCCACTCACGCCGATCCATCGACTACGTTGAAGCCGATGATCACCAAGTAAGAATGTCATTTTGATTGTCTTGTCGAAATCTCGTTGTGAATTTTCGGTGAACATTCCGATAAATTTCGATTTTGATGATAGTGCCATGAAGACCTTCCGTGTTGAGGTAAAAAAGCGTGGTGCTCACTCACGATCCTAAATGGCACAAAATTAAGGTTAGTACATAATTGGACATGACATAATTGCCTTCGAAGTTGGTCAAGAAGCTATATATGCTCTTATATATATTTATTGTTATTTTTAGACCCGTCGGCAACCGAACGATCGAACTTATGTGGCCCGTACGTCATGAAACACTTATATGATATTGTGACGGAGGAAACACTAAAGTCACTTTAAGGGTAAGATGTTATGGCTGAATTCACCATCGATGGCTTAATGTTACATATGAAATATGCACATAATATGTTAATTTGTTTCGTCTTTGATGTTACGAGAGGTTTGCCCGTGAAGAGCCATTTGATGATGATGAAATCGAGCACATACGCGAGGTTTTGTGAATATCTCGTATAAACTAGTCTTAGAAAATCCAAGTCAAGACAATAATTAATGTCCTAAATTAATTCATTTGTAAATAATATATGATGCCGTAGCAACAATAGCCTTCTCGTACATTTGTTTATTTTTTCGACTAGCTAATTAATTCATTTGTAAATATAGCAATGTAATTCAATAATAAATTTGTTTATTTTTTCGAACAATTTGTGTGTGTCCATTTTGGGTTTCGAATGAATGGGATGGTGGATAAAGCTATTTAGTGCTTGAAATTTGAGGTACAAGCGGATGTTGAAAATGAGCCGACGAGGCTCTGAAAAGTATTCGCGACTTTTAGGACCGTATATTTTTTAAAAGTGCGGTCCTAAAGGTCTTCGTCCATTTTAAGACCGTATATTTAACAAATATCCGGTCCTAAAAGTCTTCGTCTAATTCTAAAAAATTGGGTAGAGACTTTTAGGACCGTATATTTGTTAAAAGTACGGTCCTAAAGGTCTTCGTCCATTTTAAGAGGTCTTAAAAGTCTTCATTTTATTTAATAGATTGCCGAAACCTTTAGGACCGTATATTTGTTAGTTGTCCGCTCCTAACTTTAAATTTTAAAATAAGGCTTAATTTTTAGGACCGAGGATTTATTAAACGTCCGGTCCTAATATTCTTCATTTTAATAGAGTTGGTGACTCGATTTTTAGACATATCGTTAGGGTTCAAGGCAACCATGTTTCCAGCGTTCTTCTCAAGTTTTGTGCTTCGTTGTTCTCGTTTCAACTTTTCCGGATGTGAAGAACGTCATCTGTCCCTTTTCTTTTTGTTGGAAAAAGAAAGAAGATAACGAAAACGACACCGAAAATTTTCATCACATCCGGAAAAGTTGAGGGAAGACAACGATGGTCCAAACTTGAGAATAGTCGTCACTCTGTTTGTTTTTATTCGAAAAAAGGTAAATAATGTTTTTTTGTTTTGTTTTGTATGGTCGCAATCGTTAACTTTATTCTCGCAAATTTTTAAGATTGATCACCACGAATAGGACAATGTTTTGTTTGTTCTTGTTGTCGGAGAAAAAGAACATAAAGTTAAAGACAAACAAGGAAGGCGATTGGGAAATAAAAATTGTATTTAATAATTTTTTTTCTCACGCCTCGTAAGGCAGTTGAAGAAAAAAAAACTTAAAAATTCTAATCCTCCCCATCGTTGTCGGAGGGGAGGGAATGGTCTGAGACGTCGTCATCGAGGTATGGTACTCAACGTCATTGGCCGAGTACCGCTTTCCGCTTTGTTGTTGACGGCGTGATAGACTGAAACAGCTTTGCCCAAGCTTCGGTCTATATGATCGACGCGGCTATCAGTGCTCCGGAAGAAGAAGGAGGACCTCGTCGTGGTGGAGAAGCCATTACGGTGGAGGTTCTAGGAGGAGATGGAGATGAATGTTAAGAAAGTAACAACGGGTTTAAATAGAGAACCCATCCCGAAGAATGTGAAACGCCTAAACATTAACGAGGAGACGCATATTTGCTCGTAATACGAGGAGACGCCTAGTTGGGAAGTTTATGTGGAAGCCGAAGAGACTCTGAATTCATTTCAACAATGGGGAAGGGACTCTTGAAAAGAATGAACTTTCATTTCAACAATGAGTTTTAGGACCGGATATTTGATAAAAGGACGGTCTTAAAAGTAATTGAATTAAAAATTAGTTTTAGGACCGGATACCAAGTAATATATCGGTCTTAAATGAGTTTTAGGACCGGATATTTGATAAAAGGACGGTCTTAAAAGTAATTGAATTAAAATTAGGACCGGATATAAGATAAAAGTCCGGTCTTAAAAGTTTGTATAAAAGTAAATTGACGAATTCATCATCGACGTTTATCTCTCCCGCCATCCGTCTTTATATACTCCACACACTACCTCCTCTTTGTCCTTGTTAACTCCTCACTTCCTAGCTCTCGCCCCAACTTCTCAAAATCCTCAAACCATGGTTAGATACAAGCAAACCGCTCGTAGGGGTGCATACACGCCTCACTCTCGTGCCATGGCTAGATCATTATATGGTGCGCCTCCTCCGGCGGCAAGGCCGTATTGTTTCGAAGACTCTCGGGTCGTTGGACCCATTGTTATTTCTTCGGATGATGAAGAGATTGCTCATGCCGCACCCCCTCGATCCTTCGCCGATCCTTTTCTTGCCGAGTTCAACCGTCATCTTGAAGCCGGCCATGCAGATGTTCGTAATCCCCTCTCCAACCCGTTGGCCCCGGCGCGCCTACCTCGACCCCTCTCCGCTCTCCTGTAATGATCCATTCATATTGCGGGTGGAGAGAATAAGACAACAACTTGCAGATCTCCAGTGGGAAATTAATGCTCTTCACGCCGAAATTGCCGAGGTTGTTCAATCGATTCTTGTGGATGATAATATTCAGCTTGTTTTTCATTTGTGTTTTTGTTGTTGTGTATATATTCTCAAGTAATGTAAGAAACATTAAGAACACCGTATGAATTTTTGGCTCTTCTCCGTAATTCATTAAAGAAACTTATTCTCCAATTTTGCTTTATTTTTTGTCCAAAAAATATCATTTATTTTATTGATTTAATATACCAATCACGAAGGCCATTAAGACCGGACATTTTATTTTATAAGTAACGGATCTAAAGATAATTTGAATTTTAGGACCGGATGTTTTATAAACCTCCAGGTCTTAAAACTTAAAAATCTAATAAAATTTTAGGACCGGATAATTTTAAAACTCCGGTCTTAAAATGTTAGTTGTATCTTTAGGACCGGACATTTAATTAATAACCGGTATTAATAAAATCCGAAAACCTAAATAAGGTATCTTTGTCGCGCGGAAAAATTAAATTTCCCTCTCTGAACTCTTGTCGCGCCGAAAGTGAATACTGGGTTCCGACTCGAAATTTCCCTCTCGGCTTCGTCGCCGCTTCGCGTACCTTCTCGACAATCACTCGGTTCCTTAGCTAAACGTCTATAGACGAAGCCGTAAGAGATGTTTCGGTTAAAACTTTATTACTTTCCAGCTTATCGTTCTTGGTTTTTCATGGGTTTAACGAAATCGGTGTAATGTTGTTATGGGTATTCTCTGTTGTTAACGAATATTGTTTTTTGAAGATTATATTTGCACTTTAGACCTACCCAACCGACCAACAAGTGTTTTTAGGTTACTCTTGCTGTCTTGTCTCGCAACATCAACGTTCGTGAGCGGAGAAGTAAGACGACTCAAACAAACGCATATGCTACAAAGTTAGTCCACAAGACCTTCATCCCCGCATTTAATTTCCTCGTCTTGCATTTATTTTGGTTCTTCGATTCACTCGTGATGCATTTATGACCAAAAGTAATTCTTAATTCGTCTAAATAATATATAGGAATTCTACTATGGATCACAGTTGGATAGATGCTTTACGAACGAGTATTGAATATCGAATGGGGTTAGGGAATTTATAGAATTTGCTAAAAAAATGCCCATGATGATGGGGAAGTATTATTGCCCTTGTGTAAAATGTTTGAATGAGTGTCGACTATGTCCTCGAAGTTATACGCACACATTTAATTTGTCACGGATTTTGTAAGACTTATACGGTATGGGTATGGCATGGTGAACAAGTGCCATCAAGTGGGAAACAACATGGGAAGTGGCCTTTGATGATAATGACACGGATATGGATGATCGCATAGAGGACATTATCCGTGATGTAGGAGAAGAGGCTTTTGAGCGATCACATGCATATGGTAATATGTGCGGTGATGCGAGACACCGCTATACCGTGGGTGTAAAAATACCAATTGTTGAACGCTGTATTGAAATTGGTCAGCTTGAAGGCACGTCATGGATGGAGCGACAAGAGTTTTCCAGAATTGCTTGAGGCTTTGAAGGACATGCTTCCGGATGATAACGTGTTGCCGCATCGCTACTATGATGCTAAGAAGATACTTTGTCCACCGGGATGGAGTACAAAAAGATCCATGCATGCCCGAATGATTGTGTATTATATAGAAAAGAGTTTGAAGAGAAGCGAGTTGTCCGATGTGTGAAACCCTACGGTACAAGTCGATAAGGGGCCTGCAAAAGTGTTGTGGTATCTTCCAATCATACCAAGGTTCAAGCGGTTCTTTGCGAATGAAAATGATGCAAAAATCGAGGTGGCATGCGAGATGAGAGGATTTCGGATGGACAGCTTCGACATCCGGCCGATTCTTCTCAATGGAAGAAGATCGATCAATTATTTCCGAACTTCGGCGAAGAACCTAGGAACCTCGGGCTTGCCCTTAGCACGGATGGAATGAATCCCTATGGAAGCCTTAGCGGACATACATAGCTCATGGCCCGTAGTCCCGATTGTTTACAACTTATCTCCTATGTTATGCATGAAACGAAAGTACATCATGTCCGTCTATGTTGATTTCGGGACCAAAACAACCCGGAAATGACATAGATGTTTACCTAGAGCCCTTGATCGAAGACTTGAAGGAGTTGTGGGAAGAAGGTGTCGATGTTTTTGACTCTTTCAAGAAGGAGGTCTTTAGAATGAGAGCCATGATATTTTGTACTATAAACGACTTCCCAAAGATATGGGAACTTGTCGAGGTATAGTGTAAAAGGCCATAAAGCATGTCCGGTTTGTGAAGAAGGCACATGCTACCATCAACTTCAACATGGAAGAAAGACGGTGTATCTTGGACATAGGAGATTTCTTAGACGGGGCCACCCATATCGTCGATTAAAGAAGGCCTTTTTGGTGGCCAAGAGTATGAAGAAGCTCCGGTGGCATTGACTCGGGAGCAAGTGTATGAAAAGGTTAAAAATATCGAGTGTCATCTTCGGTAAGCTTTGGAAAGAGTAGAAAAGAAACAAATATATGGAAGAAGAGATCTGTATTCTTTGATCTTCCCTATTGGCGCAATCTTGATGTGAGACACCGTATTGATGTCATGCATGTGGAGAAGAACGTATGTGATAGTATTGTGGGCACGCTTCTCAACATACAAGGTAGTTCGAAGGATGGTGTGAAGGCAAGATTGGATTTGCAAGCAATGGGAATACGCGAAGACTTGCATCCAAGGCCATATGGGAAGAGAACTTATTGTCCCCGGCTTCTCATACTTTGTCTAAGGATGAGAAACGAAGCTTTGTGAGTGTTTACATGGCACAAAAGTTCCCTGGGTATTCTTCAAATTTTAAGAGGCTTGTCTCGATGAAGGACTTGAAATTAGTAGGCCAAAAGTCTCATGACCGGCATGTCTTGATGCAACAACTACTCCCGGTAGCTATTCGAGGGATCGCCGAATATGATCTTCGGTCGTTTTGACTAGACTTTGTTTCTTCTTCAATGCGGTTTGTAGTAAAGTTTTCAAGATTGAAAAGTTGGATGAATTGGAGAATGAAGGATATCTTATCTTGTGCCACCTTGAAAAGCTTTTTGTTCCTTCATTTTTGACATCATGGTTCATCTCATTGTTCATCTAGTGAGGAGATAAAGTTGTGCGGCCCTATCCATTTACGGTGGATGTACCCTATTGAAAGATCTATGAAATTCCTAAAAGGGTATGTGAAGAACGCGTGCGGCTGAAGCATCAATTGTTCGAAATATGTTTGAAGAGGCCATGGAATTTTGTCAAAATTATTTGGCCAAAGTAAGACATATTGGGCTTCCAAAACGTGAGCATGCTGAAGGGGGTAGACGTGGGGCTTCGGTAAAGAGTGTGGATCGTGATGAATTGTCACAAGTCCACTTATACATCTTGAATAATGTTGATGAAGTTCAAGCCAGCATATCTGCACATAAAGAGGCGTAAGGAAAGAGAACCATCGAATGACCGAACAAAGGTTGATTAGGGAGCATAATGAACTTTTGCAAACCGGTTCAAACAAAAGGTCGAGGATCTGAATGTGTTTCGAGACAATGAAATGGTTAGCACGTGGTCCCGAGTTTGATGTCATAAGTTGGAATTCGTATGTGATCAATGGTTATACATTTTACACGAAGTCCCTAGATGATAGGAGCACGATCGAGCAGGTGGTGTTATGTTAGAGGCCGAATCTATGCACTTCTCCGTTCGAAAGACAAGAGGCCTAAATTGGCAGTCATGACATATTATGGGGTTATTGAAGAGATTTGGGAGGTGGACTATGTCAAAGTTAGATTTCCCATCTTCAAATGCAAGTGGGTTAATGTCAATAATGGTGTTCGGATCGATCGACTAGGATTCACTTTAGTCGATGTCAATAGTAGAAGTTTTGGAGATGAACCTTTTATTATGGCGATCATGCAAAACAAGTGTTCTATATCACCGATCAAGAAAATAAAATGTGGTCCGTAGCTCTCCAAGGAAAGAGGGTCATTGATATTGATGAGGAAAGTCATTCAAATTATGGTGATCTTCCCGAGAGTACTCCTTTACAAGGGGTCTAGGACATGAGCGAAGAAGATGAAGCGGATAATGAACCCAGGCATAAGAAATGATCATCAAGAAGGGATATGGGAGGATATCACTTTATAAAAGTGTCAATTCATAAGGTAATTAATATTCATATGCGGTATTCTTAGAAAACTTTAAGGTTTTAACAATTATTATATCTTGTCTATGTTCTTAATTAAACAATGTCATCATTGAATATGAATTTGTTCTTGTTTTGTTTTTGTGGCGTGATCCGTTTCAAAGGGGCATGTTATAAAAGAGGATGCATGTTACGTTGTTGGGTGGGAATCAAATGAAGGCATGGTGAATAATATATTGGACTACATTTGTATGTTGAATTACGTCTTTGCATGTATTGTAACTCATTGCCTTTGTAATTAGTTATATGTTAGCTTATTGTATAAATTACTTTAGTTGTTTTAGACTTAATTAAGAGGCCACATAACTCATGGTGGATAATATTTGTATTCTTTTTCCCAATTCAATTTATTCATGTTCATAGCTTGTAGCTTAAAGTATATCGATTTTTATGTCTTGTTTTGGATGGTGGATTTGTGTATATATATTGATCGGGAAGAACGAACAGGGAAAAATACGAGGAAAATTTAGACCGCAAATAAAAATACGCTCTTAAATGTTCAAATATTAAGACCGGATGTATATATAACACCGCTCTTAAAGGTGTTAAGCTGGTCTTAAAAGTTGGTCTTTAAGACCGGTCCATTGAAAAAGTCGGTCTTGAAAGTCCGTCTTTTAAGACAGGGTAATTGAAAAAGTCGGTCTTAGAGTCCTCTATCTTTAGGACCGGATTGATATTTGTCCGGTCTTAATATTTGGATCTTTTAAGAGCGGTCGATATTTATTTAGTACGACTTTTAAGACCGAAGGTTTAAAATGTCCGGTCTTAAAGAAAATCTTTAAGACCGTGTAAAAGTCCGGTCTTAAAGGTCGACTTTTAATACCGCTTGTGTTGGGTTCAGCGGCGAAGGGTCGGACTTCCTCACCTAAAGGGCGGGGTTCGATCCCTGCGTTGGTCAAGGCGCCGAGGAGGCATCTTAGGGTCTAGGAAGTAGTAGAAATGCTAGTAGAGGTGGAGACATGTGTACTCTCTAGCCGGTATGCCCCGTGGTGGGCTTCAAGCGTCTGCCTTAGGCGTGGGTGAGCCCAACCCTTTCCTAAAATTTTGTTATAAAAAAAAAAAAAAAAAAAAAAAAAATCCATTTAGCCTATATCAGCAAAACTGATTGCGCAGTCAAACTCACGGCCAAACACGTAAAAGTAAAAATGCAGTGAACACAGAGTCTTTGAGAAATCAGCGATGCCATACTCCATCGTCAGAATATATTACTTTCGGCTTCCACTGTACACGCAACATAGCCATACTTCTCAAGCCTCACCCACACTACTTACACGTTGGTCGACCTTCCTCTTCGGTCCGTTCTACTTCTCTCGGACCGGACCCTCTAGGTCCTTATATTTCCTTCCTTCAATCAGCAAAGAGAACTGGAGTCAGAGCCGAGAGAGTGGTGACTGAATAGGAAGCTAGTGAGACTGAGAACGTTGGTGAGTCGAGGAAGGGAGGGAGAGAGTGAGAACTTCAACCTTGCACGCTCTGTTTTGAAACTAGAAAAGCAGAGTAAGATCAAGAGGAAGCCGAGACTGAGAACGTGTGAGATAGAGGCAACACCAAGCTGAAACGCAATTGGTGAGAATCAATGAACATACAAGCTAGTAATCAACTAAAGGTAAGCCACGGCACTCCTTCCGTGTCAAAGTTCCTGAGCTTGTTTCACTGCATGCCTATACACACACACACACACATTGCTGAACCTGGAAAATGATAGGAAACTGATCTCTATATGTGTGTGTGTGTATCACCACGTTGGGAAAATAATAACAACTTGAATGATCAAACCCAAAGCTTTGTTGTTTCATGTGTGTGTCAAGTATCATATTTTAGCAAATAATACCTATTGAAAATATGTGAATATGTGGTTTCAAATTATTGTATGTTTATTTTATTTCTAGGCAATTTTTCCCTAGAATTAGAAGAACCAAAGGCTAAATTTTCTAAATCCTATTAGGGATCATAAAATATCCTAAGATTATCATAATTAAGTATAATTTTAATTATGTCATAAAAGGTAATTAAATATCATCGAAATACCTAAATCAATTAGAGAAAATTAGCAACAACTATTAGGCAATTAAATTTGCAATAAAAATTATATTTATGTTAATTTTAGAAATTAAATAATAATTAATTTAAAAAGGGCATAATTAAGAATATATCAACTTAATTAACATCCAAATGATATCTAAAGTCCAAGATTAGTATCTTGGGGGTTTCAAACAATTATGATTAATATAGTAACCTATCAAATTTTGACAATTAAGCCTAATAACCCTAAAACACTATATTAGGAATATTAACCAAGATTAATTAATCCTCCCTTAAAACATATAAAAGTGGCAAAAATTCACTTCTTGAAAGGACAAGATAATTACACTAATTTTAAAATCATAAGAGCATATTAAATATGAACAATTATCATTAATAGAAATAGGACTTTTTCAACACAAATTAAAGACTTGGATTAAATCTAATAAAACTAAATCGTAAGGCCTTAATTAAGCATCATAAAGCATAATCCATGTGAAGAAAAATCAACCAATGAGAGTCTTTCTTCTAGATGCTATGAGATAATTGAAAAACTAAATTAAAGAGCAATTGGGAGTGCATACATGGTTTGACATAACTTGTTGTATAAGAATACCTTTGTTTAAATAATTAATCAAGAGGCAAATCAAGAAGTGACAATTAGGGAATATCTTCATTAAAGATCAAGAATTAATTAAAGATCAAGAATTAATTAAAGATCAAGAATCAATTAAAGATCAAGAATCAATTAAAGAACCAATTATATAATGACAATTATACCTAATATCATATAAATCACCACATTAGAGATACTAATTAAGATTAAACCATCATCCCCTAAAGTCAAGAGTAGGGGGACGGATTGCACAAGAATGAGAGATGAAGAATTGGTTAATAATCAAGATATTATGTAGATATGAGCACATGTGATATGAGAAATAAAGATCTTCAATAGTAGTTAGGATAATTCTAAGACAAATGGATGGCCAAGATTAAATTTAATAAAGTGGAATCTAATGGCCTTAAGTAATCACATAAATAAAGCTAAATCTTTGTAATAAATTATAAACCAATTGGAGGCTTTAGACATAGGATACTTTGGGACTTGGAAGAAGCAAAAAAATCAAGAGTGTATGGGGGAGATAGAGGCCAGGGTTTGCATAGGAAGAAAGATAAGAAAAAGAGTTGAAAAAATCTAGATATTATCTCGGTAGCCTTGTTGGAACAATTAGAGCCAATCATTCCAAAGAAAATATCTCAAGTAAATCAATAATTAGCCTTAATCCTTGTATAATTAGATTGATCAATGATAAATCAAATATTCTTAAAACCTCATAAAAATTAATTGAATCAATGGGAAATTTAAAACATAGATTAATTGTAAGAATTAATCTTGAACAAACCTATACATTAAACTTGGGATAAATATTACCATGATTTTTATTTGACCCAACTTATACATTTAATCTTGAGTTAATCAAAGACAATTAGAGACATCTAAGGAAGGTTGTGATTTTCGAAAATTATGAATCAAATGAGATACTTGGATAAATTTTATGGTTAGCACCTAAATATATCTTATTTAGTTAGTAACCAACTATTCCATTGGCATCTAGTTCCAAAGCCTAGTTGAGAGCTAACTAATCTTATAAAAATCTAGATATTTTTCTAATCACACATGGTGAGGAATTGACCAACAATGCAATAAGCTAGCATTAAAGGAAAAGGAAAAGATGAGAGAGAGAGGGGAGGTCTGATGGGAGGAGAGAAGGGTGAGGATGGAGCTTCACAAATTAACCTAGATCTAATGGTCCACAAGCAAGATGAGAAAGTTCAAAGAAACTACCAAATTGCCCTAACAAATTACTATAAATAGGAGCTTAGGCTCTTCATAATTTTCACACCAACACAAGCTTAGTAATCTGATATAGAGAGTGAAAGGGAGAGTGAAGAGTCTTGGAGAAGGAGGAGCAAAGTTCTTGGTAAGTTCTCTAGCTCTAGCTTTCAAGTTCTTAGCTATTTTGTTATTTTGATCTTTAATCTTCCAAGTATAATTTTGTTTTCATGTTTTTATGGTTAAAATTGTCTTTATTTATAAAAATTTATGAAGTAGAAGTTATAGCAAAAATTTTGGAAGACTATAATCAAAGTAGCGAAGCTCTGGCGAAAATTTATCGGTTAGGCGATTTCTAGGGTCAGATTCGCAAAAGCCATAATTCTATGTGAAAATGAAGTTATTTTAATCTGAAATTTTTCATGGTTGAAGTAGACATATATATATTTCTAGGTATACCAATAGTGTGTAGTTTTGAGTTTTGTGCTAGGAGATAAAAATTTCCAAAGTAAAGCTACGTTTTCTGGGTAAATATTTGGACAGCATGAGGAAACATGAAAACTGGGAATTTTTCTTATGTTCTGGGCGAACCTTAGTATTTTTCCTCAAAACTAGACATCATAATGGTTCCGAGGAATTTTACGGATCCTCGTTTCGATTTTTTTGGAATTAATGGTGATTTTTCAAAATTATGCGAAAAATCAGCCTAATGCTGTCATCAGCGTTTTTACGAAAATTCAGGGAATTAGTTGAAAAATAAATTACACAGGGGTTAAATGGTCATTTGCGACTAAGATATCTATTAGCATATTATTTATGAATTAATAAATGCGATGGTACTATTATAGGCTGTCGAGAACACAAATTGACAGAAAAAGATACCACTACCTACACGAGACTAAGGTACGTTCGCGGCGTCTTCGTAACATTGACTCTAATGCTTATAGTATACTTATATGTGATGGATATTTTCATAAAGTCATGGACGGGACTCTGTCTTGGACATGCACCGTGACTAAGTTTATGGGGCTTAGATCACTCCATAGAGCTTTCCACGGGTTATGGTTTTGTTAACACCGTTAAGTTTTCCTAGCGCTAAGGGCACGACATGCTATCGTGGCACGGGTGGTGCGAGACTAATTAACTTTACATGTGATTGTATTCTTATTAATTGATCATACATCATTACGGGCTTTTGTATTGATTATTGCTGTAATATCAAGAATATCATCATACATACATTGTTTATATAAGCATGAGGTTAACCGTTACCTGATGTCCGATGGGCATTGGACCTCGCTCTTACTATAGCTTCGTGGTCCGGAGAACCGAGGACGTAAGATAAGAGTAAGCAGCACGCGTGAAAACCCGACCAAAGATATTTAAAGATATGTACCAATAAATGTACCGTTCTTTATGAGCAGACGATTACGCCATAGTTAATGTTGTATCGATTACTCAATCCTTTACTTGCTCTGATGCTCTACTCTGATGAAAAAGAAAAAAAAAATATTTTGCTTTTGAAAATTGGGATGTTACATTTATGGTATCGAGCATTCATTCGCACGGACTTAACAAAGTTACTTCAAATGAGTTTGGTGCCGAAGGCGGAGCTAGTCTATGTAGGTCAGTCAATAAGTTGTCGTGAACTCGGTGAGACTCCCATGATAGACACCTACCTAGCCAATCTGTTTGGTTAACTAAGTTAGGTTCTAAGCCTTTTAAAACTTAGAGCATATTTTGAAAAAGAGTAATGGTATAACCCTATTGTGATGTTGTAGTGATGAACGAAGGTAGACCTCCGAGACATAAACTACTATAAAACAAGTAAGACGTACCGCACGAAAATCAGTGAACCCTAGACCAGTGTACCATCCTAACTCGGTAGACTCTCCGAACTAGTGTACCACTTTGAGTCGGTGCATCACCCTAGCTTAAGGAAAAACCCTTACACTCGGTCGTGACCATGAATCCTCAAACGTATACCCTCCCGAGTCGGTATACAAACTCGAACATGTACACAACCCCGATTCTGTACTACCTCGAATCAATGGCTAGAATGCCTTTTGAACCGGAGGAACCTATAGGATCGAATCCAATATCGACAATAGTGAGTATTTTCACTGTTAAGATGTCAAGATAATTCTAAGAGTGAGTCTTTTTACGAATCCAAAAATGTTCTACGACATGTTCTGGATACAAACAAGAGACTGATAAGCACTCTACGAATAGAGTATAGTGAGACCGGCATAGGGACGTATTTCCGCACTGGAGCAATGTTCTTTGGGGTCTCGATTATCATTATGAACCCGGACATAATCATAATCAAGGCATCACTGAAGGCCTTATAGGTGGCCTGCTTTTGCTCTACTCCTCTATGTCAGATTGTCTTCTTAGATAGCAGAGATATTTGAATAGATTTAGTGATGAGCAGATTAGCGAATGTTGGAAAAATTTTTACAGAGTATGTACTCAAGGAAGAAAAAGTATTAGTAGACTAAATGCCTAAGTAAATGAGACAAGTCTAGAAAACAATTAGTTTCGTTAAACCCATGGGCTTCCCCGCCCGCTAAACGATTGGGTAATGTCAACACTATACCTCTTTCCCCGAGACCGCGGGATGGAAAAGACGAATGCACTCTGGATGGAGAAAGTACATCCGATTTCTACTCCTTTCGTATCATCTTTAAAGGCTGGTTTTAGATGACATGTAGTCGAAGAACGAAAGTAAACCCAGTACTAGATCAAAGGCAACCACGAAAATCGTACTAGTAGTTGTAGAAATAATTGAACATAAGTTACTAGTATAAAATATGGGGACATAACCACTACCGTAATGTATTAACTATCCGATAAATACATATGTTTGCAAGATATGCAAATCGCTACCTCTCTCTAATATATACGTCTCATTATATAAATAAGGAAAGAATTAATGACAAATTTAAGAGGAGTCGGCGTCCCCAAAGGCCGAAATGGAGCTAGACAACCACGAATAGTACCAGTCCGGTACAAAATCTTGAACACCAAATTGAGTTGCAAGAGATGAGGAGAATACTGAAAGAGCAGAAGACTCTTATTGATATCCTCCTTGCAGAAAGACAAGAAAGACAAATTGAGAGACAATTAGAATCTTGTTGTTTGATTGAATGAAACTTAGAGGAGCTACGTAGATCTAGAAATTTCAACAGTAACAATGCAAGTCATGACGGATTCGGTCGCGGAAGTTCCTCACGTAAGAGGAAGGCACCTTGGAGTAACCCCGAGGCAAGAGACCATTTCGACCGGGCAACGGAATCATCCAAGATTGACGGGATCCCGACAATGTCCAAAGTGCAAGAGGAACCATCCAGGGGTTAACTGCTATTGGGAAACAAATTTGCTTCAAATGCCGAAGCCAGGACACATAAGTTGGAACCGTCCTAAGAAAGCGACAAAGATAAGGCCACGAACCCAGATCAAGTTATCGCGATGATCAATGAAGAAGCCAAAAAATCTCCAGAAATGATCCAAGGAACTATCTCTCTTAATAAGGATCTACTTCAGGCATAGTGTGATTCGGGTGCTAATCACTTGTTTATTTCATGTGGTTGTACTAATCACTTAGGAATACGCATCTATAGACTACCGTATGTTTTGATAAGTAGCTACACTATTTGGCGTAAGAATCTTTAGCTTCTATTTCATGTCTAAATCGTATCGTGAGTACGAGTGAACATGATTCTAATATAAGCCTTGTCCGTTTACCATTTCATGACATCGGCGTCATTTTCGATTTTGACTAACTAACGGCAAACAATGCAACGATCAATGGTGGCAATGAGAAGATATCATTCCCACATTCACAAAGCAGAGATAAAATTGATGCAGGAGCCGAATCTTTACTCAAAAACAACTCGTCACAAATAAATTCTCCGATAATCTTACCGAATTACCTCCGAAAGAGAAGCTCAAAATTCACTATTGAATGGATGCCTAGCATAGGATCAACATCAAAAGCGCCGTATCAAATGACACCAAACGAAATACAAGAGCCGAGAAAGCAACTTGCGGGACTACCAAAGAAAAGGTCTATTTCGAGCCAATGTATCACCTTAGAAATTCCCATTAATATTCATATAGAAGGAAAACAAGAGTTGCAACTTTGTATCAACTACCTTGAGTTGAACGAAGTAACTATAAAAACAAATACCTACCTCCCGGGATCGACGATCTACTCAATTATCTAATTCTTACGTCTTGTCAAAAATTGACTTACAGAAATAAACTTTCCGGGCCATGTTCTATCACGCAACGGTGTTGTTGTTAAGTTCAGCATAGTGGGAGCAGTTTTGGACTAGAAAGAGCCGACAATAGTGATATAGATATGTAGTTTTGGGTCTAGCGGGATAGTACCACAGATTCATGTAGAATTTCTCGTAACTTGCCTTACCATTGACAAAGCTCACGAGTAAAAATCGAATCAATTGCGTGGAATGAGGACTCGTGAGACGAGCTTCCATGTAGGCGAGGGAGAAGTTGATCATAGCACCAACTGGTTATCCTGCATTCAAGTAGAATTTATATAGTCGTAGTGGTACCGGTAGGTATGGATTAAGATATGTCTTGCTGCAGCGGAGACAGTGTGGTAACTTACACCTCTCGTCCGTTAAAGCCTCTCAAGTCGAACTAATCTACACATGACCTAGAGTTAGTGATTATCATTTTTGCTTTGAGAATATGGAGGCAATACCTCTACGGTGTGACCATAGAATCGTCATTGCTACCACACGTGCTTGAAAAACCTTTTAGGTTAAAAGGAACTCGGTAATATATAGCATCGCTAGATGGAGTTACTATAAGACTACGATTTAGAAAGTAAGTATCATCCGGATAAAGTAAAACATCGTGTAGGTACTCTCCACAGAAAATTAGTACTAGTGGCTCACATGATGATTCAAGAACAAAGGCTGCTTGAGTATTATGAAGACTTAATCCTGTCAAAACAAATTCCCCGAAAAACTATAAATACACCTGATGAAGCCTATCTTTCGAATTTTCTTGTTAAAACAATCGAGATGGCACCATGTGAAGCCTTGTATAGGCAAAAGTATAAATCACTTATATGCTCAACGGAACTATCGAGCAAAAATTTTCTTAGGCCGAGATATGATTGATCACGTTTCTAAATATTTTATACAAGTCTCGAGAAAATCGTGAGAATCCTTTTCTTTTGGTTGTTGTGATGATATATGTCTTATTTAGTTAGAATTTTGTCATCATTATGAATAATTGAAAGTTATGATAAAACAGTCGAATGCCTCAT
The DNA here is from genome assembly GCA_025563575.1 of Acacia pycnantha. Lineage (NCBI taxonomy): Eukaryota > Viridiplantae > Streptophyta > Magnoliopsida > Fabales > Fabaceae > Acacia > Acacia pycnantha. The sequence goes on from JAMWYP010000157.1 coordinate 26,703, forward strand.
TACATAGGCGTATCGAGATGTTAGTGAGAGAATGGATCAAATACTTACCAGTTAGTTTTACCCCCAAACTTTAATGAATTTCACAACATTTTCTATAATTCTCACTTGAAGAAATATCATCTAGACCGTGATCATTTGATAGAGTGCAAATTGCGACGGATTTTAAATTCCGTCGCAAAATTTTGCGACGGATTTTAAATTCCGTCGCAAAAAACCAAAAAAAAAAACTCGAGAAAATTACATGTAGGGGAAAATCCGTCGCAATTTGCGACGGAAAAATTTTTCCGTCGCAACATTTTGCGACGGAATTTCAATTCCGTCACAATTTGCGACGGAAAAAAAAAATCCGTCGCAAATTGTTGCGACGGAAAATGAATTCCGTCGCAAGTTGCGACGGATTTTAAATTCTGTCACAAAAATCGAAAAAGAAATTCGAGAAAATTACCTTTAGTGGGAAAAAGCCCGCCAATTTGCGATAGAAAAATTTTTCCGTCGCAAAATTTTGCGACGGAATTTAAAATTCGTCGCAATTTGCGACGGAAAATGAATTCCGTCGCAAATTGCGACGGATTTTAAATTCCGTCGCAAAAATCGGAAAAAATAAATCCCCTTCTTCTTCGTTCCTTCCTTCTTTCCTTCATACTTCCTTCCTCGGCCTTGTCTGCATCTCCTTCCCTCTGCCTCCGCCTCGTCCGCACATTCCGGCCCTCCTGCACATTCCAGTCGTTCCCTCCACTCCTTCTCGTTTCTCCGGTAACATCCCTCTCTCTCTCCCTCTTTAGAAAATATGTGGATACGCAATATCAAACAAAAAGACCTCTCTCACTAAGAGACTACTTCTGTTAATATTTTTACATATACCTCTTACTTCTTATTCTTAAATTTTACGAGATACGGCGTATGAAATTTTTTAAAGAACAAAGTGGTTGGTGCGTGATATATATGTATACTTCTATTGCTATGCTTCATATTTCTGCTCCCTGGTCCGATGATCATGCCTCATATTTTCTATGGGACCCATTTAGAAAATATGTCTCAAATTTATGTCATAGCGGTGAATTTGTGGTTCCGATTTTCCCCCTTTTTGCAATATTGTATAGATTTTGATGATTATTATTGCCTTGCTTACTTGTTGGCTATCGTTCATTATATTCTTAAATACGTTCCCCAATACAAATCTCTTTAAAAAGAAAAGGCAAAAGGGCACGGTGGCCAAAAGTTGAGGAGGTAATGAATTAATTGGTTTTTTTTTTTTGCTCAGAATTAATTGGTGTATCAATTTGATGGGGGCAATGAAAATTTTTTCTTTGCGTTAGGTTGCATATAAGTTGTGAGAAACGAGATTTTAGAGTTAGATATTGAAAATTAGAAATTTTTTAGGTCCATTTGGTCAAATGGGAAGGAAGGTAATTCTGTTAGATGGCTTACTTATGGATTTTCAACCCGGAGAATTCCTCAATGTTATGTGAAGGTGATTATTCTACTCCTCTCAATCCATGAAGCACTGATATGGATAATTTATGTTTATGCCATAACTGCATTAGCAACGCGAGACACTGATTTGGTTTGCTCATATAATGCAGGTAATTTTTTTTAATTAAACATATATGCAGCGGATTTTGTTACGATTTGTACTCTATTAAACCTTATTTTTCTTGTTATATGTTAAATTTACGTATAATATATAATCTTGGTAGTTAGAGATATTTTAGGATCTAATCGGATTATGGAATTTGAATTTTGTATTTGCTTTTCTATTTTATAATTCCTAGATATTAGGATATGCCTTCTATAATCCTAGATATTAGAATCTGCCGATAATGAGAGTCTGTTCTTTGAATCAGGCGATGAATCAGGAACGGGAGAGAATGTGACAAGAGATGACAATGCTTGTTTAGACTACTTTTTAGTATTTTCTCCTTACAATATATTATATATATTATGTTTTCTATATGTAAACTCTTTTTATTATATATTCATGATACTTTTGCAATCAATTTTAAAGAAAAAAAAAATAAAAAAAAAATAAAACGATTAAAAAAAATAAAATAAAAAATTATAATTTTTTTACTTTTGCTACGGAAATGATTTCCGTAGCAAATTGCTACGGAATAGCATTCCGTAGCAATTTGTTACTGAGTCGATTCCGTAGCAATTTCTACGGATTTTGCTACGGATTGTAATTTCGTAGCGATTTTGCTACGGTTTGAAATCCGTAGCAAAAATTGCTACGGAAATAAAATCCGTAGCAAATTGCTACGGGGTTTTTTGCTACGGAAAAAATCCGTCGCAAATTCCGTAGCAAATCGATTTTGCTACGGAATTTTGGCATTTTTCCGTAGCAAAATCGATTTGCTACGGAATTTGCTACGGATTTTTCCGTAGCAAAAATCAATTTTTTTGTAGTGATAGGAGTATCCCAGTTGTAAAATTTGTTTAGAGGGGTTGTCTCCGAATGAGACAATTTGGGAAAACGATAGTAGATATATTATGAAATTATAGACTAGAAGTCTAGTTAGGATAAAGCAACTTTCGAGGGCGAAATTTTATTTAACGGGAAGAAATGTAATACCTTAAAAATCTCACTTATTATAAGTATCATATTTTAGAAAATAATACCTATTGAAAATAGGTGAATATGTGGTCTCAAATTATTGTATATGTTTATTTTATTTCTAGGCAATTTTCCCTAGAATTAGAAAAACCAAAAGCTAAATTTTCTAAATCCTATTAGGGATCATAAAATATCCTAAGATTATCATAATTAAGTATAATTTTAATTATGTCATAAAAGGTAATTAAATATCATCAAAATACCTAAATCAATTAGAGAAAATTAGCAACAACTACTAGGCAATTAAATTTGCAATAAAAATTATATTTATGTTAATTTTGAAATTAAATAATAATTAATTTAAAAGGGCATAATTAAGAAAAATCCTAAATTGTGACGGAAAAAAAATTTCCGTCTCAAAATAGCCAATTTGCGACGGACTCGTTGCGACGGACAAGGAGTCCGTCGCAAAATTTTGCGACAGACTTAATATTCCGTCGCAATTTGCGACGGATAACGATGTCCGTCGCAAAAATTTTGCGACAGACGCTTTGTCTGTCGCAAAATTTATGCGATGGACTCTTGGTCCGTCGCAACACATTGCGACGCACCAAGTCGTCCGTCGCAATTTGCGACGGACGACTAGGGTCCGTCGCAAAGCATGGTTTGCGACGGATAGGTTCCGTCGCAAACCGACGGTTTGCGACGGAACCTTCGCCGCAAACTTCTGTTTTGCAACGACCATGTGGTCCGTCGCAAAACGCGTTTTAAACCGCCCCCATTTTTTCTTTCACTTTCGTTTGTCCTCTCTTTCTCTCATACGTTTCTCTCTTCTCCGGTGGTGTTCTTTCACAACTCCGGTGGTGCTCCGGTCAGCGACTTCCGACGTCATCTCTTCTCCTCCGGCCGATCAGTTTCCGGTGTCATTCCCCTTTATTCCGACCGATCAGTTTTAGGCGTCCTCTCCTTCTCTTCTTCACTTCCTGCACTTCTATTTCAGGTTAGCTACCTCTCTTCTCCCTCTTTTTTTTTCACTATAATAATATGAAAGGATTTGATATTCTTTTTTAGTATTATTTTGATTTGTGATAAAATGATAATGTATGATAATGTTTTGTGTTATTTCTTCAAGGTTGATTAAATTATTTATTATTGGTTATTCATTTTTATGGTGAGAATATTAATGTTGCATTATTTGTTTATGAACTTTTGTATGGTTGGAAATTTGTGTGTTAAAGTTATGTTTTTTATTAGTGGGTAATGATACATAAGTCTAAAATAGGATGATGTTGAAATATATATAGATTAAAATGTAATTATTATGAATATAGATTAGTGTATGTAAATTAAAAAGTGAGATTGAAAGTTAAGAGAATTAATTAATTAACATTTGTATGAAATATGTTTATTAGTAGAAAATTATAAATTACATTATTTTAAAGAAGAAAGATAAGATAATTAATTAATTAACATAATTTGTATGAAATATGATGTTAGTAGAAAATTATAAATGACATGATTTTAAAGAAGAAAGATAAGAGAATTAATTAATTAATTAACATAATTTGTATGAAATATGTTTATTAGTAGAAAATTATAAATTACATTATTTTAAAGAAGAAAGATAAGAGAATTAATTAATCAACATAATTTGTATGAAATATGTATGTTAGTAGAAAATTATAAATTTGATAAGAGAATTAATTCATAACAATGACTGTGGATAATTTTTTAAAAAAATATTGCATTTAAATTTTTTATTTGAATTTTTTTATATATTTGTGGCATGTTGAGATGTTAATTCGGTTAGGAATTGAATTAGATAGGAAGTATGGAAGGCAACCATGATAGAAGTTGGATGTACAATCGTCTAGCGATAAAAGAGAACTAACGCAAGCATTCTTGGCAGGTTTGGAAGAGTTCATCCAATTTGCTTTGGCGAATTCAAATAATTCAAGTAGGAGATCAGGTGTCCATGTGCCAAATGTAGGTGTTTAAGATTTAGGGATACGGGCAATGTCAAAATTCATTTGTGTCAAAAGGGATTCATGAAAGATTATGAATGTTGGGAATGTCATGGTGAAGTCAGACGGACACCGAGTGGCTATTACGGGGACGGTAGTCATCGAGAAAACCTTAATCAATATGAGCAATTGGTTATGGATGCCGCGGGACCGTCGATCGGCCAATATTTTGATCCCGTTACTCATCTGAGTCGTCATACATGGGAGAGGAGACCGGTACACATACCCAACCATCATACATGGGTGAGGATCCTCATCCGGAAGCCCTAGGTTCTACAAAATGCTACAAGAAGCCCAACGTCCGTTATGGGAAGGTTACGAACACTTTGAAAATAGCGAATATTCATCGCTATCGGCTACCCTAGCAACACTAAGCTTGAAGACTGATCACCATATGAGTGAGAGGAATTACAACGAAATGATGCAAATCATGAGTAAGGTTGTTCCCAAAGACAATAATTTGCGAAGGATTTTATCAAAAAAAAAAAGGTCAAAGAGCTTGGCCTTGGATGTGAAAAAATCCATTCTTGCCCCTAGAGGATGTATGTTGTATTACAAGGATGATGCTGAACTGACCAATTGTAAATTCTGTGGACATGACAGATATAAAGTTGTGGGGAAAGGAAGGAAAATGACCCGTCATGCGTTAAGCAAGATGTGGTACTTTCCTCTGGTGCCAAGACTTACGAGATTGTATGCATCAGAACAAACAGCTGCTCACATGAGATGGCACCGGGAGCATCGTAGGGATGAAAACTTTGTGACGCATCCATCCGATGCGGAAGCTTGGCGTAAATTTGATGAGGCGAATCCTTTCTTTGCTATGGATCCCCGTAATGTCCGTCTTGGTCTATGCTCGGATGGGTTCGCTCCTTTCAACAATACGGGCAGGACTTATTCCTGTTGGCCTATCATTGTGACTCTGTACAACCTCCCACCTTCTATGTGCATGAGAAGATAACTTTTCTTTCTTAACGCGTTAATCCCTGGGCCATCCAACCCAAAAAAGAAGATAGATGTGTACCTCAGGCATTTGATAGACGAGTTGAAGATGTTGTGGAGTGAAGGGGTTCTTACATATGATATATCATTAAGTCGAATTTCACCATGCGGGCTGCCTTAATGTGGACAATCTACATATGGGATGTTGAGTGGTTGGCAAACGTCGGGGAAGCTTGCATGCCCGGTATGTCTTGAATAGAACATGGGTTTTAGCTTGGAACACAGTCGCAAGGTCAATTGGTTTGATAGGCACCGGCGATTCCTACCCCCGATCATCCGTGGAGGAAAAATAGAAAAGACTTTACGCGGAATGTTGTCGAACGAGCAGAGCAACCCCGTTGAAAGGACAAGATAATTACACTAACTTTAAAATCATAAGAGCATATTAAATATGAACAATTATCATTAATAGAAGTAGGACTTTTTCAACACAAATTAAAGGCTTGGATTAAATCTAATAAAACTAAATCGTAAGGCCTTAATTAAGCATCATAAAGCATAATCCTTGTGCAGAAAAATCAACTAATGAGAGTCTTTCTTCTAGATGCTATGAGATAATTGAAAAATTAAATTAAAGAGCAATTGGGAGTGCATACATGGTTTGACATAACTTGTTGTATAAGAATACCTTTGTTTAAATAATTAATCAAGAGGCAAATCAAGAAGTGACAATTAGGGAATATCTTCATTAAAGATCAAGAATTAATTAAAGATCAAGGATCAATTAAAGATCAAGAATAAATTAAAGAACCAATTACATAATGGCAATTATACCTAATATCATATAAATCACCACATTAGAGATACTAATTAAGATTAAACCATCATCCCCTAAAGTCAAGAGTAGGGGGACGGATTGCACAAGAATGAGAGAGGAAGAATTGGTTAATAATCAAGATATTATGTAGATATGAGCACATGTGATATGGGAAAGAAGCATCTTCAATAGTAGTTAGGATATTTCTAGCACAAATGGATGGCCAAGATTAAATTTAATAAAGTGGAATCTAATGGCCTTAAGTAATCACATAAATAAAGCTAAATCCTTGTAATAAATTATAAACCAAGGGAGGCTTTAAATATAGGATATTTTGGGACTTGGAAGAAGCAAAAAAATCAAGAGTCTATGGGGAGAGAGAGGCCATGGTTTGCATAGGAAGAAAGATAACAAAAAGAGTTGAAAAAAATCTAGATATTATCTCGGTAGCCTTGTTGGAACAATTAGAGCCAAGCATTGCAAAGAAAATATCTCAAGTAAATCAATAATTAGCCTTAATCCTTGTATAATTAGATTGATCAATGATAAATCAAATATTCTTAAAACCTCATAAAAATTAATTGAATCAATGGGAAATTTAAAACATAGATTAATTGTAAGAATTAATCTTGAACAAACACATACATTAAACTTGGGATAAATATCACCATGATTTTTATTTTACCCAACTTATACATTTAATCTTGAGTTAATCAAACACAATTAGAGACATCTAAGGAAGGTTGTGATTTTCGAAAATTATGAATCAAATGAGATACTTGGATAAATTTTATGGTTAGCCCCTAAATATATCTTATTTAGTTAGTAACCAACTATTCCATTGGCATCTAGTTCCAAAGCCTAGTTTAGAGCTAACTAATCTTATAAAAATCTAGATATTTTTCTAATCACACATGGTGAGGAATTGGCCAACAATGCAATAAGCTAGCATTAAAGGAAAAAGGAAAAGAACCAAAGACTACTAGTAGTGCGGTGGTATTGGGAATTGTTTCCCTTTAGGTCCTGAGTTCGATCACCCCACCCTCGCTCTCTTCATAATTTTCACACCAACACAAGCTTATTAATCTGATATATAGAGTGAAAGGGAGAGTGAAGAGTCTTGGAGAAGGAGGGGCAAAGTTCTTGGTAAGTTCTCTAGCTTTAGCTTTCAAGTTCTTAGCTATTTTGTTATTTTAATCTTTAATCTTCCAAGTATAATTTTTTTTTTTCATGTTTTTATGGTTAAAATTTTATTTATTTCGAAAAATTTATGAATTAGAAGTTATAGCAAATTTTTGGAAGATTATGATCAAAGTAGCGAAGCTCGCGAAAATTTATCGGTTAGGCGATTTCGATGTCGATTCGCAAACGAAAATTCAGGGAATTAGTTGAAAAATAAATTACACAGGGGTAAAATGGTCATTTGCTACTAAAATATCTATTAGGATATTATTTTTGAATTAAGAAATGCGATGGTACAATTATAGGCTGTCCGAGAACACAAATTGGCAGACAAAACATACCACTATACTAAGGTACGTTCGCGCGCACTGTAACACTGACTCTGATGCTTATAGTATACTTATATGTGATGAATACTTTCATAAAGTCATGGACGGGACTCTGTCTTGGACATGCACCGTGACTAAGTTTATGGGACTTAGATCACTACATACGACTTTGCACGGGTTATGGTTTTGATAACACCGTTAAGTTTTCCTAGCGGCGAGGGCACGACATGCTATCGTGGCACGGGTGGTGCGGACTAATTAACTTTACATGTGATTGCATTGTTATTAATTGATCATACATCTGTTATGGGCTTTGTATTGATTATTGCTGTAATATCAAGAATATCATCATACATACATTGTTTATATAAGCATGAGGTTAACCGTTACGAGGTCCGATGGGCATTGGACCTCGGCTCTTACTATAGCTTCGGGGTCTAGAGAACCGAGGACGAGAAGATAAGAGTAAGTAGCACGCGTGAAAACCCGACCGAAGATATTTAAAGATATGTACCAATAAATGTACCGTTCTTTATGAACAGACAGTTACGCCACAGTTAATGTTGTATCAGTTACTCAATCCTTTACTTGCTCCGATGCTCTACTCTGATGAAAAAAAAAATTTCGCTTTTGAAAATTGGGATGTTACAGTGTCTATATATTTATATATATATATATATATATATATATATATATATATATATATATATCTTGTGTAATACCCTAAAAATCGTATTTATGATAAATATCATAAATTAGGAAATAATACCTATTAAAAATAGGTGAATATGTGGTTTCAAAAAGAATGTTAAATTTATCTTATTTTCTAATGGAAAATTTCTTGGAAATTAGGAAAAACTAATAATGTGTCGAAATGACCAAAATGCCCTTGTGGAGCATAAAGTGACTTAAGGAAATTATGAAAAATCCTTAGAGGCAATAAAATAACTATTAAAAATTAGAGAGTATGTTGTCTCTAATTTAGACAATTTTGGGATTTATTTCCTTGGGAAATAGTGAGAGAAAAATTAAAAAGTATTCGGGATCATTATTGACCTCATGATTTTTAATATTTTATGTAAAGCATAAAATACCAAGGTAAGTCCAATAGTTGTGAGAAAAGGAGTAATTCTAAACAAGAAAATTATCGACAATTAGTGAGTAATTAATTAAATAATTATTGGCTAATTATTTGGGCTTAAACAAAAGAAAATCCAAAGATAATTATGTAAAACCCTATAATTAGTGGTTTATGTGGCTAAAATTAGCATAAAATATATTTTCTAATTAATTGGAAAATATAAAGAAAAATTGGTCAGGTTAAGTAATTTTAAGCCTAAATCAAAGTATGGACCAATAGGAAACTTTGTGGAAAAATTATGAAAAATAATTATTAAATAATTAAATAATATATTATTAATTAAATAATTAAATAAAAAACGAAAAAAAGACCAGAATTTTGACCGAAATTTTTGGCTCAAAATGGATAAGAATGGATTGGAAAATATCATGATACTTATATGGTTATATTAATATAAAATTGTGATATTTTGTGAAAAAGCAAATAGGATAAATAACCACGGATAGAGATTAAATCCTAGCTAGAAAACCATGAACAAGGTTTCTAAAGTCAGAGTATATTATAGACAAGTGAATTTTTATCTCGAAATTGTAATACCCTGCTTTTCATAATCCGTAAAAACATTGTATTTTGATGAATAGTTACCAAAATACAAAGGTGAATATGTGTATCAAATGATTATAATCTATTGATTATAATTTTATCCAAATTTCACTTTGAAATTAACTAACTAATGGTTGGATTTGAGACTACATATTTAGGACAATAAGATGTGACATAATTAACACATTAATTAATGGCTATTTTAAGTTCAAATAAGCCATGGAAAGATTATAAAAATACTTAATTAAATTAAGTGTTGATTAGCAAATAATAGACAAATAAGCTTTGCACTAATTGAGATTAGTGGCATAATTCTTCAATTTAATTATGGGCAAATTAAAGTGATCATTTTGAAATAAAGAGGGCTGATTATTGAAGGAAAATTAGGGCCAATGAAAGACAAGATTAAGCTTGATTAATAAGGCACAAATGACTTTGATTAGTTACCAAACAAATTGCATAATGACATGTGGCTTTAATGAACATTTAAACCCTTAATTATATTATTAAATGACGTAACCAAGTCTGCATTTTCGCTGGTATATGGCTGATTTAGAATCAGATTTTTGCAATGATAAGGTCACTTGCTTTAGCTTTGAAAAGTCAAAGTTTTCAACTCACCAATTAGAGAATGGAACTATAGTTATTTGTTAATTAAAAAAAAAACAAAACAAAACACAATTAAATGGCTGACTTGAGGTGCATGTCGGCACCAATCAATGAGGGTTTTGGATACAATTTATTATTAAATCATGGCATAATTAAATAATATAAGAGCACATAAATTGCCTATTAAATGGAAGCATGTCGGCAGGACAATGGGAGGTCTATTATTTTATGTATAAAATGATCTTCAAAAATTATGAAATTTTATATTAGTACATTAGACATGTGGGGATTTCCAAATATATAAAATATGTATCATTTGGAATTCTACATAAGGAGATACAAATCCTTGAAGTTAAGCTATTTTTCCAGACGAAATTCTGGGCATAGTTTAGAAACCTTAAACCTGGGAATGACTCAGGGAATCTGGGAGAAAATTAATATTTTTATGTAAAAGTAGACATCCTAAGGATTCCGAGGAATTTTACGGATCCTCGTTTGGATGTTTTTAGAATTAATTATGATTTTTCAAAGTTGTTGGAAAATCTGCCCAGATATTCAGTGGTTCGTTTTGAAAAGAATGTAAGGGCAAAATTGTAATAAAACATTTACCAAGGGTAGAAATGTCAAACAAGGTGAAAATATCCTTTTTGATATTATTTTAAAGAGATAGAATATTAGTTGTGATATTATGGGAAAAATGAATAATCCGACAACAACATATAGGATATCCGGGAAAAAGCCGGAGTCAAATCAAAAAGTCAGGCAAGTTGGCCAAAACGCGGTGAAAGGTACGTTCGCGTACTGTAACACTAACTCTGTGCTGCTCATATACATATATGTGATAGATACGTTCATAAACCGGGGCTCTGTTTAGGGTCGTCGTATACATACAGCTTTACGGGTTATAAATCATCGAGCCTAAAGTCGGGCATGGGTTTAATGAAGTTATTTCGAATAGTTTGGTGTCTAGGCAAGGTTAGTTTACGTGGTGTGCCAATTAGTCGCCATGAACTCGGTGAGGCCCCCCATGGTAGACACTTACCTGGCCATTTGTTTGATTAACGGAGTTAGGTTCATTGCCCCAAGTCCGGTCAAGGCTTGGTCTAGGTTGTATAGTTACTTTTTGAGAAATGTAATTATACAAAGCTCTGTATATCGAGCAATGTATGGACAACTAGGTTAGAGTGCGATATAAGGCTGTATTGTGATACAAAAAGGACGTATACCACTGAAGGAAAAGGGTTAAGTCGGGTGCAGTTAAGACCCGGAGGATGGAGATACAGCACAGAATATGGCTTCGTTGCTAAAGTCTCGGACTTCGATACAGAGTCGAGAATGAAATACTCGCCAGTGTTTCAAAGGGAAACGGTACAAGGTAGTCGGTCTTGCTCGGGTTTTCTGTAGAGAGTAAACCTCTTGTTTAGGTCTCCCTATAGAAACAAGTTCCATGTAGGAACAGTAATTTGCTAAGTTACCACGAGAGGATATTTCTGCCTTGTAGAGGCCAGACACCATGCGTGCAACGGGGCACAGCTCCGTGGACAAGGGTCTTTGACTAAGTCCTTGACGGTGGCGACGGAGAGATAGTAACTGAGCATTTCCTATGTTCCAGTACCTGAGAGTAGGAACCCTGAGGAAAAATGAGTGGGATACCTTAGGTTTTAAATACCTGAGAATCAGTTCCTTAACGGAACCATACGATAGATGAATACAGTAGAGCTACCAGCGTATCAGTTCTCAAGGTAAGTACATTATAACGAATTCTGCATCTAATAGGTCCCCTAGGAAAAAAAAGGTTTATGAAATCTAGTACATCGCCATAGGGTGCTCCAGCGTAGCTCTTAGTTTCAAATGCAACCAGACCACGATCGTGTCATTAAGTAGGAGGCATCTTGTGTTGCCATGGTGTGTGGGCGCCATGAAAGCATTTATGATATCTTGTGTTGCCATGGTGTATGGGAGCCATAGAGACATTTTGGTATTTGTGGTGTTGACCGCGGTTTATGGGAGCCATGGGAAACACTATATATCAAAGTATGATATGACAAGATTGTAGTTGAAGCTGCATAAGGTTGGGTATGTTCTAGTAAGGGCAAGAAAGTAACAAGTATCTCTCAAATGTTGTGATGGGTAGTAGGACCTTTGAGACCGGGAGTACATAGGTCATTGGACATATGTATATGTTCAATTAAAAGCCTTAAGTCTGTGAGACTATTATGTCTATAGGCGGCGAAGCCCTCGGTCGTTGAATCACGAACGCTAGGGTAGTGTCTTGAAGAGACTTGTGAAACCAAGAATAGCGGATGATACCCATAATAGCCGAATGTTGAGTAGCCAGGACAGAGGTCCGAATGCAATGAACTTGTAAATGACCTTCTAAAGGTTATTTGTCGATTCTGAAACATTTGAAAATGGAAATTCTAAATTTACCAGTACACCCGCTTGTATTTGAAATCTTTGAAATTGATTTTCGAACTTGTGAATTTTGAAATAGAGTTTTCAAATGGAATGTTTGTTTCAACGAGAATTTGAGACCACGGTGATGGTCAAGTTTTGGAATGGTGTTGTCTTATAAAAAGGGTTTGTTAGAACCTAGAGTTTGAAGCGAGTTTTCAACTATGTTGTGGTAAAGGTGGTACGAAGCTGGAAGGACGAAGGCATTGTAGATGTACACGGTTTCTTGGGTCTTGCTAGATGTTTTGAAAGGTTTGAAATCGGCCTTTGATAAAGGTTCTTTTTGAACAAAGAGTTTTGAGGATTTGATTTGAGGAAATGAAAATCGCACCGTGATGAAACGCACCCAATCCATAACATTTCGAGGGCGTATGTTTTATTTAAGAAACAACCCGACTATGTACGGACTAAGTTCCGGTAGATAGGGTTATGTGCCGGCGCGGACACGGGTTCCTTCTAGGAAGGGGCGGAAATTCTCCCACATTATTTAACAGTCTTGCTTAATGCGAGGCGGATTTAGGGATTGGGATAAGACGCTCGTTGTACCAAGTGGTTGAAGTGGTGGCGTGAACTTTCAGTTGTTGAAAACAATTTTGTAAGTGAAATACACTCCTCAAAGGTATGTCTTAGGTAGGACAAAGTTTTTGAGTGGTAGTGAACATGTTTTCTTGAATTGGCGGCGATTAAGTTTAAGAAAATGTGATAGTACTATTACTTTCGGGTATAGTACGGATTGCGAAATGTACTAAGACCACGGAAAATTTTCATTGTGGGAAAATTTGAAAATGAGACAACAAAATGATTTCAAGTAGCGATGACATGTTTGTCGAGCTATTATGTGTGAAAAGCGGTGTAGTTGGAAATTTTGATAAGGAACAGGAGCTAATAGGAAAGTGAGCAGCGTTATTTAAGATATTATTTTGTGTATCAAATGATCTTCAAAAATCATGAAATTTTACATGAGTAAAGTAGACATGTGGGGATTTCCAAATATATAAAATATGTATCATTTGGAGTTCTACAAAAGGAGATAAAAATCCTTGAAGTTAGGCTATTTTCCAGACGAAATTCTGGGCAGAGTTTAGAAACCTTAAACCAGGGAATGACTCAGGGAATCTGGGCGAAAATGAATATTTTTATTTAAAATTATACATCCTAAGAATTTCTAGGAATTTTACGGAACCTCGTTTCTATTTTTTTTAGAATTAATTATGATTTTTCAAAGTTGTTGGAAAATCTGCCCAGAAATTCAGTGGTTCGTTTTTGAAAAGAATGTAAGGGCAAAATTGTAATAAAACATTTACCAAGGGTAGACATGTCAAACAAGGTGAAAATATCCTTTTTGATATTATTTTAAAGAGATAGAATATTAGTTGTGATATTATGAGAAAAATGAATAATCCGACAATAACATATAGGATATCCAGGGAAAAGCGAGTCAAATCAAAAGTCGGGCAAGTTGGCCAAAACGGTGAAAGGTACGTTCGCGTACTGTAACACTAACTCTGTGCTGCTCATATACATATATGTGATAGATACGTTCATAAACCGGGGCTCTGTTTAGGGTCGTCGTATACATACAGCTTTACGGGTTATAATAGTCATAATAACGCCGTTATGTTTTCCTAGCGCTGAGGACACGACTGTACATCGTGGCACGGATGTTGCAAACCAAAGATAACTTTGCATGATAGTGTAGTTGTTATCACATGATCATACGATGTGACTGGATTGATCATTGCTGTTATGTCATGAATATACATTTGGAGTTAGGTTCATTGCCCCAAGTCTGGTCAAGGCTTGGTCTAGGTTGTATAGTTACTTTTTGAGAAATGTAATTGTACAAAGCTCGTATGTTGTATCACATGATTATTCCTTCGGGAAATTTTTAATATACGGCATACGCTTTGGCATCGTCATATGTCGGGGTATTTTTATATACATTACTCATATATTTTCCAAATTTTATTACATTGCTCTCCGTTTCCGCGGTACTCTGAAGTAGCACCTCAAGTTCTATTGACTTTTCTAAAACCAGGTGTCATCCGACACAATTTTAGTATGGAATTTGGGGTGTTACGAGTTGAGCTGTCTCAGAAGTCATTTCCGAAACCGACGGAACAATAAGGGAATAAGACGAAAAGGACAAAGGAGCAGTTGAGGAAATGAAAACCTATAGAAAATAAATCCTAACTCAATATCTGGGGATGAGTTGGTAATCAACTGGACGTTTTATGAATCAGTGGATTTTTGTCCGAAGTTGATGATTCCGAGAAATGATTTTCGTAATCGACGCATTTTTAGTAAATCTTCGGCGGGACCGGAGAAGACACGAAAGGGATCAAAATTTAGTTAACCCATACATTTCTAATGAGTAGGAAAAGAACTTCAAAGTTGTGAATCCGGATTTCTAAGATTTTACAAGATTACGCGGTTTGGTGCCATGCGGTAGGGTGCTTTAGAAATTGGTCCAGTACCAGGTGCAATGTCAATGGAAAACTCCACCTCTCTCTCTGGCGGTAACCCGCTAATATCGTCAGGAAATACATCAGGAAATTCCCTCACCACCGATATTTCATCTAGAGAAGGTTCTGATTCTGCCTGTACTGAGAAGAAAACTACATACCCTTGGCACCCTTGCTTAATACACTGCTCTGCCTCAGTAGTGGTAAGAAAACTAAGACTTGCTTTAGAGCGAGGTTTCGTTGTTGATCAGGACAAATAACCTTTCTATTGCCAAAGTCTAGTACCACATTATTAGCCGTCAACCGTTTAATCCCAAAATTACATCAATATCATGCAACGATAAACAAATCAGATCCACTTGTGGACTCATGTCCGTCCACGATCACAATACAGTTCAGACATACATTTGTAGTTTTGATTTAACTCCCAATGGAGTAGACACAATCGAGATCATAAGGCAATTTGTGAACATTCAAATTCATAAATCGACACGGTCATAAGCTATGAAAGAGTGACTAGTACCGGAATCAAATAAGGCATGTAATAAACAACCATGAAAAGAAATCATACCTTGTAGCAATTCGGGTGATTTACGAGCATCATCCCGAGTCAAAGCAAATACCCGACCCTGACTCTGGGGTCTCCCCTCAACAGTCCGTTGTGGACAGTCACGACTGATATGCCCTGGCTTACGACAGACATAACAAATGATTCATCCCTCACAATTAGATCCATGGTGTGGTTTCCCACATTTATTACAGATCTGAGGCTCAACAGCCTCCCGAAATTTGGCCGACCAGATCCATATTGAAAACGCTTGTTAGAGCGCCACGATTCTTATTCCATGGCCCTTTTCTTTTACGTGAGGAACTCCCACGAGTAGATTCACTGCGGGTTGAAAAGTTCCTAGAAGTATGCAATTCATTCAGATTTCTTTCAATAGTAAGACATTCCTCAACGGCTTGATTAAGTTCACGGAATTGCCGAGCCACTAGTTTTCTCGATTTCAAATTTAGATCCACGAATCAAAACATCTGCGAGGTTACCCTCGGCATCTAGATTTCGGTGATAAGCGGAATACCGAGATAGACGAGTAAATCTCGAATAATAATCCTCAAAGGATTCATTAATTCCTATTTGAATAGTCAAGAATTCAGATTCCTTTGCCATTTGATTGAGCAAGAGAAATATTGTTCATTGAATTTTTCTTGAAAGATCTACCAAGTAATAGGGATATTACGAGCACGAAGAGTTGTTTCGGTGTTTCTCTACCATCCGTCTACATCGCCTCTAATTTATAACTAGCCAACAAAGGCCTTCTATCAACGGGCATTCTAGAACTTGCTGATAACTCATATAATACACCATTTTTCAACATATCATTGATTCAAGGTATCAAAACATTCATAATTCATATACTGTTCAACATAATTGTACAATCAAGCTACTTCTTACAAGGCTATCATAATATACTACCATACACTGATAATCAGATCAGGATACCAAAATAAGTCTGCAGAGTCGATACATTATTTTAAAAGACTTGAAACTCCAAATTCGACCCCTGGTTCATAACACCACTCCTATATTCTCCTAGCCGCGCTCCTTCTACCATAGTACTTCCCAAATCTCACACTTATCTTCTTTCTACTACAATTAACCACCAGTATCTCAGTCTCAGTTTTATTTATCAGTATCGTCCAAACCGTGCTCTGATACCACAATTGTTACACACCTACCGGCCTCGCCCTTTCGGGTAGCGGGTAGTGTGATCCTTTACTTTTATACAATTCTAAATTATTTTCCCCAGGATAATTTACGTCGCACATCAGAGTTTAAGCAACAGAGCATGCATTGGTTTGGACAATAATATAAGGCCAAAATAATAATCTGCAGTCATCTAGTAATCAACATAAATTCCCAAAAGAAAAATCATCAACATCCACCAAAAACTAGCCCCGCTCCGAGCCTTACCTCTGTCTCTCTTCTCTACTCGGATGAGCTTCCGGATGGCTTAAAGGGTGGGATTCAGAAATTGAATCCCAGAGTAACCGTTAATCTCATATAAAATGTATAAATAATGCATGTAAGAAAAGCCATAAATAAACAACTACCACATAACATTCGTATCAAGGCACACAGCCAAATCCAGAATTAGCAGTCCTAATAGCACACAACACAGACTGCAGTGGTCCTAATAGCACACAGCATAGACCACTGGGCACAACACACAACAAAGCCTTTTATGCACACAACATGTTTCGCTTCCATAGCACTCGGAAATAAATGATAATCAAATGTTTGCAATATATATGGTAAAACATACATACACACGTCGCACAGAGTATATGAGGATTAAAGTTAACAATAACCATCGTGGTGCAAAATATCACAATTATCCCTAAAATAATAAAATATAAATATAATTAATTCCACCTCAATGAATATTTTCTTTGGTAAATTAAAATAAACCCAATTAATGTGTCCATACTCACTAAATTCTTTTTCTTATTAAAGAATTTAATTTGGGCCTATATACTCTTAATTTTCGTCCTAAATCTGAAATTTTGCTGAAATAGAAACCCAACTTCAAAAATTCATAATTAAATATAGAAAACTCCTTTTGGGTTGATTCGAAAGCCCAAATGATCCTTAATATGTATATGTTCAACCAAAAATACTCATTTGGGCCAGAACAAGTCGAAAATTTATCCATAGTCCAAAATACCCCTGCTGTCCGAAATAATTCCCAGTGTTCAGGGGCTATTTTGAAACATTTATTTCTCTTAGCAAAAAAATTCATAACAATACGAATTATATACCAAATTAATACTTGAGATGTATAATTTCTCCCTACAAAATTTCATAATTTTTAAAGTCCATTTACTAGGTCAAATATCATGAAGAAGGTGACTGATTCCACAGAAATTTCCAGAAACAGTACTCCAACGTTTTTCACACTTCCATTTGTGTTTCCAAAATTATGATCCAAGTTCAACCCCATACAAAATCTCATTTTAAACACTTTAGAACCCTCAAAAATGCCAAAATCAACTCAGGTCCTCATGTATATTCAGCTGGACGAAAATCACATTTTAAACACAATTACTCAAGTTTCCATTTTAACATCATAATCTAGTCCATAATCATTCCTAATTTGTTGCTTGAACCCTTAATCATACACTAACCCCATCTAAGAATTTGGGCAGCAACTCCCCATACATTTACGGTTTCCAACATTTCAAGAATACAAGAAAATACCACCCGAAATCAATTCACCAACACAAATCCATTCTAAGGAGGTTCAAGAATCACTAACCTTAGCTTGACCTTTGAGGTGCTTGTAATTTCTTCTTCCTTGTTTACCAAAATTTTCGACCTCCCCTTCATGAACACCATAAGAAGATAGATTTTTGGGTCAAGAAGAGTTGCAAAAGGGAGCTTAGAAGAGATGGAAGAGATTACATGAGATTTACCTATTAGATTCTTGAGTTTTCCCTTCTTATTTTCCCCAAGAAATTTTCGTCCCTTCCTCCTATCCCTTCCTTGCGTGCTGGCTGGACCTAATGGAGAAAGATGGGTTGATTTAATGCCAAATAAAGGGTCCCATCCGTCTGAAAAAAATGAAGGGGAAAAATGACCTCCAATTAGCCCAATATTTACCACTATGCCATCTAGTTAAAATCCAACAATTTAGTTGACATGTGTTTGGCAATTTTCCTTCTTCTTTTTCTTAGTTTGGGCCAAAATTTTAAGTCTCTCTTAAGATGATTTTAGCCCACTTTGTTAACTTATAACTCATGCTCATGTACCCATAAATTCTAAATAATTATGGGACATACGACACCATTTTGTTGAAATTGAAATTTTAACCTTGCTTCAATTTTTCTCTTAATTCCTAATAATACTCATACAACTTCTTCTCATTCCTTTTCGGTCAAATTTAATACACATAAACAAGTAATTTCACGACCACATCTTAATCTTATTCTGATTATTTCACGCAACAATCTATATTCATTAACACATAACTTCATAAAAAAAAAATCCATATATGCAAATGAATCCACATTGAGGCGCATGAAAAATGGAGATGTTACAGGGGACACCTCCATGTTACGGTATATTGTAATGGCATGGGAGGAGACAATATTTTTAAAGTGACTAGCTAATCTTGGCCGGGTATACTAGCATTGATAGGCTATACCACGTCCAGAGGAAATAAGGAGGAGCAGGATGGATGAGTGGGGATGGTTCTAATTGTTTTAGACTATTGTGTATTATTTGTTCTAATCATTGTTTATTATTATGTATTATTTTAGTTATTAAATAATATTATTATTATGTTAATAAACCTGCTTCTCTGACTTGTAATCATTTCCTGCATATTTGATAAATTAATTTCGGTTACAGGGACATTATGTCTCACCATGTTATTATTAAATTTTTCAGGCGAGACCTCTAACCTTACTAGAGGACAAGGGAAGCAGCCAGAGGCGTAGACGTCGTGAAACTTGTAGACCTCTTTTTTGTATTAGTGTTGTATTGATTTATATATTGCCATCATAGGGCCCTCATAGGGTGCACATTAGGTGCCCATAATTATGTGCTCATACCTCTATTAGAGGTATGAGCATATAATATATATATTGTATATATTTAGATTTAAATTATATGCTGCTTTCTGAATTTTTTTTTTTGCACCCACTATCTCAAATTAATTAGCTTCTAGTTTTTCATTTATCTGTAACACCAAAATCATGGAAAGTAATTAATTTTGAGATATTGGGTGCAAAAAAATTTCCAGAAAGCAGCATATAATTAAAATTTAAATAAATACAATATATATAAAAAAAATATGCTAAGAGGTATGAGTGTAACATCCCAATTTTCAAAAACGAAATATTTTTTTTCATCAGAGTAGAACATCGGAGCAAGTAAAGGATTGAGTAACTGATAACCATTAACTGAGGCGTATCTGTTTGTTCATAAAGAACATTACATATAACTGAGTATTACAACGATATTATATCACAAATAGATAACTTTAGTCGGGTCTCGCGCCTAATATATGGATGACGAGATATTCATGACATTTCAAAGAATAATCACTACAAAATCCCATAACGGATGTAGGAAATACATAATCGAATATGCAAGGCAATAGCAGTACACAACCCATAAATATGTATGTTATCCCGGTCTGCACTATTCACCAATGCCACGATGTACGGTCGTGTCCTCGCCGCTAGGAAAACTTAACGGTATTACCATAACCATAACCCGTATATAGCTGTATGTATAATGAAAGATCTAAGACAGAGTCTTAGTCTATGAATACAACTATCATATATAAACACACAATAAGCATAAGAGTTAAGGTTACAGTACGCGTCCGTACCTTCGTTGATGAATACGGTACGTCTGACGATCGAAATGCAATCACAGATATCCTATAAGGATAATATCGTATTTATTAATTCATAATCAATATCCTAACATATATTTTAGTCACAAATGACTATTTTACCCGACTTCAAAATCGTTAACCGATAAAATTTCGCCTGAGCTTCGCTACTCAGACTCTCAACTTTCAAAACTTACTTCCTACCATGTTTTTACCTCGTCAAGCATCTTTCAATGCAATGAGGCATAAAAACAAGAATAGGAATTCTACTTCCTACTTCTTAGATCAAACTAACATTTATATTAAGAACTACTAAACAAAAGACTAGAACTTAAAAGCTAAGGACCGAAGAACTTACCTAGAACTTTGCTCCTTCTTCCTGCTTCTCTCTAGCTCTCACTTCTCTCTAGAATTTCGAATTGCTTCTTGAAATTTTGGTGTGAGATTTCAATTGAAATGAAGGGCCTATTTATAGGAAAAAGCTATGGCATTTTGGTAGTTCCATTGAACTTCCTCTTCTCAATTTTTGACCATCGGATCTAGGGTTAGAATGAAGCTCCCATCCTCACCCTCCATTCCCTCCAAACGTCCCTCTCCCTCTCTTCCCTATCTCTTCACTTTTGCCAAGCCTTGTTGGCCACCCTCTTCATCACTTGTTTTACTTTTTGCATTTGTTGGCCAAACTTCCTCCATGTTTCAATTAGCATGTGCTCACAAATATTCTTAGAGGTAAAGTTTGAAGTTTATGTAGTCTCTTGAGAAGCACTTGAAATAACAAGAATTATGGTTCAATTTGGGGTTTTTACTAGCCCTTTAGTCATTTTAGGATTACTTCCAAAAGTTACGGAAATGACTTCGGAGATAACCTACTTCGAGCTAAAAATACACTTGTTCATAATAAGTCCTTATATTTGATCTATAGTTAACATATTTCAGTACACAATTTATTTTCTATCGGTTCTCATTTACTTGTGTCCTGAATTAATCCTAATAGCTTTTGAACTCAAAATATCTTCTCTTTCTCTCTCCAAAACCCTTGGCCCTCACTCTACCACATCACTCTTCTCTCTCCCACACACACACAAAAATCGCTCCCCCCCTTTTGATTTTATTATATATTTTTTCTTATTTTGTGTAAAACCCTAAAAATCGTATTTATGATAAATATCATAAATTATGAAAAAATACCTATTGGAAATAGGTGAATATGTGGTTTCAAAATTATGTAGAATATTTACTCTATTTTCTAGGATAATTTCTATAAAAATAATAGTGAATAAAGGGCCAAAAATGCAATTATGGGCCATAAAATAGCCTGACAATATTATGATAAATCCTAAAAGGCAGTTAAAAATTTTTAAAAATTAGAGAGTATATTGTCTCTAATTTTAGCAATTTAATAAATTATAACCTTGGAAAAATTAAAGGAGAAAAATCAAAAAGTATTGTAAGGACCAAAATGCCCCCATGATTTTTAATATTTTACACAGAGCATAAAATACCAATGTAAGTAAAATAGTTGTGAGATAATAATTAATTCTAAATAAGGAAATTATCAACAATTAGTAAATGATTAAATAAATAATTATTGGATAATTGTTTAGACATAGATAAAGGAGATATTCAAAGTTAATTATTTAAAACCCTTAAATTGGGATTAATGACCAATGGAGGGTCAAGATTAGTATAAAGAATATTGCTAAGTGATTTGGCATAATTAAGAAGTATATAAGGTGAATTACATAGAATCCTTAAGGCTTAATTGAACAACAAAGGATTAAGCAATAAGATAATTATCTAATTAGATAATTAAAGCATAAATTAAGTAATTAAATTAAGGTTGAAAAGTCAACATATTTTTAAAGAAGAGCTAGCCGAAAATTTAGGAAAAAATGAAAGGAAAATTGAATGGAAATTAAATAGAAACTTAGTGAAGAAGTTGTTGAGATATTTGTGTAAAAAGCAAATAGGATTAATGACCACCGATAGAAAATAAATCCTATCTCAAAATAGGTGAACTAAGTAGCTAACAACAAGACTTATTATAAACCAGTGTATTTTTAGCTCGGAATAGGTTACCTTCGAAGCTATTTCCGTAACCGAAAAGGGTTATACTAGACTGGCTAAGAAGCTATCCGATATTCAAAAAGAAAATCAGATAAATGAGAATCTATAGAAACCAAGCCATAACTTGAAATCCAGGGTTAAGGTAGTAAACAACTGGACGTATTATGAATTAGTGGATTTTTGTCTAGAAGTTGGTGTTTTCAGAAGTTATTTCCGTAACTGACGGCGTTTATCCGAAAATGTTCGGTAGGAAACGAAATGTCCTGAATGGGATCAAAAATTTATGTTGCCGGATTTTTGAGATTTTCCAAGATTACGCGATTAGGACACCGAACAGGGAACTTTATCGGTAGAAAACTTCTTGAGGAAGTAAGTGACATCACCCTAGTGACATGGGATGACATCATTTTTGAGAAAAATGGGGCATGGGAGGTCGGCCAAGGCACTTCAAGGGCCAAGATCTTGCCATTTCAAACACCTTCGATCCAACGGATGAGATTCGGTTTGATAAAGTATGAATAGTAGCAAGAATTTGCCTATAAATAGGCTTCCATCCCTTTTGAAATTTTCACACCAAATGCTCTCAAGTATTTCGAAACTTAGAGAGAATTTAGAGGGAGGAGCTCTGGAGGAAGTGTAGCGGAGTTCTGCACGGGTAAGTTCTTCGGTCCTTAGCTTTTAAGTTGTAGTCTTTTGTTCGGTAGTTTTAGTAGAAATGTTAGTTAGATCTAGGAAGTAGGAAATGAAATTCCTATTCTTTTTTTTAAGCATCATTGCATTGAAAGATGCCTGACGAGGTAAAAACATAGTAGGGATTGAGTTTCTGAAAGTTGGGAGTCAAAGTAGCGAAGCTCTAGTGAAATTCCGCCGATTAGTGGGGTTAGGGGTAAAATGGTCATTTATGACTAAAATGTCCGTTATAATGCTTGATCATTAATAAATGCGCTATTGTCCTTATAGGATATCCCTGATTATGTTCTGACCTACTGTCGTACCGTATTCGGCAAGTACCGTATATCGTCAACGAATGTACGTTCGCGTCTTGTAACACTAACTCTGATATTTATGGTATGCATATATGTATTATGAGTATTGTATATATGTGGTTGATGGTCTGTTGATATGTCATGAGCGTGTGGTACATCTATATTCACTCCGTGCGGTGCGTTTGCATTCACTCCGTGTGGTACGTCTGTTATGTGCTGTTTATGTTATGATTATCTGTGATCCATGTACTGTATATGTAAATATGAGGTTAACCGTTACCTGGGGTTCGTATGCATTGGACCTTAGCGCTTAATATAGCTTCAGGGTCGGGAGGACCAAGGACCGAGGAGAAGAGTAAGCAGCACGCTTAGAGAACCGGCAGAAGATTTCTTTTTGCAGTTGAAGGCTTTCCGTTGTTGTATATTACTTTTGAAACACTCTTGTACCGCTGTTTAACCAGCCAGACACACTACTGTTGGTATTTTGAATATATATCAGTTACTCTTATGCTCCGGTGCTCTACTCTGATGTTTTTAAATGATGTTTTAATGAAAAAAATTGTAATATACTGCTTTTGAAAATGAGATGTTACATTTTGTTATTTAATTAATATTATATTATTTAGGAAATTTCTCATTGGTTGATTTCATTTCACAAGGATTCTACTTTATGGTTAAGTTAAAACCATTGGATCTAGTTTTATGAGGTTTAATCCTAGCCATTGATTTTAGTTTGACTTGTCAAAGTTGATTAATAAGTTTGATTAGTGTCTTAATCTTATGCTTAATATCCTTTAACATATCCTCTGTTGATCAATTAGGTTTTAGGGATTTTATGTAATTAATCTTATACATTCCTTAATCATGCCTAATTAATTAGCAATTATCTTTATGCTAATCTTGGTCCTTCATTGACCATTGGTCTCTAATTAGGGTCATGCATCCCTAATTGTGCCTTTAAAACATGTTATTCAATTAACTATGAAAGCTCTTGGAATTAATCTAATAAATGAAGATTTAATTATCTACTAATTTTTGACAATTTTCTTTAATTGGATTAATTATTTTCTCACAACTTTTGGGTTTACTTTGGTCATTTATGCACCATGCATTAATTTAATAATCATAGAGCAACTTATGTTCCCTAGAATAAAATTAGGTTTTTGTCTCTTTAATTTCCAAGGAAAATAAACCAATAAATTACTAAAATTAGAGACAACATACTTTCCTATTTTAAATAGGTTTTATTTGCCAAAATATAATGTTTATAAATGTTAGTTCTCAATGTGTTTTGATGATAATTAACAATTGTAAACAAGTATAAATGTTTTTGATAAGCCAAATGATTTAATCCTTCTTCAAAAACATTTTATCAAAGTCAAACTCGAGCCTAGATAGACAACCTCGAGTTTGCTACTATTTTTATCTTAAACTCGAGCACGAGTATTTAAACTCCAGTAAAACCTCCAGTATGCGTTTAAAGAGTTTACAAAAGTGTAAACTCGAGCCTGCAGAATGCAAGCTCGAGTTTGCCTCTGGCGGGAAAGGTTTTCAAATGGAAAATATTTTATCAACTCCAGAGTTCGCTTTTTGAGTAGAGTTTGCTAGTTTACATTTATTGCAAACTCGAGCCTAAAGATATGAACTCGAGCCTAATGTTTTTGAAAATAACCATGATATATCTTGCATCCACATATTTATCCCAAACAAAATGATATCATATTATAGTTCCATAAAATTATCACACCAAACCTCAATTTCATATTATTCATAGCATACCTGCAAGAACTTTATTTTACTAGAAAAACATAATAAATCAATATTAGTATGATGTAAATATTCATAAAATATATGGTTCTTCTAAACTATTAAATTCAATATATTTCTTCAATCAGTTACATATATATAATCAAATCATTTTAATCACATAACATTTTATATATTGAATATGGTTATGTCATTTTGGATCCTTCAAGGATTTTCATATAAATTTCATTATTTAGTGAGCCATATGAACTGGCTAGCTATAACAAGAACTAATAGACACATGTTTATTTTTTACATGCTACTAGAGATATAATATATGCATAAATTATTGCATCCACCACAAATTAATTATCTCATCATAATCATCATTGGACGTTTGTGAAAATCTTTATTTTCATATAAATATTCAAATATTACAAATAAATTTATATTTCGAGTATTTGGACTGTGTCCATACTGTTTTAAAGAGGAATGTGATCTTATTATCATTGCTTGTAATAACCGATTTTTGATTTTCCGAAAATCTTGTATTTTAGGAATATGTTACCATATTAAATTGGTTAACATATGTGACATAGAGTTACATAAAATAATGGCTATTTTAAGAGGAAAAGAGCCATGGAAAAGTTATAAAAACACTTAATTAAATTAAGTGTCGATTAGCAAATAATAGGCAAATAAGCTTTGCACTAATTGAGATTAGTGGCATAACTCTTCAATTTAATTATGGGAAAATTAAAGTAATCATTTTTGAAAAAAAAAAGAGGGCTGATTATTGAAGAAAAATTAAAGGCCATAGAAGCTGAAATAATTCTCTATTAATAAATGCATAAATATAGTTGATTAAATAAGCAACCAATTGTAGATTGGCATTTGACATTAAAGGATACTTAAGCACTTAATTAAGTCATTAAAATGACATCATAATTTTCCCCAAAGATCAGCAAAAAACGTTCAGCTGATGGGAAGGAAGAAGAGAGATGATAAACTTTGTTAAAGTAGTGTTGAAAAGTCAAATAAAGCAACTAGCCAATTAAGTATTGATATATTAGTTATTTTGATAATTAAAACATACATTAAATGGTTAAAGTGAAGAGGCATGTCGGCACTAAGGGGAGAGGTGGAGATTGAATGTCATAAAGTGTAATTAAATCTAAAGGTTGTAAAGAAAGAAGAAACTTTGGACTACTTGAGTAATGACTATTTTAACCCTTGAGTTTTGCCTATAAATAGCAATGCTCTCCTCCTCATTTCTTCACAGCAACTCAAAGCTACATCTGATCCTTAGAGTGAGGGTGAGAGTGGCGTGAGATTTTGAAAAGCAAGAAGGAAGAAGGAGTTGAGCTTCAAGGGTAAGTTCTTGGTCTCTAGTTTTTAGTTCTTTGAAATATGGTAGTTTAATCTAGGAAATTGTTAGGAAAATTCCTATACTTGTTTTTAGGCCTCCTTGTATTGAAAAATTCCTAATGAGGTAAAAACATGTTGGGAAATAATTTTAGATATTAATGAAACAAGATTTGTGAAAATTGTAGAATTTCTAGTTTTAAATTCAGTACTGGCATCGAATATTGAGGCTATTATTTTATGTGTGAAATGATATTTAAAAATCATGAAATTTTACATGAATAAATTAGACATGTAGGGATTTCTAAATATATAAAATATGTAACGTTTTGATCTCTGGACAAGGAGATAGGAATTTGTGAAGATAAGCCTTGTTTACTGGATTTAAATATGAACAATGTTTATAAACGAAAAACCTGGGAATGATTCTTGATGTTCTAGATTATTGGAATATTTTTCCTTGAAAATAAAAATGTCAAGGGTCATGAGGAATTTTGAAGCACTCAAAAATGAGTTTTTTAGAATTAATTATGATTTTTCAAAATTGCTGAAAAATCTGCCCATAAAATCTAGCATTGCGTTTTTAAGAAAATGTAAGGGTAAAAATGGACTAATTAATCCACCGAGGGTAGAAAGGTAAATTAAACCTTTAGGATATTATTCTAAGAAATATGATATTTATAAAAATATCATATAATAATTCGATGATAATGTATAGGATATCCGGGAAGTTCAGAGTCGGATTCAAAGGATGGGCGTTTTGGTAACTACACGGTGAAAGGTACGTTCGCATATTGGTAACTTTAATTGTCTATATCTTGTATGATTATATATGATTGAATTATTCATAAAGTGATGGACAAGACTAGGTCTTCAGTCATGCACCGTGACTAAGTTTATGGGCCTTAGTCACATGTTTATATACATTCAGCTTTATCGGGTTATAGTCTTGATAACGTCGTAGGGTTGTTTTCCTAGCGCTGAGGACACGATGAGCTTTCCTAGCACTGGTTAGTGCAAACGTTGAAAACATTACATTTGCTGTGTGCTATGTATTATTGTGTTGTTGACATTACATTTGCTGTGTGCTATGTATTGTTGTAACCTTACATCTGTTATGTGTTATGTATGGTTAATGCTGAAATGTAATGAATATCTGTCATATATTGTTATATCTGCTATAGAGGTTAACTGTTACCTAAAATTCAATTCGATTAAATCTCATCCTTGACTAAAAGTTCAAGAAAGGAACCTGGACCTGAGAAGGTATCGGTAGACGAGCCGTGAAAAGGCACCAATGGACAGAGCCTAGAAGAGGTGCCGGTCAGAGCGAATGCCAGAAGAGGTTCATCAGAGCATAGTTTCTGGCATGAATCTGATAAAGTTATTTCAAACCATATGGTGCTTAAACTAAGGAAGGGTTGGTCTATGTGGTTCAGTCACAAGTCGCCGTGAAAGACGGGGAGACTTCCACTAGACTAACATATGTTCTGGCCAATATGTTTGATTAACTGAGTTAGATTCATTGCTACAAGACTAGTTAAGGCTTGGTTTAAGATTGTGTACTTATTATGTTGAAATTTTATTTATACAAGTTCTGGATAATTGTATCACATGAATATTCCTTCGGGATTTTTAATATAACCAGCTTATGCCTGGGCATTTTATATCAGTTACTCATCGTAGTCCAAACATTAGTACATGCTCTCCGTTCCGCATTACTCTAACGTGTAGCACCTCAAACTCTGTTAATTTTCCTAAAACTACATGTCAACAGACACAATAAGTAGTATGAAATTTGGGGTGTTACATTGCGTCTTTTTCCTTTTGGCTAATTATCTTTTTGTCTGCTTTGCATGCCATATTTATGTATAAGATCCTCATTTGATCGTGTGATATCATTTTCAAAATTATATTGTTGTCGACAACTTTATCTTTTCGATTCCTTTTTTTGTTATGACAAAACTTATTGAGATATCTTTATTACTTTTCAGGTACCTAAACCTCTTTTGAGGTTTTGCAATTAGTTATATCTTAACACTCTTCCGGAGTACATGCCTACTCAACATGATCATCATGACTATTTGTAATACCCTAAAAATCTCAATTATGATAAGTATCATAATTTAGTAAATAATACCTACTCTAAATAGGTGAATATGTGGTCTCAAATCTTGAGATGTATTTATCTTGTTTTCTAGGGTAATTTCTCTTGAAAATAGAACGAATAAAGTGCCAAAAATCCATAAATATATTTGT
This sequence comes from Acacia pycnantha, assembly GCA_025563575.1. Lineage (NCBI taxonomy): Eukaryota > Viridiplantae > Streptophyta > Magnoliopsida > Fabales > Fabaceae > Acacia > Acacia pycnantha. The sequence continues at coordinate 55,594 of JAMWYP010000157.1, forward strand.
GGGTTATAAAATACCCCGAGAATATTATAGTATATCGAAGAAGCAATAAAATATTTATTAAAAATTGGAAAGTATGTTATCTCTAATTTTGGTAATTTATTAAATTATTTCCTTGGAATTTAAAAGGGAAAAAATCAAATAATATTTTGGGGATCATAAGTTGCCCCATGATTTTTAAAATAATATAGGGTGCATAAATTACCAATGTCAATACAATAGTTGTGAGAAAATTATTAATCTTAATTAAGAAAATTGTCAATAATTAGTAGGTGATTAAATAAATAAATAATTGCTAATTGTTTAAGCATGAGTAAATGAAATATTCAAGGTTTATTATGTGAAACCTCTAATTAAGGGTTATTAACCAATGGAAGGCCAATATTGAATATAATAAGGTGAATCTAATGGTTCTAATTAATTGAACCTTAATCCATGTGAAAATGAATCAACCAATGCGAGAATTTTCTTTTAAATAATATAATAGAAATTAAATAAACAAAATAAGAAAAAATAAGGGGAGGGGACGTTTTTGAAGAGAAAAAGAAGAGGAGTGTGTGTGAAAAGGGTTGTGGATATTTGAAAAGAAAAGAAAATATTTTGATAAAAAGCAAATAGGATAAATGAGAACCGATAGAAATTAAATCCTATTTTGAAATCTATGAAATAAGTATTAAACATCGGGACATATTATGAACCAAGTGAATTTTTATCCCGAAGTGGGTTATCTCCGAAGTCATTTCGTAACATGAACGGGGTTTATCCTAAAATGACTAAAAGACGGTAAATACCCCTAATTGGACTATAATCCTTGATCTTCCAAATACTTCTAAAGAGGATACATAAACTTCAAAGTGTACCTCTAAAAGTATTTAAAAGTTATATGCATTTGCGATTAGAACACTGAGCAGGGGAATTAATCGGTAAAAGAAATTATCTCTTTGGACAAGGGCACATGGGTTGTAACATCCCGACTTTTCAAAAGCGGTATAAATTTTTTTTTCAAACAAACATCATTTGAAAACATCGAGTAGAGCAACAGAGTGATTGAGTAAGCGATATGTATATATAAAACGCCGTAAGTCCAATTTGGTTACAACAATGATACGAAACCGCGTGGTTCAGAAGTAATATATAATAGCAAAAGGAAAGCTTCCGCCAGAACAATGAAAGGAAGTCTTGGTAGGGTCTTCTACTCTGCCGCTTGCCTCTCTCCTGGTCCTTGGTCCTCCCGACCACGACGCTATATTAAGAGCCGAGATCCGCACCGGATCTCGGGTAACAATTAACCTCATGTATACATACACACATATGGGTTACCAAACAACAACATATAAACCACACCCAACCAATGCACATGTATCACTCCCAAGATACGATATATCGCTCCCGGCATTACGAGATGTATCGCTCCCAAAGATTATAAATGTATTGCTCCCGGCCTTACAGATATATCGCTCCCAAAGCATGCATACGATTATCTTCTAACATAATATGCCTCCCAACAACACCCCACATATACACACCATACACACATCACATACATACCATATACAGACTATATCCATCGAGTTAGTGTTACAGTACGCGAACGTACACCAATAGTACATAAATACATAACAGACATAAAGTCATCATCTATCACATATAATACACATACCACCTATATGCATATCATAAACATCGGCGTTAGTGTTACTGTACGCGAACGTAGCTTCGTTGACGGAAATCGGTATTTCTAGCACGTTTACGGAAAATCGTGAAATCTCCAAACGGCTCGTCGCGCGTAACGGCAAAGCAAATTAGGATTTCGACGTCCTATAAGAGTAATATCACTTTCATTAGTGATTTGACATTACGACCGGCATTTTAGGTAAAAATTACCATTTTGCCCCTATACCCCTAATTGGCGGAATTTCGCCAAAGACTTCGTTACTCGACTAATTTTCTTCCCAAAATTTCGCGAACTTCGACGCCATTTTGATTTTCGAAAATAATGACTAAAATAGCCCTCCCATATGATATCCAATCATACTTGAAAATTTAAAGGCTATTCTAGCATTACAACCCCTACTTTTGAAAGAACTACAAAAGCTCCAACTTTTCAGTACTCGATCCCTACCAAGTTTTTTACCTCGTCAGGCATTTTTCAATGCAATGAGGCCTAAAAACAATAGTAGGAATTTCATTCCCTACTTACTAAAACTATCTAACAATTCTACTAACTACCGAACTAAAAGCTAAAGACCGTAGGACTTACCCGTTGAAGACTTCGTAGAATTTCTCCGAGCTTCTCTCTCTTGTTTCTCCCTCTAGGATTTGGCCAAGAAGCAAGAAGGAAAGGTGTGAGAATTTATGAAGGAGGGGGTATTTATAGCTTTTGAAAGGACATGGAAGGAAATATGGAAGTTGTTTCAACCCTTGGATTGCACTTCTTTTGCAAGACACAATCTTGGCCCTTGGATGCACTTGGCCGACATCTAGGGGCTGTTTGGCAGCAAGGATTTGGTCCAAAAATGATTAATGAGCTTGCTTTATGCCCGGTCTAACCGTATTTCCCGATCGGTACCCGATTCGCGTGATTTCGGAGAAATCTCAAAATTCTGGATTTACAACTTTGAAGACATGTTCTCACTTACTAGAAATGTCCAAGTTAACCTAAATTTTGATCCCATACAGGGTCCAACAAATCAGCTTGAAGTTTTCTCGAAAACGTGTCCGAAAGCGTCCGGTTTGAACGCATTTACGGAATCATCAACTTCTTCGAAAAATCCACTGATTCCAAATATGTCCAGATAAATTCAAACTCATTCCTAGATGTTGAGTTAGAATTTATTTTCTTCATATCCAAAAATATGCCTATATGCATTTTTCCCTATTTTGTTTTATTAGGAAAATGTGCTAACGTGTTTCCTAATTTTTAAATTACTATTCACCCCATTTAATTATATATTAAAATAATGCAACTTGTAATTTTCATATCTATATATTTTTTCCAAATTCTTATCTTTAATTTCCTTGCACAGTTTCGGTCAACATCTGATCCATTTTTTTATTTTCGTTTTATATTTTAATATTTATATAATTTCTTACATAATTTTCCTATTGGTCCAAACTTGTATTTAGGCTTAAAAACCCTAAACTCACTTATTTTTCTCAAAATCTCCAATCAATTAGTAAATATATTATTACTAATTTTCAACTATTTTCCACTAATTTTTGAGCTTTACATAATTATTCATGAATTTCCTTTACTTATGCTTAAGTAATTAGCCGTAAATTACTTAATTACTTTATTATCATTAGTTGATAATTTTCTTAATTAGAATACCTCATTACCTCATAATTCTTGCACCGACATTTCTGTTTCCATGTGTTCTCGCTTTATTTTAGAATTTGTGAGGGCATTATGGTCATTACCATACTTTTTGAGCATTCTTCTTCAATTTCTCCAAGTTTGTAATTTATTAAATTACCAAAATTAGAGATATACGCTCTCTCAATTTAAATAATTATTTCATTGCCCTTTAGGATTTTTCACCATTTTCCTAAGTTATTTACTCCTCCTATGGTCATTTTGGCACTTTGGCCCTTAAATTCCCTAATTCAAATTTCGGGGTATTACATGGGTGATGTCATGAAATGGAAGAGGATAGAGGAAAGAGAGAGGGGGAGGTTGGTTTTGGAGGATCAAATGGGGAGGATTGGAGATGCCAAGAAACCCTAGATCCGACGGTCAAGAATCGAGTAGAGAAAGTTCAAAAGAATTACCAATGTGCCATACCTTTTTCTATAAATAGGCACCATCCTCCATTTGAGTTTTTCACACCAAATTTCCTTGAGCAATTCGAAATCTAGAGAGAGGTTAGAGAGAAGGAGAAGCTCGGAGAAGGAGAGCAAGGTTCTAGGTAAATTCTTCATCCATAGCTTTTAAAGTTCTAGTTTAGTTCATAGCTTAGATGTTGTTTTGATCTTTAATCTTCCAATATATTGTTGATATCATGTTTTATGGTTAAATATGGTATTTATTTCGAAAATATGATGGAGAGAGAGATATGGCAAAATTTTGGAAGATTAGAGTCAAAATAGTGAAGCTCGCGAAATTTCGTCTGTTAGCGAAGTCGGGGTAAAATAGTCATTTGTGAATAGGATATCTGTTAGGATATTGTTTATGAGTTAATTGATACGGTATTACCCTTTAGGATATCCGGGAGGCCCGAGTCGGTTCGAAAGGCCGGCAATTGGCCATTACACGGTGAAAGGTACGTACGTTCGCGTACTGTAACACTAACTCTGATGTTTATTGTATGCGTATAGGTGTTATGAGTATTGTATGCGTACATGTGGTTGATGATCTTTTGTCTGTTTATGTACTGTTGATATGTTTACGTTTGCTAAGGGCCACACATCTGCCAGGGGGGCTTATGTGCTACTGGGATACGTTTGCTAAGGGCCACACATCGCCGAGAAGTTTATGTGCTATTGGGATACGTTTGCTGAGGGCCACACATCTGCCAGAGGGGCTTATGTGCTATTGGGATACGTTTGCTGAAGGCCACACATCTGCCAGGGGGCTTATGTGCTATTGGGATACACTTGTTGTACATTTGCATTGGTTGTGTGTGATAAATCTGTTGTGTGCTCATGTACTGTTAATGTTGTGAATGTCTCGTAACCCGTATATTGTGTATATAAGCATGAGGTTAACCGTTACCGAGGTTCGATGGGCATTAGACCTCATTCTTAACTAATAGTGCAGAATATCGGGAATATCGGAGAGGTACCGGTAGATGGAGCCATAGAGAGAAACGAAGGGGCAAGGCTACATAATGCACCGGTCGAGACAAGAGCCGGAAGAAGATTATCGAGCCTATTATCGTGCATGGATCTAATAAAGTTATTTCAAACAGTTTGGTGCCGAAAGCAAGGCTAATCTATGTGGGTCAGCCAATAAGTCGCCGTGAACTCGGTGAGGCCCCCATGATAGACACTTACCTGGCCATTCTGTTCGGTTAACGGAGTTAGGTTCATTGCCCCAAGTCTAGTTAAGGCTTGGTCTAGGTTGTATAGTTACTTTTTGAGAAATGTAATTGTACAAAACTCTGTATATTGTATCACATGAATATTCCTTCGGGATTTTCAATTTAACCAAAGATACGCCCGGCATCATCATATGTCGAGGTATTTTTATATCGCCTACTCGTCATTGTCCAATTGTTAGTGCATTGCTCTCCGTTTCCGCAGACTCGATGTAGCACCTCAAACTCGTCAAATTTTCTAAAACCAAGTGTCATCCGACACCGCTTGATGTACGGAATTTGGGGTGTTACACTATTTGCTCATTTTTCTTTTCTTTTTGGAAATGATTATTCTCTCATGCTTCGGGCATATCTCACCTTCATTGATGCTTATTAGAGCATTTTTAGCTTGAGTATGAAATTTAGTAATTCTTATTTAGGTCAATAATTGCATCCGCGAGATAGTATGTAATAATTCATGAATGCAAAATATGATGAACTTATGGTTCATACTACTATATTCGAGGATCTATACTTGATAGTAATTATACATTCTCTTTTATTCTCTTTTCCACCTATTCAATTTCTCCCCTCATGTTAAGAAAACTGTCAAATGACAATCGAATAATTATGCAATATAAGTCTCTTAAATCCATTGTTTCCTTTAGCAACATCATTTTGTTTCATTTAGAGACAAACAAGAAGAAGAAGAAGAAGGTTCTCACCCAATAATTTTATCACAACTTTCTTTAAATATCCATCTTTGTGCATTGTGGTGGATTAATAGGAATAAACATTGCACATTCAAACATTTAAGATGGAAAATATATGGCTCCTAACCATAAGCCAATTTTAACAGGAGAATTTTGTTGGCTAGTATAAGTGTTGCAATATATAAGATCAAATATGCCAACACCGAAAATAAAAATTTTGTTCTCATAAATATTGATCTAGCTATTTATGGAGGCTTCAATTAATGATCTCGAATCGTATAATCTAGAAATTGTGCGCTCAATATAATAATTTATTCAAACATTCTTGTAAATTTAAAGTTACAAACTAATAGTAATCTCACATGTAACCATCTTATAGATACATCTATCAATTTGTTAAACACTTATATGGTTTACATGCTATTTGAATGGGCCCATATATTTCAGTTCGATATGTTTCTAGAAATGTAGAAATCTATTTCAAATCACAATTAGTCATAATCAGTTTTCTTTGAAAATAAAAAGCACATGATAATTCTTGATACTTGTTTTGTGTGAAGTCCCACGCGTTGCGAAAGAGAAAAAGACGTCTTATAAGAGTCTAGATACTTTATCTCTTGACTCATTTTAAAATTAATTAAATAGCAATTATCCTTATGCTAATCTCAACCCTCCATAGGTCATTAATCTCAATTTAGGGGTTTAATTCAATTAACTTTGGATATCACCTTTATTCATGTCTAAACAATTAGTCAATAATTATTTATTTAATCACTTACTAATTGTTGATAATTTTCTTATTTAAGATAAATTATTTTCTCACAACTATTTTATCGACATTGGTATTTTATGCTCCACATAATATATTAAAAATTATTGGACAACTTATGTCCCCAAAATCATATTTAATTTTGCCTTAATATTTTTCAAGGAAAACAGTCCCAAAAATTATCTAAATTAGACACAACATACTTTCTAATTTTTTAAAAATATTTTACTGCCTCTAAGGATTTATCATAGTATTTTACGACTCATAGATCCACTTAGGCCTGTTTGGCATTTTATCTCTTCTAATTTCCATAGAAATTACCTTAGAAAATAAGATAATTATAACTTATTATTTGAGACCACATATTCACCTATTTCCAATAGGTATTATTCACTACATTATGATATTTATCATAAATACGATTTTTAGGGTATTACAACTGGTATGCCTCGAAGCAATGTTCATCTGCTACGAGGTCTCATTCTGGTTGTAGGCTCTATTTACGGCGAGCATTAAATGATTCTGACACGTCCAACAACTTTTCGGCTAATCTAAAATTAAACATGGTTAACCAACTGAAAATCACTCAAAAAGATTATTAGATATGATATAAATGAGTTTGAGTGAGATTAAGAATAAATAGATAGTGACCCATAATAATTAGAATTGAGATTAATGATTTAGCGAAGTGTTTTGGAATTCTGAAGGATCTTACTCGAGTAGCCTTCAAAATTACTTGAGTAATATCGCTAGCTAGTTTCAAGTTAAAATCCCACTGAACTGATATTACTTGAGTAATAACATTTGTTACTTAAGTAATATCCCAAACATTTAAAATAATAAACTCGTAGCGAAATTACTTGCGAAGCATATATATGTTACTTGAGTAAGGTTCAAAAGTAATGAATTGTTTGTTGGCACATGCAGTGGCCTCGTATGTTCTCTTGACTATTCACCATTAAATTCTGCAACTATCATTGTCTGGAATCCCTTGTTTTGAAAACATTTGGTGCTTCCCAAACCAATCATGACTTGCGAAAAATGCGACCTTGAACATTATGACAGGTATGATCTTTGTTTTGGGTTTGGTTTTGATTCCATGAATAACGATTGCAAGGTAGTGAGACTCATGAATTACCCATGGACAGAAGATACTCCTCACGTTGAGGTTTACTTTGTTGCTTCTGATATTTGGAGAAGTATCTCTGTTACAGTTCCTTAAAAACGAGGAAGGCCGTAGAATATTTAAGTTCATATCATTTGATGTGATTGAAGAAACATTTAGAGAATTAACGTTACCACTTACCACAACAGCAGCTGAATTAAAAAGCTATTACTATATCAAGATTACTTCCTGTGGAAGGAGGCCATTTGGCTGGGATTTGGTTCGCTCTCAATAAATTCTGCAGAATGGGATCTTCTTGACCGTATAAGTTAAATTTCTTTAAATTAAACCTGTGGAATTTCATAGTTGGCCAGCTGAGAAGTCATTAATATTTTATAAATAAGTACTTCCTCCGGTCCTAATTATAAGAGCACATTTTGGAGTTGGTTTTGGTCATAATTATAACAGCAAGTTTTAACTTTTGTTAATTTTTTCCTATGATACCCTTATTTATACTTATTATTAGGAGCACTTATATATATATATATATATATGTGTGTGTGTATGTATATATGTGTGTGTGCATATATATGTATATATGTATATCTGTGTTTATGTATGCCAATATATTTGTGTAGATATATATATATATATGGGTGTGTACACACACACACACACATATATATATATATATATATATATCTCTGTGTGTATCTATGTATGTAGAGATATATATATATATATGTGTGTGTAGATATATAGGTGTGTGTCTATGAATGTAGATATATATATGTGTGTGTGTGTCTATATATATATGTGTGTGTGTGTGTGTGTGTGTGTGTGTGTATCTATGTATGTAGATTGATCTATATGTATACACATATATACACATACATGTTTATATAGTAAGACCATTAATATTTCAATTAGAAAGTGTGTGGAAAGGAAAATTGGTTGGAGAGATATGTGGTGGGGTTGTAATTCACTTTTACTTACATCATTTTAAATTTATATAAGGGCATTTTAGGAAAATAAGTAAAATTAACTAATTTAACTCCTCTCCTTAATCCCCTCAAAATCAGTTAAATAGCTCCTATAATTAGGACCGGAGGGAGTAGCTTCTTAGCATGTCTGTTGTCATTAATTTTTCTTTGAAGAAATATGTAATTTGGTTTCTGCAACATTTATCTTGGTGAACAAGTTCTTAGATTTATTCTTCTGTACAGATTTGTCATTCAAAATTTGTAACTTGCTAGTTGCTCCACATTTATTGACATTATCTGTCAAAGTTTGTTCACATTTTGGTCCCCTAGAGAGAGAAGCATGTACTGAGTTACAAGCTGCTAGTGGGGAAATCTGAGTACTAAAGTGTTGTGCGTTTGCATGCCTTGACGTGTTTGTGCGTTTGCATGCATGTTTAAAAATATGCTTAGAAATAAGCAGCTCTCTTTATGCTTAGAAATAAGCAGCTCTCTTTTTGTGTTTGCGTGAATTTTGAATGAGACCATCCAAATTAAATCTAATCAGTTTTTAATCTCATTTAATTTCAGAAGCACCGAAATGGAAGTCAAAATTATGCACAAAATCTAAAGGAGGCTTATGTGAATACACAAAATCAAAACAAAAGAGGCCCCAATCCAACACTTGTGTTCGACAGAGGCATATCTGCATCAACCAGAAGCAGCAACTCCACTTCAATCCAATCCTCGGACTCTGTCCCTCTTCCCTGTCCCTTCTCAGGTACACTGTACATCCCACTTTCTAACCCTAAATCCTGATGTCATCATTCTATTTCTATTACTATAATTTAGGATTATTAATTTAAGAGTTAAGTAACAAATCTACCTCGGAGATACATGCTCAGTAACAATGTTGCCCTAGAAGTATTTTTGGTCTCAATATTACACTGGAAGTCTAAAAACATAGTAATGTTGCCCTTAGGTCAATAGAGGTTAAGTTTGACTGTTTTGTTTGACAGAAACTCCTACATAAATCCGATAAAAGTAAAATTGACCTAGATTGATCTGAAAAGAAAGTGGGAGGAGAGGAGTAGTAATCTTAAAATTATATTTTTAAACGTCAGTTGCGAAATATCTTTAAAATTAGATATATTATTCTAACTATTTTAATAATATCTATTCATGTCCTTTAACATTTAAATTTAAATATAAGATATACTTTTCTGGATGAGTAAATTATTTACTGTAAATATAATATATACTTCTACGCCAAAGAAACGTGTTCGTTTAAATTTAAATTATATCCTAATGTTATCTTATTGATGATTTAATTAATGGAGATATTATCACAAATCTCAAAATGAATAAGATGTGGATATTTTTTTCTTCCCAAAATATCCCCGTCTCTCCCTTTCTGTCTTTTCCAGTTCTCCCTCATTTCTTATGTGAAGTGCTAAGGCGCGGAGTCTTTGAGGATAGAGATTGGGAGTCCAGAGTTGCAAAAACAACATGTTTAATCATTTGCCCCTGGAAATCGTGGAGGAAATTCTTCACAGACTACCTGTCAAGTCTATTGTGAAATGCACCTCCATTTGCAAAGCTTGGAATTCTCTCATCACTCTTCAAACTTTCATTTATGATCACCTCAACCGCACAATTCAAGCTCCCAATCACAACAGCTCCCTCTTTTTCCAATGTAGAAAACTCATATCGCCTGATGACCCACGTTCTGTGCATCAAGAGGAAACTTACTCATTGTACTCCTCTATTAATCAGCAGACTGATCAATTCTCTGTTGAGAGGTTCCCACTCTCTCATCTATTTGAGCCTAATCGTTATCCGCTCTTTGTTGGCGCATGCAATGGCCTGGTATGTTCTGTCGACTATTCACCATTAAAATCCGCAACTATCATTATTTGGAATCCCTCACTTCGGAAATATATCGTGCTTCCCAAGCCAATCACCACCCACAAAAAACGCAGCCGTCATTTATGCGGCCATGTTGACCCCAATTATGGTATTCTTTTTGGGTTTGGTTTTGATTCTAGGAATAACGATTACAAGGTAGTGAGACTCATGAATGACAGATGTACAAAAGATACTCTTCACATTGAGGTGTACTCTCTTGCTTCTCATATTTGGAGGAGTATCTCTGTTACAGTTCCTCAATTTTTCCTCGATCACTCGTGGTTACCCTCGGTGCTTCTGAATGGCTCATTACATTGGCTTGTTTGGCGCTACGCAGCCTTTGATGAGGCAGCCTACGATGAGGAAGGCGTTAGTCTAAACTACAGGTTCATTTTATCATTTGATGTGATTCAAGAAACATTTAGAGAATTAACGTTACCGCAACAGCAACCGAATGAAAAAGCTGTTATATCAATATTACTTCCCGTGGAAGGAAGCCAGTCGCTTGCTCTGGTAAATCATGTTAATATGAAAAGGAGGAGCGAACATGTGTTTTGTATTTGGGTGATGAAAGATTATGGTATTACCAATTCATGGACTGAAATATTTCGCTTGGATGACAGACTTTATGGGGGCATATTTACAGTATTAGCTCTCTTTTGTGTTTGCGTGAATTTTGAATGAGACCATCCAAATTAAATCTAATCAGTTTTAATATCATTTAATTTCAGAAGCACCGAAATGGAAGGTTTGGATTTATTGTTATCTTGAGGTTGTCGTCTCTCCTTTTGTACCGAATTAGTTTGGGTGATTTTTTATGGTGCTAAATGTTCAATTGTTGCACATCAATTTTATGCGAGTCGCTTAAATATGTAATTTGCGGTTGGATGTTCGGCTATAGGCATGAAAAAAAGTTTGCTCAATGTTCTGAATAAGTCAATTCATCTCTTAACAAAAATTAAATTACATCTACTTGCTAATCGCTCTAGGCAACTCAAAAAATTGATTGAAGAATAAATAGTTAGTTGAAATTCACATATTGAATTCAATAATTAAATAATATTATATCTATTACTTATATGAGGGATAACTCAAAGAATCGTTTGATCATTTTCTGTTCTTGTAACAATTATTATTGAAAGGTCATGGGGTTGCAAGTGTATGGTTAAGATTATATGTTTTATATTTATGGTTCTCTTTAAGGTCTTCCTTCTCTTTGTACCAAATTATTTTCTATTGTGCTCAATGTTCAATTGTTACTTATCAATTTTATGTGAGCCCCTTGAATATATAATTTGTCGTTGGATCGTATGAAAAAAAACTTTGCTCCTTTTTTTGATTAGGTCAATTCATCTCCTGACAAGGTAAGATTATATTTTTTTGTGAAAAAATAAAGCTGCCTTCTCTGGCCAAAAAAACTTACATTTTCTTGCCAATCTAAGTAATTTTCTTTGTCTTTTTTTTTCCCTTTTAATTTAGATTAGTTGAATTTTAAAAGCTCATTGGGATTATAACCATTCTCAAAGACTTAATTAGGGCTTTCAAATTTACAGGAATAAATATAAATTTTTGGCTTTGATAGTGATTTTGAAATTCAAGTTAATGTACAATATGACTTACTCTATCCCTTTTTATTATAAGTCACTTTTAACTAATTTACGCATACCAATAAATAGTTGAAAGGAATAATTATTGGGAAAATCTCTCTTAAATACTATTTGAAATTTAAAATTTAAAAAAGGTCAGTCCAATATGCATAAACCTAAATCCATACCTCATAGCCATATATGAGTTTGAAAATGTTGGTGCATTTGCCTTCGTTATTAAAAAAAAAAAAGAAAAAAGAAAAGCCACTCTCACCAAAGAAACCACTGCCAATCGGCCACTGGAATTCCAATGCACCTGGCAAGCCACTAGAGCTCCAATTGCCAGCTACCTGTGGCTATTTCTTGGTGTTAAGTTATTTTTATTTGGGGGTCAAGGTGGTAAATATAGGATTTGATCCCACACCACCTTGGATCCGAAAAGGTAATGGGCTCATTAGGCTAATGAAATCCTTTATTAATATTATGTGAAATTATATATGGTACCAGCATTATTAGTAGTGCAGTGGTATTGAGAATCGTTTCCCCCCCTTAGGTCCTTAGTTCGATCCCCCTCCCCTCGCTTTGTATCAAAAAACAAATATATATATATATATGGTAAAAGTAAGTAGGTATAATTTTAAATCATTTAATCATTTACTGACAACATTTGTAAAATTGTTTACCATATGAATAATGTCATTTACTATATGAATAAAGTTGGGATAAAATTATTGGGTAAGAACCTTCTTGTTTGTTTCTAAATGAAACAAAATGATGTTTCTAAAGGAAAAATGGATTTATGAGACTTATACTGCATGATTATTCGATTGTCATTTGACTATAGGCGAGAATCGGTGGCCCTCCAGGGCCCAAGGTAAGAAAAACATCTGTTTTTCAAAGCCTGGCCCGAGAGCACCAGGGCTAGGGCTGGCCATTCAAGGTTTGGAAGTTATTATTCCAAATTTTAACTATTTTTTCTCTGTTTTTTTCAAAGAAATATAATTAGTAAATTACAACAATTAAAGTTCTAATTTATCAAATAAATTTTGTCAATATTAATATCAAAACAATATGAATCATCCAACAAATAAGTACAGACACTAATTCATAATCAAAAGTAAACTAGATTTTTTCCAAAAGCACACATCATGAGTTAGAATGATCAGTTAAAAGTTATAAGACACTCAATATTTTTGTGGCTAAAAACTAAATTTTTTCCAAAGTCACTTATTATATTAATTTGTTTTTTATTGTTACCCTAAAACGCCCCATGTAAAAAATATTTACAAGGACCGAGACCAAATCATACTGAAATGCATTTCAAATCTAATATAATAGTTTAGCTCAATACATGACTCTTACACATTCAATGTGGCAAAATTGTGCATAGTGTGAGCTCAAAGAAAATCCAGAAACGCCCAATAAGGGCACGTTTCAAGAACATCCAGAAACATAAATATTTCATTAGCAAACAGTTACCCAAAACTGATTTTAAGTAAACAAAAAAATTGATTGTAAGTAACATTTTTCTGCTGTAGTAGTCTTTCAGCCTTTCTATTGCAGGCTAAAGAGTTGTGCAGGCCAACTGCATCTCCGACCATCAGGACTGACATGCCCGAAGCATGAGATAATAATCGTTTCCAAAAGAAAAGAGAAATGAGCAAATAGTCATGATGATCATGTTGAGGAGGCATGTACTTCAAAAGAGTGTCAAGATATGACTAATTCCAAAACCTCAAAAGAGGTTTAGGTACCTGAAAAGTAATAAAGATATCTCAATAAGTTATGTCACAACAAAAAAAGGAACAAAAAAGATAAAGTTGTCGACAACAATTTTGAAAATGATATCACACGATTAAATAAGAATATAATTTTATACATAAATATGTCATGCAAAGTAGACAAAAAGATGATCGACCAAAAGGAAAAAGACGCAGTGGTAGTAAGATCACATTCCTCTTTTAAACAATATGGACACAATCCAAATACTCGAAATACAAAGTTATTTGTAATATATGAGTATTTATATGAAAATAAAGATTTTCACAAAGGTCTAATGATGATTATGTACTTGAGATAATTAATTTGTGGTGGATGTAATAATTTATGCATATATTATATATCTACAGTGGCAGAGCTAGGAATTTTAACGACGGGGGATAAAAAAAATATTATATCATAAATAAAAGTATTTGGAATACAATATAGACCTAATATACAAAAAATTGAAAGAAATTTATCACATAATAGCCCTACTTGCAGTGGGCTTGGGCAGCCCTAATCCACCAAGAATGAACTATGTATATTCCAACAAATTACTCCCTCCGATCCATAATATAAGACGTATTTAGGGAGTTGATTTTTGTCTTAAATATAAGACATAGTTTTCATATTCATTAAAAATAATTAGGGAAGATAGTGAATTAAAAAATTAGGGAAGATGATTACTAGGATGCTTTAGAAAATATATGTCAAATTAACTTACTCAACCAACTTCTTTAATCTATCTAAATTAGGTAAATACATCTTATATTTAGGACCGGAGGAGTATTAACTAGATTTTTAAAATACAAAAGGATGAAATACAATAGAATCAAACAAGTTTAGCTTATTCATCTTGTATATACATGTAGATATATCCTTATATTTTGTTGATGTAGGACAATTTCAAACTCAAAAGTTAAGGATCAAATGCAAGCCAAGATTACGCGAAACTACTACATATTGAGATTAAAAGATAAACAAATTATACATAATAAGTTTCTCTTGTGCATATGTTTATTTATGTGTAATCGAAATATTAAAATAAGCCGCAGACAAATATATATATATATATATATATATATATATATATATATATATATATATATATATATATATATATGGGTCACCTCTAGCCCCCCTCTAAATCCGCCCTTGTATATCTAGTAGTATATAAAAAATAAACATGCATGCGTCTATTAGATCTTGTTATAACCTGTTCATATGGCTTACTAAATAGTGAAGTTTCCATGAAAATCTTTGAAGGATCCAAAATGACAAAACCATATTCAATAAAACATTTAATATATAAAATGTTATGTGATTAAAACGATTTGATTATATATATATATGTAATTGATTGAAGAAAAATATTGAATTTAATAGTTCAGAAGAACCATATATTTTATGAATATTTACATCTATCATACCAATATTGATTTATTATGTTTTTCTAGTAAAATAAAGTTCTTGCAGGTATGCCATGAATAATATGAAATTGAGGTTAAGTGTGATAATTTTATTGAACTATAATATGATATCATTTTGTTTGGGATAAATATGTGGATGTAAGATGAAAGTGGAATATCATCTAGAGGGGGTGAATAGGTGATTATAAAAAATCTTTCGCTATTTTCTTAAGAACACAAGACAGAGACAAAGAGGAGAGCAATAGACACTAAGAGTTTATACTGGTTCGGTCCAATTCTTTGACCTACATCTAGTCCCCAGACACTCTAGGTTTTCCACTATCTTTCAAACACAAATACAAATACACATTCTATACTCGAGATAATCCTATCACACTAGGACTCATTTCCCCTTACAAGTTGTAATCATACGTACACCCCCACACTTAATGTAATACCCTAATTTTCATAATCCATATAAACATTATATTTTGGCTAATTATTAGCAAAATAACAAAGGTGAATATGTGTCTCAAAGAAATATAATCTATTGATTATATTGTTTTTTCTAAATTTTACTTTGGGATTAATTAACCAATGGTTAATTATGAGACTACATTTAGGGGCTATTAAATGTGATAAAATACCACAAGAAATAATAGCTATTTTAAATGCTCATAAGACAAGAAAAGGGGATGAATGACACTTAGTTGAAATTTCTTTTAGGGATCATAAAATACCGTAAAATTATCATATTAAGTCATGATTTATTTGTAACCAAAATAAGCAAGAAAGTGTTATGTGAACACTTAAGCAAATTAATGAAAATTAGCAACAATAGATGAACAATTTAGCTTGCACTAATTGAGATTAGTTGCATAATCTTTCAAGGTGATTAGAGACAAATTGCGATCATCAATGAGGGTCAATATTTTTGAAATAGTTAAGGGCCAAAGATGAAGGGATTAAGCTTGTTGATTAAAACACTAATGACACATGAAAAGGGGATGGAAATTAAACTCTTGATTAGCATGATAATTAAGAATTGCTAATTAATGTTGAAAAGTCAACAAATTACAATTAGGATCAATGGCCAAGATTAAAGCTAATAAATTTAAATCTAATGTTTCCCAATTAATCATATAATTAAGCTAAATCCATGTGATTGTTGGAGGACCAATGAGAGGCTTTCCATGTGAGATATTTTTGACATAAATTAAAGAGGAGGAGGACGAAAATTGCATGTGGATGATTATTAGCCAAGTTACTTTGTGACTAGCATATGTGGATGAATATTAGCCAAGTTTACAAGATAAAAATCCAAATGCAACTAGATAGGCTAACTAAACAACTACAAGTTGTCATGTAGTTTCAATAGACACTTAGAGCTAACTAGTGTCATTAATGGATTCCCTATTGGTAAATATGATTTTCGAAATAATGGGGGCCAATGGAAAAATAAGATTAACTTACTAATAATGATCTAATGATTTGGATTATGGAGTAAACCAATCAATGAATGAGGGATTAATTAGGTTTTGTTAATCAAACTTTGAAAGGTCAACAATGGTAATCCATGAACCACAAGAGGCCAGATCATGTGGTAAGACCAATGAGAAAATTAAACAATGAACCACAAGAGGCCACATCATTAGATAAGAAAAAGTTGTGGAAACAAAAAGGCCAACAAAGCAATAAGATTTTTGAGAAAATAGAAGAGGGTGAGAGAGAAGGAGGGGACGGATTGGAGGAAGGGAAGAAGGGAAAATATGTTGCAAAAAAAGAAGACACATAGGCCTCATTATAAGCCACAAATTCTACTTTACTAAAGAGAGGAAAAGAGGGAGCCAACAAAGCAACATTCATGGCCAAACAAGGGCCATGAATTTCGAATGGATGGAGAGAAAAAGGGAGAGGGAAGACTCCTTGAAGTTTCTCTATAAATAGAGAGCTCCACCCTTCACAAATTCCTCACACCAAAACACAAATCACTTCTAATCCTTTGGGATAAGGAGTGAGATGTGAGTTCTTTTTGGAGGAGAGGAGCAAGAAGGGGGTGAGGAGCTAAAAGGATGAAGGAGTTGTGCTTCAAGAGGTAAGCTTTAGTCTTTAGTTTTTGTAGTTCTTAAAATTCTAGTTTAAGTTCATAGTTAGTTTATGCTTTGATCTTAGATATTCAAGAGTAGTTCTGTTACCATGTTTTTATGGTTAAAAATGTCTTTATTTCGAAAATATGATGGAAAATATGGTAGAGAAAAGTTCTTGAAGATTAAATATCAAAGTAGCGAAATTCTGAAAAAATGTTTGGTTAGGAGTTTCTGGAGGCAGCATTATTTAGGCTACTAGTTTATGTATAAAATGATCTTTAAAAATCCTGATATTATACATGAATAAATTAGACTTTTAGGTATTTTCAAATACATAAAATATGCATCATTTGGAGTTCTACATAAGGAGATAAAAATTGTTGAAGTTAGGCTACGTTTTTCTGGGAAATTCTGGGCAGAGGTTGAAGAATATTAAACTGGGAATGATATATTAAATCTGGGTAAAAACCAGTATTTTTCCTGAAAATTAGACATGATAAGGATTCCATGGAATTTTATGAAACCTCGTTTCGATTTTTGTAGAATTAATTATGATTTTTCAAAGATGCTGAAAAATCTGCCCAGAAAATCCAGTATTTCGTTTTTAATAAAATGTAAGGGTAAAATTAGAATAATAAATATAACAAGGGTAGAAATGTCAAACAAGGTGAAAATATCCTTTTTGATATTATTTTAGGAAATATGGTATTAGTTACAATATCATATAAGTTATGGAAAAAGGAAATAATCCGACGATAATGTATAGGATATCCGGGAAGTCCGGAGTCGGGTTCAAAGGTTGGGCAAGATAGCCATTACATGGTGAAAGGTACATTCGCGTACTAGTAATTTTAACTCTGATGTGTCTTGTATCGCTTATATGTATAACCTTACATGTGCTTGTGTATGGAATCTGTAAATGATCATCTATGTGCCATATATTGTAATACTTTTCATATGAGGTTAAGCGTTACGAGGTCCGGTGGGTATTGGACCTCAAATCTGTCTAAGGTTCGGGAAAGAAACCAGGGTCGGAGAAGGCACCGGTAGATGGAGTCGTGAAAAGGCACCGAAGGACGAAGCTGTGGAGAGGCACCGGTCGAGACAAGAGCCGGAAGAAGATTAACAGAGCCTACTTTCTGTCATGGATCTAATAAAGTTACCTCAAACAGTTTGGTGCCGAAGGCAGGGCTAGTCTATGTGGGTCAGTCGATAAGTCGCCGTGAACTCGGTGAGACTCCCATGATAGACACCTACCTGATCAATCTGTTTGATTAACGAGTTAGGTTCATTGCCCCAAGTCTAAGTTAAAGCTTGGTTGAAAGTATGTATAGTTACTATTTGAGAATTGTAATTATACAAGTCCTGTACTATTGTATCACATGAATATTCCTTCGGGTTATTTAATATACCATATTATGTCAGGCATCATCATATGTCAGGGCATTTTATATCAGTTACTCATTGTCCAAATGTTAGTGCATACTCTTCGTTTCCGCATTACTCTGATGTAGCACCTCAAACTCTGTTGTTTATTTTCTAGCTAAAACCATGTTTTCTTTAACAATAAGAGGTATGGAATTTGGGGTGTTACACTTAGGCTATGTTTGGTTGGAAGTGAGGGAGGGAGGGAGGTGCCCTCCCTAGTGTGAAAAGTCAAATATGCCCATGATGTGATATATTTTAAAGTTAATGCACAGAAAACGATACAAAAAGCTATGTAATTTTTAAAATTTCTCATGGGTAATTTGGTCAAAAAATTTCTTCCCCTCCCCTAACCTACCCTCAAACCAAACATAGGGTTAAGGTTCCTCAACATTATGATTTTAAACAAGAAATCAAATAAGTGTTTAACTCCTCACCGAGTAAATAATTAATAAACACTGAAGTACAGAAAATATCCGAAGATATTAAATGAAGCTAATGAAATAGTAAGTTGAAATAATGTTGAATTGATTGCACCGAGTTTTTAGTAGTTGGCGGAATTGAATGTGATGAGATTTTATACCAATCTTCCATTAATGCCATTGAGAAGCTTTGAATATAGCTGTTGAGACACTTCATAATTCCGTTAGGCACAGATGAATTCCGTTGAGTACGATCGACCGTTACTTCATTAATTGCGTTCTCCGTCGATGTACTTGTATAGAAGTTGACTCAAAATAATTGCTGGAATTGGTATGCCTCGAAGCAATGTTCATCTGCTACGAGGTCTCATTCTGGTTGTAGGCTCTATTTACGGCGAGCATTAAATGATTCTGACACGTCCAACAACTTTTCGGCTAATCTAAAATTAAACATGGTTAATCAACTGAAAATCACTCAAAAAGATTATTAGATATGATATAAATGAGTTTGAGTGAGATTAAGAATAAATAGATAGTGACCCATAATAATTAGAATTGAGTTAATGATTTAGCGAAGTGTTTTGGAATTCTGAAGGATCTTACTCGAGTAGCCTTCAAAATTACTTGAGTAATATCGCTGGTTAGTTTCAAGTTAAAATCCCATTGAACTGATATTACTTGAGTAATAACATTTGTTACTTAAGTAATATCCCAAGCATTTAAAATAATAAACTTTGTAGCGAAATTACTTGCGAAGCATATATATGTTTCTTGAGTAAGGTTCAAAAGTAATGAATAACTCTCAGAGAAATAGCGACTAGGACCAAAACTACTTGAGCAACATTTTGTTACTTGAGTAATGTCCAAATATTAATTGAGTAATATTTTCTTAGCTTATTACTAGAGATATTATGACAAATCTTAGATGGATAAGATGTGGATATTTTTTCTTCCCAAAATAAGATGTGGATCGTAATACATTGTTTGTTGGCACATGCAGTGGCCTCGTATGTTCTCTTGACTATTCACCATTAAATTCTGCAACTATCATTGTCTGGAATCCCTTGTTTTGAAAACATTTGGTGCTTCCCAAACCAATCATGACTTGCGAAAAATGCGTCCTTAAACATTATGATAAGTATGATCGATATCTTTGTTTTGGGTTTGGATTTGATTCCAGGAATAACGATTGGAAAGTCGAGACTCATGAATTACCCATGGACAGAAGATACTCCTCACATTGAGGTTTACTCTGTTGCTTTTGATATTTGGAGTAGTATCATCTCTGTTACAGTTCCTTAAAAACGAGGAAGGCCGTAGAGTATACAAGTTCATTTGATGTGATTGAAGAAACATTTAGAGAATTAACGTTACCACTTACCACAACAGCAGCTGAATTAAAAAGCTATTACTATATCAAGATTACTTCCTGTGGAAGGAGGCCATTCACTAGCTGTGGTGAGTCATCTTAGAACAAGAAGCCGACAGGTGTTATGTATTTGGGTGAGGAAATATTATGGCATTACTGATTCATGGACTGAAATATTTTGCTTGGATGACAGACTTTACGAGAGCATATTTAAAGTATTAGCTAGCTCTAACTAGCAGTGGAAAAGTGATCCTAAAGCTTGATGGAGGAGCTTTAGTTTTAGTTGATCCAATCAAGGAATTAGTTAAGCCTGTGGCACTTGCGAAAAATTGTGAAGTTTATACTTCATCTTTTGTTGAAAGTTTGTTGTTCCTTAACAAAGGACATGATGTTTTGTCTTTCTAACAATTATTATTGAAAGATCATTGTATTGGAAGTGTAAGGTTAAGATTATATATTTTGGTTTATATTAACTGTTCTCTTGAGGTTTTTGTTTTTGTTTTTTAAAAAAATTGTGATCTTTACAATCTTCTTATGAAGTCAATTAACTTCCTAACAAGGTAAAATTATTTTTTTGTGAAAAAATAAAATTATATTTACCTGCGTATCACTCTAATGAAAGCCTTTATTATATTGCAACATTTGTAAATGGGTCTATTAGCTTTTTACTAAGCACGTGTATCCGATTAGAGGCAATGGCATTGTCTGGCATTAAATGTGATTATCTCTCATTTGCAACAAAGTGGGAGACTAGCATCTTCTCCCCCTAAATATAATACTCCCTCCGCTCCTAATTATAGGAGCAAATTTTAGAGTTGATTTTGGTCCTAATTATAAGAGCAAGTTTTAACTTTTATCAATTTTTTCCTATAATACCCCTATTTATACTTATTATAAGGAGCATTTATATATATATGTGTCGGTGTGTGTAGCTGTAATACCCCAAAAATACGTATCATAATTTGGTAGAATTATACCTATAGAAAGTAGGTGAATATGGGATATCAAATATTAAGTTATAATTATTTTATTTTCTAAAGGAAAATCTCTTGGAAATTAGAGAATCTAAGGGCTGATATTGTTCCTAATTTAGGTAATTTAATAAGTTACAAACTTGGAGAAATTGTATAAGAGTGTCCAAAAGGTAATAAAAGACCAAAATACCCTTACAAATTATAGAATAATGTAAGAGGCATGGAAATACTAAGGTTAATGCAAGAGTATGAAGGTAATGAGGCATTGTAATTAAGAAAATTATCAACAAGTGATAAAAGAGTAATTAGGTAATATTGAGCTAATTACTTAAGCTTAAGCAAAGGAAATTCAGAGATAATTATGTAAAGCTCAAAAATTAGTAGAAAATGGTTGAAAATTAGTAAAAATATATTTACTAATTAATTGGAAATTTTGGAGAAAAATAGTTGAGTTTAGGTATTTTTAAGCCTAAATACAAGAATGGACCAATAGGAAAATTTAAAATTAATTAAAAATTAATTAAATAATTAATCAAAATAAAAAAAAACGAAAAAAAAGGGGCAGAAAAAAAAAGAAAAGGAAAAGAAAAAAAATGAAAATGAAAAGAAAAAAAAATATATGCAAGTGGTATTATTTTAATATTATAATTACTTAAAGCAAAAAAATGTGAATAGTAATTTAGAAATTAGAAACGGATCCTATCTAGAGATCTAGGCGGACGCGATCGGACACGTTTCTCGAGAAACTACAGCTGGACTGTTGGAGCCCTATATGGAATCAAAATTTAGGTTAACTTGGACATTTCTAGTAAGAGAGAACATGTCTTCAAAGTTGTAAATCCAGAAGTTTGAGATTTCTCCGAAATCATGCGAATCGGGTACCGATCGGGGAAATTCTATTATCCGAGCTATAAAGCAACATAAGTCATTATTTTTGGACCACTCCCTTGCAGCCACATCACCTTATTTTCGTCCAAGCATGATCCATGGACAAGAGTTATACACCATTTTGCATTGGATT
Organism: Acacia pycnantha; assembly: GCA_025563575.1. Classification (NCBI taxonomy): domain Eukaryota; kingdom Viridiplantae; phylum Streptophyta; class Magnoliopsida; order Fabales; family Fabaceae; genus Acacia; species Acacia pycnantha. The sequence goes on from JAMWYP010000157.1 coordinate 78,117, forward strand.
TTCCATGGTTGAAACAACTTACAAAATTCCAATTATATCCTTGGAAATTTCTATAAATAGACCCCATGAGCTCTTGGATTTCTTCACACCAATTCCTCCTTCATTTGGCCGAACCTAGAGGGAGAAAATAGAGAGAGAAGCTCTGGGCAAAATTGTGCAGAAGTCTTCAACGGGTAAGTCTTTCGGGCTTTAGTTTTTAGGTTCGAGTTTTAGTTCGGTAGTTGGTAGAATTGTTGGTTAGATTTAGGAAGTAGGGAATGAGATTCCTACTATTGTTTTTAGGCCTCATTGCATTGAAAAATGCGACGAGGTAAAAACTTGGTAGGGATCGAGTACGAAAAGTTGAAGCTTTTGTAGTTCTTTCAAAAGTAGGGGTTGTAATGCTAGAATGTAATAACCATGAAAATATTTATAGACTATCCAGATAATAAATTTAAAAAAATATATATATTTACTTATGTTATTTTAGAATTTTCTATTACTTATGATTATTATTTTTTTGAGTGCTCCTTAAGTTGAAGATGAGTAAATTTAGATAGTAACAAATTAAATAAATATTTGTTGTAGTGTAGCAACAAGGAAAACTTTTGTGGTTTGGTAGTATTGGAGGCTTTGGAGGGTGTCTAAGTTTAGGAGCCCAAATTTCCACTCTCTCATCCATAGTAATTTTTCTTAAATATATTGAAATGCCAAAAGGCCCAATTTAATTATCCAACTTAAAATAGCTCATGGGTCATTTTAGTCATTTGCCAAATCTTTGCCCTTTAATTTTAATCTTCCATCCGCCTTCCCAACAGCAACACGAGAGAGAAAAATTATGGGTTTCTCTTGAACATTCTGGACCTTCCCCTCCTCCTTTGATCAGCATGATTATTGCTATGCGTGGAGAATTAATACTCCGTCCATGTTGACCTCCTTGTTGGTTTGTCCTTCATCTTCATCAATCATTCTTCTCCTTCTTTCTCTTTCGGTGGCGTTCTTTGTTTAAGGGTAGGAACAGATCGCATCTTCATTTCTCTCGGTCTTTGGTTGTGCGTTTTATTGGTCATGAGTACGTATGAATAGCTTTCTTCTTTGATTTCGAGAATGCTTCAATCTCGAATGGGTAGAGAATATTGCTTTTGCCTTCTTTGATGTGTTGTGCCGTTTGTGGCTTGGAAAGGATGGTTATTCCTCCAATTGATGATTGTTTTGAGTTGAATAAGGGTTTGGCAACTATCAAAGATTGAAGATTGGATTTATTGTTTTTATATGTGAAATGTGGGCATTGTGATATTTATTTATTTATTATTATTATTATTTTTTTTAAAAAAATATTATTCTTAAAGCTTGTAAAAAATGGAGTGCACATGGGGTGTTTGATAAAATGCTTGAGAGGAGAACTCTCAAATATAATGGTGAAAATATTATAAACTAAATCTAGGAATTGATGACAACGAAGGTACGTTCGCGTACTGTAACACTAACGCTGATGTTTATTGTATGCGTATATGTGTTATGTGTATTGTATGTGATAGTTTATGACTTTATGTACGTGGTATGTTTATATCTTGTTGGGGTATGTACGTTCGCGTCTTTGTAACACTAATTCGATGGATATAGTATCTTGTGTATGGTATGTATGTGATGTGTGTATGGTGTGTATATGTGGGGTGTTGTTGGGATGCATATTATGTTAGAAGATAAGCTGTATGCATCTTTGGGAGCTGATATATCCGTAAGGTGGGAGCGATACATTCTTAATGCTGGGAGCGATACATATTTAATGCTGGGAGCGATACATGTGCATTGGTTGGGTGTGGTTTATTTGTTGTTGTCGGTGACCCATATGTGTGTATGTATACATGAGGTTAACGTTACACGAGATCCGGTGCGGATCTCGGCTCTTAATATAGCGTCGGGATCGGGAGGACCAAGGGCCAGGGAGAGGCAAGCGGCCGAGTAGAAGACCATTTGAAGTCTTCCTTTCATTGTTACGCGGAAGCTTTTCTTTTGTTGTTCGCGGAAGCTTTCCTTTGCTATTATATATTACTTGAACCACGCGGTTTACATACCATTTGTTGTAACCTGCCAGGACTTACGGCGTTTTATATATACATATCGATTACTCAATCGCTCTGTTGCTCTACTACGATGTTTTCAAATAAGGTTTGTTTGAAAAAAATTATCTTACTTTTGAAAAGTTGGGATGTTACGGTAGATATATATGTATATACGTGTTTATATATATTAATATATATATATATATATATTTTATATATATATATATATATATATATATATATATATATATATATATATATACGTGTGTGTGTATATGTATGTATGTATGTATGTATGTATGTATGCGTGTGTGTGTGTGTCTATGTATGTATGTACGTAGGTATGTATGTATGTATGTATGTATGTATGTATGTATGTATGTATGTATGTATGTATGTATGTATGTATGAGTATGTGTAGATATATGGGTGTGTGTCTCTATGTATGTAGATAGATCTATATGTAACACATACACACACACACACATATGTTTATATAGCAAGACCATTATTTCAATTAGAAAGCGTGTGTGGAGAAGAAATTAGATCTATATGTCCACACATGACTATATAAAAAGTAACTAATATACATATATACTAAATTAATATGTCATGGATGTCTAACGTAAGACAAATTAGAAACACTTATAATTAGGCCAATTTGTGTCATTTTAAATTTATATAATGACATTTTAGGAAAATGAGTAAAATTAACTAATTTAACTCCTCTCCTTAATTCCCCCAAAATCGGTTAAATAGCTCCTATAATTAGAACCGGAGGAGTAATAAATAGTGAGAAAATGGCATAGTTTTAAAACCTAGTCCAATATGGAAACGATCTCTCAGGTAAATTGGTTGGATTGTGGTTGACCCGGGGTCACTTTTTTAATTAAAAAATGCTTTAAAAATTTATGAAATGAAAAAACTTCAAGAGGAAAAAGAGAAGGAAACTAGAAAAGGAATTTAAAAAACTCCGGTTATCTTTTTTGTTGTCGGTCGTCGTTTTCGGTCGAACCACACCATCCACAAAGTTTTCTCCTTGCTTCTCGGCGCAGCTATGCAAGCCCTAACATGTGTTTTTGTTCATTACCCCACATTAGTCTTAGGGTGTGCATGGTTGGAGGAGGAAAAAAACGGAGGGGAGGAGAATTTTTTTCAAAATTGAGTATATGGAGCCCAAAAAGTTTTCCTCTCTATTAAATTTTTCCATCTCCTCCCCTCAAACCAAACATTAGGGTTTATTGAAACCAATCAGCTTTGGAACTCCACTTACATTTGTGCGGTGTTATACATGTTAAAGCTGTCATAAATAAAAACTAGTAAAAGCGAGCTTTGGAACTCCACTTACATTTGTACTGGTGTTATACATGTTAAAACTGTCATAAATAAAAACTAGTAAAAGCGGTACAAACTTAAGTTTTTATCGTTCTTATTATTTTTACTTAAAACAAAAAAATTTAAAAAAAAAGAAAAAGAAAAGAAAGGTGGAAAACCCTATTTTAAACGTTTGGGAATTTAGCATCATGGGTACTGTCGTACTGGAGTCGTCCTTGAGATAGAGGCTTTCGACAGATTCACCGACCGACCGACCCTCTTCGCTTGCTCTCCTCCACTCGGGCCCGGATTCGCAGCGTTTCTCACCGGAATGAAAACGCCGGCGGTTGTCAAGGTGCTTATTTCTCAATCTCTTTAAGTTTCACGTATATCTGGCTCATGTTTGAAGCGAATTCTTTGTTGCTAAATTATTGAACGATGCACCTGCAAGAACGATAAATTAGAATGAAATATGAGTAGCTAAAAGCGACTTGTGAAGCAAACGAACAATATATATGAATTCATCTCGTCAGATTCTCAGCTTCCCCTGCTTAAGTACTCAACACTACACTGATTGTAAATCTCAATCATAAAGTAGGAGAAGCTTAAATATGCATAATGATGAAGAGGCTAAATTTAATATCTGCCAAAGGATATATATAGTTGAAGCAATAGCCAGGGCTCTAGGTATTTCTTGCTAAACTATTTCCCCTCTTTAAGTACTCAACACTACACAGGTTTTTATTTAGTTATCAGCCAAATTATTTCTTCTTACCTCTTTGAAGCGATAGCCCATGTTCTTGCTAAATTTAATTATCAACTAATATTGTGTGATGTCCAGGACTCCAGGTTTTATGGATAGCAATCAAACATATTCTAATGGAGTGGAAAAAGAAAAGGGGTTGAAGTTGACAATGATCCCAAAAATATTTTCAAGAAAAGCAGGTCAACAACTCAAATAACCACCAATGCCATATTCAATAAGAATGTGAGAGAAGAAGCATGCCTTGACATATGTACATTTTATATAACAATGCCACACCGTTCAATGTGCTTAAGGGTGAGGAAGTCCCTAAGATGTGTGAATCTATTGCAAGGCATGGTCAGGCTTTAAGCCACCATCATACTATGATGCTAGAGTCAAATATTTGAAGATAAAATATGATATGACAATGGAGTTAATTGAAGAACACAAGGTTGATCCTAAAGCTTTGTTCTGTTCTAAGAACACAAATGTCTAACCACGGTGGGTTAGTGTATGATTAATACAGGATCTGTAAGGCTCCTAGGATGTGTATGAGTTAATACCGAAGAGAAGGTGAATGTTCAGTGATGTCTATGAAGAAGACACCAAGGAATATCGGATGATCAACGTGCTACGAGAGCAGAATAGCGTCATCCGCAAAAAGAGCAATGAGACAAAACAGGAGCCGCCCGAGCCACCTTCATCCCTCTTAAATAATAAATAAAAATATTCTACACTTGTGAAATTTGCTACACTTGTGACAGACAAAAATACCAACTTAATATTAAATAATAAATAAAAATATTCTAATAAATTAATAGAATTATAGTATAAGTTATTATAATAAGTTTATTTTAATAATATTTTAATTTTTTATTAAAATATATTTAGCTAAGAATATATTTATTATTCTTTTATCTATGTTATTTGTTTATACATATAATATTATATATATATATATGTGTGTGTGTGTGTGTCAATTAATTAGTTTATTTATAATTCTAAAATTCGAATTACAATAATAAAAACTTCTATAAATATAATAAAAATAGAATATAAGTAGCATTAATTATATATATATATATATATATATATATTACATTTATGATTATAAATTTTGTCAAGCACACTCTCCTAATTCAATGAATTTTCCTGAGTTTGGAATTTATATTTTCTATAATATTTGTAGTAATGCTATTAAAAACCATGCAGTGAGCAATCGTTTTTAAAAATATAGTTGTGTCTATATTAACACCGTTAATGGTATTCCATTTACTTTAACACCAATAAATATCAATATTCATATTTATCACCCCACTTTTGGCTATTATAATTATTTATCGCTCTCTTTTATAATATAATATCGATATTTTATATTTTGTATCCACAAATTATTAGTTGGCCCCCATAATTCAAAGTGTTATCATAAGAATAATTTAGCTCATAAATGAAGGAGTCATCTTAATCATAATTCAAACTAAATCCCAAAAAGCTTAATTTTCAAGAAATATAGTTGTCTCATGATTATAGTAATGCTTATATATATTAACGCCATTGACGTATTCCGTGATGTAATCTCCATTCTTCATTGTTAGTAATCTCAATTCCTTATCCCAATATCATAGCGAGGTTGGCCTTATGAACTCATTAGAGATATTGATGACCATAAGGATATCTAGGCTATCGTTATTAAGAAGCGGATGATGACTAAAAAGATGTCACTTTTGATGAAAAATTAGCAGTTGCACTTACATCAATCCTTTCTTTTCCTCCTTTTGTTTGATTTTTTTGTGCCTTGTGGTAGATGAATTTTTTAATTTAAATTTCTCTTTTCTATATTCCTCCATATTTGACTTTTTAAGATCAATCTTTAACTGTAGAAAGTAGAACTTGGAACTTTCCCAAAAAAAAAAATTAGAGCATTGGGATGAAAGAGAAATTATTGTTAGGTGTAATACCCTAAAATCGACTTATGATAGCATCATAGTTTAGTAATTAATACCATTGGGAATAGGTGAAAACATGTGTTGTCAAAACATGGTAAGATACTTACTATACTTTCTAGGAAATTTCTAATGAATTTAGAGGGAAAAAAATAATGTGCCAAAAATTACCGAAAATGCCCTTGTGGGACATAAATAACTTAGGAGAATTGAGAAAATCCTATATTGCAGTAAAATAATTATTAAAATTGAGAGAGTATATTATCTCTAATTTTGGTAATTTAATAAAATATAACCTTGGAGAAAGTAGAAGAGGATAACCAAAAAGTATTGTAATGACCAAAATGCTCCCGTAAGTGTTAATATAATGCATGAGACATAAAATACTAATGTCAATGCAAAAGTTGTGAGGTAATGAGTAATTCTAATTAAGAAAATTAGCAACAAGTATTAAGGAAGTAATTAAGTAATTATTGGCTAATTACTTAAGCATGAACAAAGGAAAATTCAAAGATAATTATGTAAAACCCTAGAAATAGTGGTAAAGGGCTGAAAATTAGCATAAATATATTTGCTAATTAATTGAAAGATATGAAGAAAAATTGGTGAGATTAAGTAATTTTAAGCCTAAATACAAGTATGGGCCAATAGGAAAAGTTATGAAAAATTATGAAAAAATAATTAAAATAATAATTAAATAATTAATTAAAATATAAAATTATATATATATATATATATATATATATATATATATATGGGCTGCCGAAATTTAGAGAGAGGAAGAGGGAAGGAGAAAGCCGGGAAGTGCACGGCGAAGCTCGAGTAAGTTTTTCGGTACTCAGTCTTAAGTTTCAATAGTTAGCATAGAAATGTTAGAATAGTCTTTAATCTTCCATGTATGATTAGATATCATATGATAGGGGTATTTTAGTCATTATTTCGAAAATCATGATGGGGTCGAGTTACGGCAAAATTTTGGAAGATTAGAGTTAAAATAGCGAAGCTCTGGCGAAATTCCGTTGATTAGGGGCATCAGGGGCAAAATGGTAATTTTTACCTAAAATGCATTATGATGTAAATCATTAATCAATATGATTTATATTTCGAAAATGATGTTGGAGTAAGAGTTATGTTGAAATTTTGGAAGATTAGGGTCAAAGTGAAGTCTTTGGCGAAATTTCGCCGATTAGGGGGTCAGGGGTAAAATGGTGATTTTGACTAAAAATGTCCATCGTAATGATAGATCCTTAACAAGTACGTTGTTATATTGATAGGATATCTCTGATAAGGTTCGACCTCTTTTTTTGATGTTGTACTTCACTTTTGAAACACTCGGTTACTGTACCGCTGTTGTAATCAGCCAGACACACTACTGTTGGCCTTTTGAATCTAAATATCAGTTACTCAATTGCTCCGGTGCTCTACTCTGATGATTTTGATGGAAAAAAATTTATCTTGCTTTTGAAAAGTTGGGATGTTACATTAGGCTTAAAGTCAAGTGGAGCAACATCAAATACTCATCTAGTAGTTTGGGCATTTTGCAATTTTTTGAAGAAGGAGATATTTTGCAACAGGTTATATACTCAAAATTAACAGTAAGAAAATGATTTAGTTGATAGTAGTGTGTATTGTGATTGAGCACTTGGGTCTTTTTCAGCCCTCCAAAGTTGAAACACATGCCTCAAGTTCCTCAATGACGTCATGTAAGCGAGAACAAGTTCAAAACAATGATGACTTTCTAATAGTTCAATCTTTAGGATCTTCAACCACTCCTTTGAAGAGAAAGAAGATAAACAACACTCCATTAGCTGATAAAAGACACTCTAATAGCTAACAATTGGGATGTGAGATTATCTGACATGCCCACCCCTACCTTCAAGGCGAACAAAGAAATCATCAATAATATAAAAATAGAAAAATGAGTTCCCATGTGTTGTTTTGAGTTTTTGAATGTGTCATTTTAGCAATCGAGGTTTAAAGTCTACTTTACTTTTAATTGTGTTCAGCATTTTTGCATTATATTAGGCTATACTCCTATAGCGTGATATATCTGCCTTTTGGACATGCCTATTTAAGTTTGAATTTATAATTTTTGTCACTTATGAATATCCTTTGGTCAGAATATATACACCGAGCTACCATTAGTTATATTATATTGATGATAAATTTTTTTTCGGTTGAAGTTGTAACACCCCATTTTCGTAAATGTTTTCATAGCGTTTTGATCGAGTTGAGCATCGGAAAATTTTTCAAAATAAAGAAATGGCGAATAACATTGTTTGCGGTGTATCTAGTTGCTCATACGACAAGTACATTCATCCGAGTGTTTAATATAATAAAGCAACACATCAAAATAATAACGTCTCCTTCGGTTCTCACACTTGCTCCTTACCCTTGTCCTCGATCCCGAGACCCCGGATCTTGAAGCTAAGGTAAGAGTTGAGGTCCAATGCCCATTGGAACTCGGAGTAGCAGTTAATCTCATGCTTATGTAAACAATATATGTATGACAAATATTCATGACATTTTAGCAATAATCACTACAAAAGCCCATAACGAGATGTTGGAAATACATAATCACATATGTAAGGCAATAACAATACATAGCCCATGCATATGTATGTTATCCCGATCTGCACTATTCACCGGTGCCACGATGTACATTCGTGTCCTCGCGCTACGAAAACTCAACGGTATTAATAAGACTATAACCCGTGTAAAGCTGAATGTGAAAGTAATGAACTAAGACAACGTCTTAGTTTATGAATATCAACGCCATATATAAACATACTATAAGCATTAGAGTTAGTGTTACAAGACGCTGCACGTACCTTCGTCGATGAATACGGTACATTGTTGGTCGAAATACAATAACGAGATATCCTATAAGGGTAATATCATACTTATTAATTCATAAACAACATCCTAACAGATATTTTAGTTACAAATGACTATTTTACCCCTGACTTCGAAAATCACTAACCGATAAACTTTCGTCGAGCTTCGCTACTTGATTCTCAACTTTCAAAAATTAGTTCCTACCATGTTTTTACCTCGTCAGGCATCTTTCAATGCAATGAGGCTTAAAAACAAGAATATGAATTTTATTTCCTACTTCCTAGATCAAACTAGCATTTATACTAAGAACTACTAAACAAAAGACTAGAACTTAAAAGCTAAGGATCAAGAACTTACCTAGAACTTTGCTCCTCCTTCTCCAAGACTCTTCCTTCTCACTTTCACTCTATATTTCGAATTGTGAAGCTATGTGAAGAGCTGAGGTCCATTGCAATCGGACCTCAGGTAACGGTTAACCTCATATTTACATATACAACATATGGACTACAGACAACCAACATCAACAGTATAAGAGCACATAATACAAGCATCTCCCAAACAGCGTATCCTGGCGGCACATAGGCCCCTAAAACTTACCTAGCAAAGACATAGGCCCTCCCTTGGAAGTACCACTGGCGGCGACGGGAGGCCCTTAGCAACGTACCGCGGCACCTAGGCCCTTAGCAAACATACCCCGGCGGCACCTAGGCCCCTAACAAGCGTATCCCAATACCCATCAACCATAACAACAAGTACATAAACATACAATACACATAGCACATACACACATACCATAAATATCGAGTTAAGGTTACCAGTACGCGAACGTACCTTCGTTGACGATATGTGGTACGATAGTTGGTCAGAACGTAATCAGGGATATCCTATAAGGATAATAGCGCATTTATTAATGATCAAGCATTATGACGGACATTTTAGTTATAAATGACCATTTTACCCCTACCCACTAATCGGCGGAATTTCGCGAACTTCGTTACTTTGACTCTAATCTTCCAAAATTTTAACATAACTCCTTCTCCAACATAATTTTAGAAATATATATCATATTTATCCCTAAAATATGATATATAAAATATATTGGAAGATTAAAGATCAAATTAACATTTCTGCTATAACTACTAGAACAAAAGACAATAGCTTAAGACTCGTGATCGAAGAAATTACCCAAGACTTCGCTACTCCTTCTCCGTAGCTCCTCCTTGCTCTCACTTCTCTCTAACCTCTCTCTAGGATTTCGAAATGCTCTTGAATTTGTGAGAAAAGAAGTGAACCAAAGGGTCTATTTATAGGAAAAGTTTATGGATTTCAACCCCTGGATCAACTTTATGGAATTCAATCTCAACCTTCCATTTGAAAACTTAGCAAACAAGTTTTCTCCTTCATTCTCCTCCACACATTTCGTCCCCCTATGTCATCCTTTGTCACCAACATGATGTCATCCATGTGCTTTATGAGCTTCTACCGATAAAGTTCCCTGATCGGTGTTCTAATCGCGTAATCTTAGAAAATCTCAAAAATCCATCGATGTCACCTTGAAGGTCTCCGTTTACTCTTGAGAAATATATGGATTAATTAAATTTACGATTTCATTCGAGTATTTCGAAGCCCTGCTGAACATTTTCGGACAAACGCCATCGGTTACGAAATGACTTCAAAACTCCAACTTCTAGACAAAAATTCACTAACTCATAATATGCCCAGCTTTTTACTACCTTAGCCCTGGATCTCAAGATATAATTTAGTTTCTATAGATTCTCGTTTATCGATTTGCTTTTTGAATATCAGATAGCTTCTTAGCCAGTCTAGTATAACCCTTTTCGGTTACGGAAATAACTTCGGAGGTAACCTACTCCGAGCTAAAAATACACTAGTTTATAATAAGTCCTGCTGTTAGCTACTTAGTTCACCTATTTTGAGATAGGATTTATTTTCTATCGCTTCTCATTTATCCTATATGCTTTTTAGAATATTCCATGGAATATTTCTTTTCCTCAAATATCCTTAAACCACTTTGTATGTTCACACTACACAACTCAAATTCAATCATTTTCTCTTATATTTTTCCCAAAATTTCGGCTGCCCCTTACCCCTCATATATTGACTTTTCAACTTTGATTTAATCACTTAATCCATGCTTTAAGTAGTTAATTAGGTAATTATCTTATGGCTTAATCCTTTGTTGCTTAATTAAGCCTCAGGGATTTTATATAATTCATCTAATATACTTTTAATTATGCCAAATTACTTAGCAATAATCTTCATACCAATCTTGATCCCTTATTGGTCATTAACCTTTAATTAAGGGTTTTACATAATTAATTTTGAATATCTCATTTTCTCATGTTTAAATAATTAGCCAATAATTATTTAATTAATCCTTTAATAATTTTTGACAATTTTCTTGATTAGAAATAATTATTATCTCACAACAATTTTACTTACATTGGTATTTTATGACCCATGTAAAATATTAAAAATCATGGGGTCACTTTGGTCCTCAAAATACTTTTGATTTTTGCCTCATTATTTTCCAGGAAAATAATCCCAAAATTATCGAAATTAGAGACAACATACTTTCTAATTTTTAATAATTATTTTATTGCCTCTTAGGATTTATCACAGTATTTTATGGCTCATAGATTCATTTAGGGCTTTTCGTACTTTAATTCCGTAATTTCAACAGAAATTGCCCTAGAAAATTATGATAAATCCCCTCCAATATTTGAGACCTCATATTCACCTATTTGCAATAGGTATTATTTATTAAAATATAATATTCTAGATAAATAACTATCCAGGTATTACATATAGTAAAAGGGTATGGCAACTTTAGTAATTCCATTGAACTTCCTCTTCTCAATTCTTGACCCTTGGATCTAGGTTAAACTTTGAAATCTCATCCTCACCCTCCATCTCTCTCAACCGTCCTCTCCCTCTCCCCCCCTTATCTCTTCCACCTTTTTACTCACCTTGTTGGCCTCTTCTATCCCCATATATTTCACTTTATGCTAGGCTTTGCTTTGTTGGCCAATCCCTTACCAAGTACCTATTTACCCATGTGTGTGTTTAATATATTATAAACAATTCACTTTCTTCATCCTCAAGCCACAAAACCGTCCCTTCTTCCTTTGTTTCTATAACTAGATGCTCCAAGAACTAATTACTTTAAGTGCCTTAGTTTCTTGGATGAAATCCATAGTCTATCACAAATATTTTTAGAGGTTAATTTTGAAGTTTATGTAAGTCTCTTGAGAAGTACTTGGAATAATACGAATTATGGTTCAATTAGGGGTTTTTACTAGCCTATTAGTCATTTTAGGATTAATCCCAAAAGTTGAGGAAAAGATTTTGGAGATAACCCACTCCAAGCTAAAATAATACTTGTTCATAATAAGTCCTTATATTTGATCTATGATTAACATATTTCGATACACAATTTATTTTCTATCGATTCTCATTTACTTGAGTCTTGAATTAATCCCAATGGCTTTTAAACTCTCAAAATATCTCCTCATCTTTCTCTCTCCTAAAACACTAGGCTCACAATCATCCACACACTCACAACTCACTTTTTCTCTCTCCTACACTACACTCACAACACTCACACACACACGCACAAAAACGTCCCCCTCCCCCTTTTGCTTTTAAATTTTGTTATTTTAATTAATCTTTTATTATCTAAAAGAAAAACTCTCATTGGTTGATTATATTTCACAAGGATTCCACTTTATGGAATCAAATTATGGCCTTAAGATTTATGAGGTTTAATCCTAGCCTTTGATTTGTGTTGACTTGTCAAAGTTGATTAGTGTCTTAATCCTATGCTTAGTAGCCTTTAATTAGCTTAACCTTTGGTCATTAATCCTAAAATGGTGTTTTAGGTGTTATTGAATTTATTTGATTGGCTACTATATTAATCATGATCATTAGTAATTATCTTTATGCTAATCTTGGCCCTTCATTGGCCATTGGTCTTTATTTAGGTCATACATCCCTAATTGTTCCTTTAAAACATGTTATTTAATTATTATGAAAGTTGTTGGAATTAATTCAATTAATGAAGATTTAATTATCTACTAATTTTTGGCAATTTTATTTAATTGGATTAATTACTTCTCACAACTTTTGGGTTTACTTTGGTCATTTATGCATCATGCATTAATTTAATAATCATAGGGCAACTTATGGTCCCTAAAAGAAAATTGGGTTTTTGCCTCTTTAAATTCCAAGGAAAATAAACCAATAAATTACTAAAATTAGAGACAACATGCTTTCCTATTTTAAATAGGTATTAATTGCCAAAATATAAATTTTTGGGTATCACATTATAAGATTTAACCCTTGGCTTATTTAATTTCAAGGGAAGTTTCTTAAAATAATAGTTAGTGAGCTTCCAAGGTTTGAGACCACATATTCACCTATTTCCAATAGGTATTTATTTACCAAAATATAATGTTTATAATGAATATAAATTTTAGGGTATTGCATAAGCTATATTGATTAATAATTTTTATGTTCATACAATATGTTAATTAAAATTCAATTATGTGAATGTTTAAATAAAATTGATTTGGGTCAAATTTGAGGATGCATGGGGTACTATTTTTGACTTGAGAAATGAGAAATCCGATGATTTAAAATAAAGAGAAAAATCACCAAAATCAACAACAAAAATGTAATGTAAAAACGAAAGCTAACCACTACCAAAATGTTAAAGTTAGCACTTCATGAGGAGAAAAGTAAAGAGGAGGGCACATTATCAATATAAATAGGAGGGCACAACTAATTTAATTGCTTAATACATCTAATATGGACAAAATATAAATAAAGGAAATAATCATCTATAAATTATAATTTAGGATGATGATGTCATTATTTCTAAATCAAATCAATATCCATATTTTGCATCAATAATAAATAAAATTTAAGAAATAATCAAATTATTTTCAAATATGATTACTTAATCAATCAATTATGAAGAAATATAAAAAGAAAATTAGTAAAAAATCATCTATAATGTGGGACAATTATGTCACTATTTTAAAATAAAATCATCAAATAAATAATTTTCATCAAAAATAAATTAAGTTTAAGAAATAATCAAATCAATTTTAAGTATAATTGTTTAATCAATCAATTTTGAGGAAACATAAAATATTAAATTATAAAATTATAAAATTATCATCAATAAATTTTATTTATTGATTCATGGATCTAAACTGAATCCCTAATATTTATCATGATTTTTGAAAATAAAACTATAATTTTGAATTATGATAACTCTTTAATTTATAGTCATAATTTTGAATTATGAGAACTCCTTGATTTAATCCAAAAACAAAAAAACTAACACCGATTCTCCTTGAGAGTTTTGTTGGCTTTGATTAGTTTTGATGATGTCTTATGTAGATATCATTATTAAAAGCAAAAGTTTGAATGATATATTTATCATCTACATTGACTAACTATTATATTTAATGTAGATGTAATATTGATTTGAAATTCAAATGATGAAGAATGATCAAGATGGAAGTTGGAATAGCTAAATTCAGAGTTAAAATAAGGAAATTCAAGCTTCCCGATGAATAGAAGTTGCTACATTTTAGTTGCTACTGATCCTGTGCATGAATAGGTCTTCCTTGGGCTTAAATCTCATCAATACTCGAGTATCGGCTTCAATTGTTGAGTATGAGACTTCAATACCCGAGTATGTCACTTATATACTCGAGTATGGTACATAAACAGTGCTTATGTGCTTAAATCCCGACAATACCCAGTATGCATCGTCAATACTCGAGTACATCACTCTGCTCGGCACTCGTTCTACGTTCAGCTTCAGGCGACCTCACTGTAATTCGACAATATCTCCCAAACCATAAATCTGATTGAGGTGAAAACAATTTTGTTGGAAACTAGACTTCCCACAGGTTCTAGTCGCACAAGAATCAAGTCCAAAGGAGGTCCGATGAGAGAGCTATGAATTGGTGAAGATGACGGTGACATCACCGTCACACTGCTGACCATGCCTCAATGTTTTGAGTATATATCACAAAATAGAAATCCAATGAAGCTGAAATTGGTGCCATTTGAAATTAGACTCAAAGGTCTTTCCAAAAAGACTTGAACCAGTCAAATCGGAGTTCATACCAGAAAGTTATGATCTTCGAAAGTGGACACTCGAAATCCGAAGCAACAGATATCCGAACCACATGATACTCGAGTATGAGTATTTGATACTCGAGTATGATCGGTAAAAATGCTTCTGCTCTGTCGAGACTTCGATTCGATTATGGAATTCAATGATATTATTAATGATCTTTAATGTTCTCGTTTCTAACCGTTGTACTCTTAGTTTTTCGAAAATCGAAATATAGAATGATCATTTGATATCATCATGGGCGAAGCAAAGATTCCAATCTCCATTTGAAGACGAAGCAAATCGGGTAAATCACGAAATATGGAAATCATCTTCAAACGGTCGAAGGCACTACTACAAAAATGCTAAACAACGACCTAAATAAGACCCAGTTAGGTCGCCTTTGTTGAACTTAAGGCGACCTGATATTATAATCAGGTCGCCTTATCGTAACAAAGGCGACCTGATTTAAAAATCAGGTCGCCTTTGTTGAAATTTTTTTTTAAAAAGTAAACTACAAAATATGAACATCTACCAAGCAACAGAGAAGAATCACACTCTAACAGAAGAATCAGCCTTAAACCACCACAAGCAACGAAGAATCTCACTCTAACACAATACATAAAATGACTATATATAACACCAAAATTGCATATTTTGTACGACAAAACACCAAATACATACAAATGAACAACGAGTTAACACCAAATAGTGTATGAGTTCTGGCTCCATGTATGCCCTCTTACCATCTTCCATTACTCGTGGATGTAACCTTTCTCTTATTCCCATGTCAACCAGATCTAGTCTCGCACTAATTCCATCCTTAGTCTTCCCGGTATGTGCAAAAAGTACCGACAAGGCTATCACAAACGTTTTCTCCACATGCATCACATCAAGGCCGTGTCTCACATCAAGACTACGCCAATATGGAAGATCAAAGAAAATTGATCTCTTCTTCCATATATTCTTCTCACTCGCCTTCCTTTTCCACACTGTACCTCCGACAAATTTCCGTATGCGGGAAAGTCGTTTATCGTGGTAAAAATCATTGCACGCAACTTGAAGTGCTCCTTCTTATATGCATCAAACACATCTACGCCTTCCTCCCACAACTTCTTCAAATCCTCAACCAAAGGCGCCAAGTACACATCGATATTGTTCCCGGTTGTTTTGGTCCGAGAAATCATCATAAAGCATCACATACTTGCGTTTCATACATAGCCGGGGAGGTAAGTTGTATATTACAAGGAGAACGGCCATGCACTATGGGTCTTTGCTAAGAGTTCGATACGGATTGAAGCCATCGTACAAAGCCCAGTAGAAGGTTTCTTGGCTCATTGCCAAATTGAGGGAACATTTCGTCTATTTTCTTCCATTGCGGAGAGTCGTAGGGTGCAGAAGATATTTTCCATCGGATATTCTCTCATCGAATGCCATCTCAACTTCTTCGCCGTTGCTTCACTAGTAAACGAGACGCTTAAGCCGTGGAATTATTGGAAGATACCACAATGCCTTCAAAGGTTGCCTTTTTTGTTATGCGCTCTCCGAAACACTAACTTTCTTCACTTTGTATCGTGAAGTTTTACACTTCGGACAATTCGAGGCCTTCGTACTCGTTTACGTACAATATGCGATCATTAGGGCAGCTGTGTATTTTTATACTCCGTTCCCATCGTAGACAAGATTTTCTTGGCCTCATACATACGATTTAAAAGTACATTATCAAGCGGCAACATATCACACAACAATTCAAGCGGCGACGTGAAGCGCTATCGGTCCACCCACAAGTTGCCTTTAAGTTGACCAAATGTAAGGTCGCGATCAACCGTGTATACTTAGTACACCCAGGGAACAAAGGTGTCTCTGCATCACTCCATGCGCTTTCATATTCACCCGATTGTGCAAAAGATTACGCCTCAACATCATTAATCATTTTCTCCATTCCATCATCATCATCTACCTCAACTTCATTTGCATGGGGCCTTGCAGTACTTACTTCCTCACCATGCCATATCCACGTTGTGTATCGAAGGTGTATTCCATCACAAAGTAGGTGGTCCCTTATATCGGCAATAACCCTTCGACTCCCATTTAAACAATTAACACATGGACAATAATACATCCCATTTTTGTGGCCACATTCCTTCTAGCAAATTCAATAAACTCTTCCACCCCATTCTCATATTCTTCACTAGTTCTCAATGCATTCATCCAACTATGACCCATTTTATTACAACCTAACATTTCCAACAACGGTCAAGTTCATGTCAATTTCAAGAAGCGACATGTTTTCTTTTAAGTAAATTTAGTGACATTTCCCCTTAAAAGTAAGACATCCCAAAATTTCAATAACAACCAATTTCAGCTTAATAACCCTAAACTTACTAACTAAACCAATTTCACTAAACAATTTATCAATTATGTCGGATAAAGAAACCATAGAGCCATAGAGTCAATGTTTACTTAAAGTAAACGTGCTTTTTACAACAGATTAAAGCTAGAAGTGTTTTGCATTGAATTAATTGCTATCAAAGTATTACCTTTAAGGACATTGGGGCCTTAATCATAAAGAAAAGGGAAGAGTAACACAAAGCACATCTAACAGAGAATCAATGAATGACCAGAGGCATAAGAACAACCAAAACTAAACCACTATCTAATCACAAAATACTCCTATAATCCTTCAAAATCAACTACTACAACCAATCGGTGTGACATGACCAATTTAATGAAGCTTTAGACAATTTAGTTGGCCACCAAATTTACTTGAATAAAAATCTACAAATAAGAGCAGTTCCAAATTGTATTCTTTTTAATTAGCAAGAAGTACATTACCAATTAAATGGGGTTTGGAATCAAAGAACAAGAAGAACGAACAAGCTTACTTGGTTTCGCGAGGTTTTGATCGGGAAGGAGGTGGAGTGAGCGAGTGAGAGGCGGGAATCCTAATCGAAGCAAAAATCCAATCCATAAGCAAGAAGCATTAACGATTAAAATGGGTTATTAGGAATCAAAGAACTTAAGAGTAACATCCGAACAAGCTTACTTGGGTTTGGTGGGTCTCTTCGATCGGCGAAAGAGGCGGAGTGAGCGAGAGTGCGTGATCGATCGGTGACGACGGCGGAGACGAAGGAGCGGCGGCGGAGACGTACGGCAAGGAAAGCGACGAAGAGCGGAACGAGTGAGTCTGAGAGGATTTCGCGGCCTCTGTCGGAGTATGAGTGTGTGAGGGAAAATGAAGAGGCGCGAGTTTATTAACCTAAAAAAATTGACTATAGGCGACTGAATCATCTTTCAGTCGCCTATATTCCAATTTTGGCGACACGAATGAGAATCGAGTCGCCTATATTTTATAAATGGCGACTGATTGATTGGTCGCTATATTTTTAAAATGGCGACTGAATCAAAATCGGTCGCCTATATTTTAAAAATGGCGACCGATTCTAATTCGAGTCGCCATTTTTAAAATATAAGCGACTTGAATCGAATCAGTCGCCATTTTTAAAATATAGGCGACTCCGATTCTCGATTCAGTCGCCAATATTATTAAATTTTCTAATTAATATTAAAAGAAAATCCTTGGCGCCAAACAAAAATTCGGGAGCGAAGAATTGACACATTAAAGACGTCCTGAAATATATGTAGGTCGCCATAAATGAATTTTATTGAAAAAAAATTAAATATTATCGCGCCAAACAAATATTTCTCATATTTTTTATGGCGCGAAACAATTTTAGACGTCTGAAAAAAATCGGGACGCCAAAAATCAATTTAAGGAGTCTGATTTCTTATTCGGGACGCCGAAACTCAACTTCCTTAAATATAATTACAAGAATGCCACCGCTTCACTTTGGACGTCCTATTTCTAAATAAGGACGTTTTTAGGAATAGTAATATCCAATTTTTGTAGTAGTGAGGCATAAGTCATGACATATTAGAGCTATCTTCACAAAACCGCATCATGGGCAAGGATTAAGGATATCTCCGATGCTCCAAAGTTCAACGGGAAGATTTCCATTTAATATGAATTATGCGACAAGCGAACAAACATGGAATGTTCTTCAATTGAATTCAAATTGAAAGCGCATGATCACCATTCAAGCGGTATAAATAGATGAAGCTTCAGTGCTCAAAGAGAGGAGCAGCAGATACGAACGCAAAAACAGAAAAAGATCATACGAGAATACTTCCTCAATACTTTCGCCAATACTTTCAATACTTTTACCAATACTCGCAATACTTTCGGGCAATACTTTGCAATACTTTCATTAGATACTTTTTGCAATACTGCGTACTTCGGTGTTCATCACATATCTACTCGGTGAAGAGTTTTGTAATCATTTGATTATCTGTTTATTCGTAAATCTTAAGGTTGTGGAACCTTAAGTGTGGTTATTCAATTACAACTTGTAAGGGGGAGTGAGTCCTAGGGAAAGGATCATCTCGAGTGCAGATTGTGTAATTGAGATTGTAAAGTCCCAGAGAGGTTCTGGGCAATTGTAAAGTCCTGGAGTGTTTCTAGGCAAGAGTGAAATCCCAGAGTGTTTCTGGGTAAGTTAGTGAAATCCCGGAGTATTTACGGGAGGCGGACGTAGGTCAAGAGTTGGACCGAACCAGTATAACTTCTCGTGTCAATCTCCTCTTCCCTATCTTTACTTTGCCTTGATTTATATCTCATTGTGTGGGTGATTGTGTTATTGAGCTATCGCCGAAAGAATTTTTGTAATCACCTATTCACCCCCTCTAGGTGATATTCCACCTTCAAGTTTTGTAGATTTCAAGCTTGTTTTTTATATTCCATTGACTAACACTAATTTTGTTTTCATTGTTTATTTGTTTTTTTTTTGAAGCATTTTTCCATATTTCATTCTTGTGATAAGGTCTTAAATGTTGGCCTCATCAATATTTATCGACAAACAATATATTTGAGACTTTTAGTATAAAAATATACATGTTATTTAAAATAAATGATTATAACACGATTACATGATTTATTAGGCTTACAAATAAATATTTCTTCTTGTGCATAAAATAAAATAAAAAATTATCCAATGATAAAGATTAAATTATACTCCGTATTATAAATATTACATATCTCACAAAACAATGTTTTAGAACCATAAACTGTCTTTTTGTACTTAGAGAAATTTTGGAAGCTCAAAATGCTATATATATCATTCACATGCAATGCACATGCAGCAATAATTGTTTTTTAAAATTAGTGGTAAACGATGTTATTGAAATGATAAATATATTTAAACGTAGGGAAAACACTTCTCATGTTGCAGGAGAAGTGTTTTCTCATGTCACACACATGAAATGGTGGGACCACATATATATATAATTAGCATTATATATATATGTGGGTCCCACCATTTCATGTGTGTGAGAGAATCTTTTCCTTCTCATGCAACATGAGAAGTTTAAGCCCTAAAAGTATTACCAACCACATTACAAGTTCAGTAAATTTCTCACACTCTCACCCAACCCTCGAACTTCCCTAAGTTAGAACTTATTAAAAATAATAAGGTGAATAAACCTAGATCGGCGGTCATTGAACCGGTTGGGGTCTTGGATCAAGGATCGGTGGGTTAGGTCTCGAGTCGACCAGGATGTAACATCCCAATTTTTAAAAGCGAGAATAATTTTTTTTTCATCGAGTAGAGCATCGAGCAAATAAAGTATTGAGTAAGCGATACAACATTAAGCGTAGGCGTGTTGTCTATTCATAAAGAAGCGATACATTTATCGGTACATATCTTAAATATCTTCGATCGGGTCTTCACGTGTCTTGTTTACTCTGCTTACTCTTATCTTCCGTCCTGGTTCCCGGACCACGATGCTATAGTAAGAGCCGAGGTCCAATACCCATCGGACCCAGTGTAGCAGTTAACCTCATGCTTATATAAACAATATATGTATAACAGATATTTCTAATATTACAAGCAATGATCAAGTGGCCAATCAGATGTACGATCAATTAATAACGATGACAATCGGATGTAAAGTTAACTTATGCACTATTCACCAGTGCCACGATAGCAAGTCGTGTCCTCAGCGCTAGGAAAACTTATCGGTATTATTATGACATAACCTGTGTAAAGCTGTATGTAGTGATCTAAGTCCCATACCTTAGTCAAAGTGCATGTCCGGAGACGAGTCTCGTCCATGACTTTATGAAAGTATCCACATCATATATAAGCATACTATAAGCATCGAGTCGGTGTTACGATGCAGCGTCAGTACCTTCGTTGATGAATCCGGTACGTCTGACTGTCGGAACGTGATCACAGATATCCTACAAGGATAATATCGCATTTATTAATTCATAGTCCATATCCTAACAGATATTTTAGTCACAAATGACTATTTTACCCCTGACCTCAGAAAATCGTTACTCAAAAACTATATTCCTATCATGTTTTATCTCGTCAGGCATCTTTCAATGCAATGAGGCATAAAAACAAGAATAGGAATTCTACTCCCTACTTCTTAGATCTAACTAGCATTTATACTAAGAACTACTAAACAAACGACTAGAACTTAAAAGCTAAGGACCGAAAACTTACCCGAACCTTGCTACTCCTTCTCCACAGCTCCTCCTTCTCTCTTCTCTCTAAATTTCGAATTGCCTAAGCAACTTTTGTTGTGAAAAATTCAAAGGAATGAAAGGCTATTTATAGGAAAAGTCTATGGCATTCGGTAGTTCCTTTGAACTTCTTACGCTCGATTCTCGACCGTCGGATCTAGGGTAAAATTGAAACTCTCATCCTTACCCTACAACTCATCAAAACGCCCTCTCTCCTCGACCATCGGATCTAGGGTAAAATTGAAACTCTCATCCTTACCCTACAACTCATCAAAACGCCCTCTCTCCTTTCTCTTATCTTTTCACTTTTTCAAACAAGCCTTGGTGGCTTCTTCTGGTCCTTTTATTCTGCATTACTGGCCAAACACTCTCCATGTTCCAATTTGCATGTGCTTTATATATCACAAATACTTTTAGAGATAAAGTTTGAAGTTTATATAGTCTCTTGAGAAGCACTTAAAATAACAAGAATTATGGTTCAATTTGGGGTTTTTACTATCCGTTTGGTCATTTTAGGATAAATCCCGAAAGTTACGGAAATGACTTCGGAGATAACCTACTTGAGTTAAAAATACACTTGTTCATAATATGTCCTTACATTTGATACTTAGTTCACATATTTCAATGCACTATTTATTTTCTATCGGTTCTCATTTGAATTAATCCTAATGACTTTTGAACTCAAAATATCTTCTTTATGTTGCTTGGCCCATATCAGGCCACATCATCTCTCTCTCTCTCTCCTTCTCAATTTTCGTTTTTCCCCTCCCCTTTTTGATTTATTTTATTTATATTATTTAATTTATATTATATTATATTATTTAGGAATTTTCTCATTGGTTGGTTTCATTTCACATGGATTGCACTTTATGGTTAAATGAAAACCCTTGGATCTAGCTTTATGAGGTTTAATCCTAGCCTTCCATATCTAATCTTTAATTAACATCCCTAATATGTGATTATCAAAATATAATTGGTTCCTAGATTAATCATGAAAGCTCTTGAAATTAATCTAATAAATAGAGATTTAATTATCTACTAATTGTTAGCAATTTTCTTTAATTGTATTAATTATTTTCTCACAACTTTTGAGTTTACTTTGGTCATTTATGCTCCATGCATTAATTTAAAAATCATAGGACAACTTATGTTCCCTAAAATAAAATTGGGTTTTTGCCTCTTTAATTTCCAAGGAAAATAAACCAATAATTTAATAAAATTAGAGACAACATACTTTCCTATTTTAAATAGGTATTTAATTGCCTCTTAGGACATAATTAAGATTATACTTGATTATGATAAATCTTAGGGTATTTTATGATCCATAAAAGTATTTAGGATTTTACCCTTTGGTTCTTCTTATTCTAGGGAAAATTGCCTAGAAATACAATAAATATAATACATAAATTTTGAGATCATATATTCACCTATCTCCAATAGGTATTATTTATCAAAATATAATATTGAAGTTAAATAATTATTCGGGTATTACACCGGAGATATCTCGAGCAAAAAGGGTGAGAAAGTGAAGATTTCAGTCTTATTAATATGAAATTATAAAGAAAAAAAAATTGATTAAGAAACAAACTAAACCAGGCTAGTTCCTAAACCAGACCTATTTCCTACAATTTTGCGGTCTAGGTTTAATAATACTAAAAAGTAATAATAAATAAAGTTATTAAAATAGTAAATACATTTATATATGTTGTCAACCACATTATAAATAGTGAATTTCTCACACCTTCACTCAATTAATTGATCTTTCTCTTCTCTCACTCAATTAAGGGCCTATTAGTTTTTGAAAAAAATCAAGAAAAATACTTAAAGGTAATCAAAAAGTTTTAGGAAAATTATTTTACAGCCTAAAGAAGTCAAATAAGAGAGAAAATTATTATGATTTCTTAGGATTAATTTTGGGAATTATTTCATGGATAAACACAAAAGTAAATAAAAAGAAAAATGACAGAAAATACTATTTAAATTTTTAAAAACACTAAAATTTCTACTAAATTAGGAAAAGAATAAATATGTAATCTGTTAAAAATTTGAAATTTTAAAGTTTGAGGTTAACAATTTGGATATTGGATATAAAGGTTGACAACTAATCACACCCACGTGTCCACTTATCCCAAAACTATTTTGTTGCACATCGGACACGAGAAAGGGATCGGAGACGAGAGAGAGCGAGTGAGGGCAAGAGGGAGACTGTGATAATGTTAGTATTTAGGTGTCCTAGAGACAATCTGTAAAGACAGACCAACACCTTTTTCTATGTTGTAGTATTTCATTATTAATAAATGAGCATATTTTATCTTTATCATATTTATGTCTCACCTTTATTTTAAAGTAAATATGTGTTTGAAGATAAAAGCCCTAGGAATAGAATATGTTGTAATCTCGAGGATCAATGATAGAGATCATGATCTTGAAGACTCGAGAACACTTTGTATATCTATTACCTAAAACTTATTCCTAGTCTTGAATCACCAAGAAATGACATTGATGATCTCAATAAGACTTGTACGAAATCATCTATTTGTATAGAGATACAAGGTCCTACCTTATGGAATACGGGCATGGAGATGCCTTAGGCGATGTCATGGGTAGATCGTTAGAGAACAGATAGTGCGAATGCAGACCAGCCGAGAGACTCCACAAAGATTCATTGTAGAGTATCGTTGGATTTGTAATGTCTCTCATCGTTTAGTAGTGCGGATCATCCTAAACTTGAGGATGTTATCGAACACTATGTCCTAGGGTTATACTTTGATTGTACAACTTTATCCGCCTGAAAAGGGAGAGAACAATGTACTCTTGGGTATAACTCAAATACATAAGTATAGATGGACATGTTAAGAGGACTCACATCCTCTAGAAGGGATTAGTTATTCGCAAGACCAGTAGAGCTTGGAAAGCTTCCAATTAACTCAGAGTCCGTGCGCACGGCAAGTGATCATGAAGAGCCATGATCTATTATAGAGTTAATATAAGAAGATCCTAGTTCTATGAATTAGCTACATTTAGTCAATTAAGAGAAATGATACTCTCTTTTTGCTCTCGACTAAGTGTGAATGACGATGTGAGGGATGAAGCCTACACAGTATCCAAATATGAAAGGTAGATCACTTGATCAACTCAAATAGTTCTAGGGCTGTAGAGCATTGCTAGTGTCTTATGAGGTCATTAAATAAATTCGGCCCATTAAAGGAGTTTTAATTGGTTCAAGTTTATTTATGTCGGTGACTAATTGGGCCTAATAGGTCACATACAATGGTTATTCTCGATTGTTTTAAATTAGCAAACTTGGGCCAATAATTTTATATATATATATATATATATATATATATATATATATATATAAAGATCCAATAATGATTAGACGAACATAGGAGAAATAATAAATGAGGATTGATTTTAAATGATTTTGAATTTTAGTTTAAGAGATGAATGTGATCTATCATCTTAAATTATTATTCAATCAATCAAGATATGAATTTAATACATTATGATTTGGATTTTCCAATTCAAGTTTGGGTTGGACCTTTATTGTGAGCACTTAAATTAGGGTTAGACTCTTATAAAGTGCTGATTTTTGTATACCCTTTTATGAACGTTTTTTGAAAAAAATAAATGTGATCTATCATCTTAAATTCAATCAATCAATCAATCCAACAATCAAGATATGAATATGATTCATCATATTAAATTCAATCAATCAATCAAGATGTGAATTTAATGTGACTTGGTTGACAAGTAGTGGACTTATTACCTAAACCCCTTTCTTAGTGCATAAGTTGAAAATTCTTAAGGCATTTAGGACTAGAAATTTTCAGCCCAACAAGGCTATAAAAGGGGAGGGTTGGACCTTTTTGAACATCCTCATCCTCTCTAAATTTCGGTCTTTACCAAAGGTTAAGAGAGGACAATGCATCATCCATAAAAGGGTAAGGTTCCGACCTTGTTCATCCTATATTTAACCTAATTCCAAGAAACCACCTCCTTCTTGAAAAGATAAAAACCCAAGGAAACCAAAACTCAACCTTGTCTTCGCATAGCAATCATCCAAGGAGTGGGAGGTTTCAGGAGAAGGAGTTCTCATTGCAATCGGGGAATAGCCGTGTGGATCAACGTTAGAGGACATCAACAACCTTCAAGTCTTCGAGTGATCTAAGGTAATTCTAATATTCAATAATAGTTTTATCAAATTATCTTAAACCCTAATAGTTGATTTAACGAGTAATCCCGAAACTCATGAATATTACAAAATGTTATGAATTATCATGAGTACCGTAAAGAGTTACTGATTAATAATTAATAACTAATTAGCGGAATGAGTTAAGGTTAATAATTTTGAGGACCGTAAAGAGTTACGGGTTACCGCAACAATTAAACAAAATTTTTGTTTTCAATCTCATGAAACTTTACATAAAAATCATGTAATAGGCAAAATTAACCTTCAGAAAAGAGGAACCAGAGGGCGTGATGTTGAGAAGAAAGGAGGAGCGGAAGAGAAGGTTGTAATTCACATGAAATTGACAATGTACGTCAAGGTAATTCGTATAAACCTCTTCCATCTTCAATTTCTTCGATTGGGTTTAGATTGGGAGTGATAGGAGCAATTGAACCTTGATTCCGAAGTGGAAGAACCCTCGATTAAAGGTCGTAATAGTATAAAGAGTAAATTAAAGATGATAATCATGATTGCATGTGTTTGTTGGCTATGGGTTGTGATGACCTAAACAGTAGCTTACCGTTTCATTGTCTGTCACGTCTGGTTTCAAGTCTGAGCATGGAAAATTGTTACTGTCCTTTGGTTGCTGAAACATGGGTATAGTTGTCATTAATTTTTCTTTGAAGAAATATGTAATTTGGTTTCTGCAACATTTACTTTTGTGAATAAATTCGTAGATTTATTCTTCTGTACAGATTTTCATTCAAAATTGTAACTTGCTAGTTACAAGCTTTTAGTGTGGAAATCTGAGTACTTAAGTGTTGTAAGGCATGCCTTGTAGGGACGTGTTTATGTGTTTGGTATTTGACTCATGTAAAGGAACTCCCGATACGACATTCCGTACCCGTATCTGAGTAGACCGAAGCAACGAAACCCTAAACGAGGGAGATATTGCGAGTGTCCGTTCGTTTGTAGTACTAGTGTGATAGCTTCTGTGATAGACTAATCACTGTCTTCCTGAATCTAACGTTTTCCCTGACGAAGGAAAAAGAACGAGACATGACAAATCTGAGAGAAGCCGGAACTCCCAGAGGTCGAGGCAGAAGTCGAGGCAGAGGCCAAGGTGGAGGACGAGGTAGATAACCTCGAGTGGGACCGATATCTGATCGTGACCCACGTTGAAAATTTCTATCAGAGGAACCCCTACGTATTTCCATACCCTTCGAAGGCTGGATCAGATCCACTCATCATCATTTTCTACGTATCCATTGTTGAGTGGAAAGAACCAACGAAATTCCAAACAAATCGCTGTAGTTAAGAGATGACTCTTAGCAAAGACAAGACAGACGGAAGAAAAGGGAAGACCTCTCGTAGTTCAAAGTCGAACCAATCCACACATAACATAGTGATAATCATTATCAAGTTTCTTAAGTAACATATCACGATTGTATCACTAAGTATAAGGTATCTTATGTAACCACGGTGTATGGGAACCATGGGAACATAATATATCGAAGTACGATATGGTATCCATGAGTACGAGATATATGGTATTACCACGGTGTATGGGAACCATGGGGATACAGTATATCAAAATACGACATGATGAATGTGTAGTACGCGGTATTATGGGTGCCACGGAAACACTTATGTACGCGGTGTTATGGGCACCACGGAAACGCTAAAACACTAAAGTACGCGGTGTTATGGGCGCCACGGAAGCAATATATATAAAGTACGCGGTGTCTTGACGCCACAGAAACACTATATATATCAACTTAAAACATGATAAAAACTTTATAATCAAGGCGATACGAGTTCTCAATCGCGGGAGGAGCGGGTGGAGACAAAGTAAGGATCCAACGCGTGGAGTCCAAGGTCCGAGTAGGACGAAGTTTAGATTGTATAGTGCAAATTTCGAGGACGAAATTTTGTTTAACAGGGGAGAAATGTAATACCCTAAAAAGCACACTTAGGGTAACTTCTCTTGAAAATAGGTGAATATGAGGTCTCGAACACCTTGTAATGAGTTTACCATGTTGTTAGGGTAATCTCCTAGAAATTAGAAAATTTTCAATTAGGTCCCTAGAAGTTTGGGAATTTGCAAATAGGTCCCTAAGCACATTATGGGTTATAAATACCCCGTGAAAGCTATAAAAGAAGCAAGTAAAAATCTACTTGAAATAGGGAAGGATATTGTCCCTAATTTAGGTAATTTATTAAGTTACAAACTTGGAGAAATTGTAGAAGAATACCCAAAAGTATTGAAATGACCATAATACCCCGTAGATGCTAAGATAATCAGAACACATGGAAACAAATGTGTCAGTGTAAAAGTCATGAGGTAATGAGGTGTGATAATTAAGAAAATTATCAACTATTGATAAGAAAGTAATTAAGTAATATTGGGCTAATTACTTAAGCATAAGCAAAGAAAATTCGAGATAATTATGTAAAGCTCAAAAATTAGTGGAGAATGGTTGAAAATTAGTAAAAGTATATTTACTAATTAATTGGAAATTTTGGAGAAAAATAGTTGAGTTTAGGTATTTTTAAGCCTAAATACAAATTTGGACCAATAGGAAAATTATGTAAGAAATTATATAAAATAATTATTAAATAATTATTTTATATTAAATGAAATATAAAAATGAAAATTAAAGAAAAGGATCAGATTTTTGGCTGGAAAAAATCTTAGAAATGGAAGAAGATAAGAATTTTAATCAATGTATATATGCAAGTTGATAATATTATATTAATATAATTAATTAAAGTAAAAAAATGTGAATAGTAACTTAAAAATTAGGAAACGGATCCTATCTAGAGATTTAGGAATAGGAATTCCAAAGTCAGGGTAAAAATTGCTCGGTGAGTTTTTACCTTCAAGTGACCTCTTAGGAAGTTAATTAGACGTCGATTGTGCTTTTCCTAATAAGACGAAATAGGAAAAATGCGAGATAGGCACATTTTGGATATAGAGAAAATAAATTCTAACTCAACATCTAGGAATGAGTTTGAATTTATATGAACATATTTGGAATCAGTGAAATTTTCGAAGAAGTTGATGATTCCGAAATACGTTCGACACCGGACACGTTCGTTCGGCTAGACCGGGCATAAGGTGAGCATGTGTCACCATTTTGGACCACTCTTTGCTGCCACATCTTCCCATTTTCGTCCAAGAAGCCTTCCATGGACCAAGATTAAACACCATTTTCACTTTGGTTTTCCATGGTTATAAACAACTTCAAGAATTCCCTTTGTATCCCTTTGGTTTTCTATAAATAGGCCATGGTTCTCTTGGATTTCTTCACACCAAAATCCTCTTCCTTTAGCCGAAATCTAGAGGGAGAAAGTAGAGAGAGAAGCTCGGAAAAATTGTCAGGAAGTTCTTCAACGGGTAAGTCTTTCGGCTTTAGTTTTAGTTCGAAAGATAGTAGAATTTGTTAGAATAGCCTTTAAATTTCAAGTATGATTGGGTATCATATGGGAGGGCTATTTTAGTCATTATTTTCGAAAATCAAGATGGCGTCGAAGTTCTGGCGAAATTTTGGGAAGAAAGTTAGTAAGAGTAACGAAGTGCTGGCGAAATTCCGCCAATTAGGGGTATAGGGGAAAAATGGTAATTTTTACCTAAAATGCAGTCGTAATGTCAAATCACTAATGAAAGTGATATTACCCTTATAGGATATCGAAACTCGATCTCGCTGCCGTTCTGTACGCCGACGTGCTGCTGTTTTACGATTTGCAGTAAAAGTACGTTTTCCGTAAAACCGCTAGAAATACCGTAATCCGTCAACGAAGGTACGTTCGCGTCATCGGTAACCTTAACTCGATATTTATGGTATGCGTGTATGTGCTATGTGAATTATATGTTATGTATTGTTGTTATGATTGTTGGGTAATGGGATACGCATGTTAGAGGCCTAGGTGCCGCGTTACCTGGGGTCCGATTGCAATGGACCTCAGCTCTCCATATAGCTTCAGGATCGGGAGGACCGAGGGCCGAGGAGAAGAGTAAGCAGTCCGCGTAGAAGTTCGGTGACAATTTCTTTTGTTGTTCCGGAGAAGCTTTCCTTTGTGTTGTATCTCACTTTTGAACCACGCGATTCTTTGTACATTGTTGTAATTAGCCGACTTACGGCGTTTTATATATACATATCGCTTACTCAATCGCTCTGTTGCTCTACTCGATGATTTGAAATGATATTTTGAAAAAAAAATTATCTTGCTTTTGAAAAGTCGGGATGTTACATTAAATCATTTACCGACAACATTTGTAAAAATGTTTACTATTTATCTAATTACAGACTTTAATACCAATTGTAAATGTAGTACATGCTAGGCTACATCCGAGCTCGATACTTGTGACATCCCAACGCATTGCTCTCGATATTGTCCACTTTGGAGCCCACCACCCCACATAGTTTAGGCACAGTCTGTTAAGGGTGAGGCTGGCTGGCTTGGCTGTTTCCACCCCTAGTGGTCGAGCTCTAAAGCGGACAATATTGAGAGCGATGCGTTGGAATATCACTGTATCAAAGCTCAAGATGTAGCCTAGCATGTAATACATTTTACAATTAGTATTAGAGCCAGTAATTAGATAAATATATTGCTATTTATTATCTAATTTTACGTTGATATTTCTCTTTTCACAAGTGTAGCAAGTTTCCAACACACTTACTCAATTAGATAAATTTTTCTCAAGTTTGAAATTTGTCAAAAGTTATAGGAAATGACATTATTCATATGGTAAACCTTTTTATAAATGTTGTCAATAAAAATTAAATGATTTAAAATTATACCTACTTACTTTTATCATATATAATTTTACATAATATTAATAAAGGATTTCATTAGCCTAATGAGCCCATTACCTATTAGGATCCAAGGTGGTGTGGGATCAAATCCTATGTTTACCACCTTGACAACCAAATAAAAATAACTTAACACCAAGAAATAGCCATGGGTGGCTGGCAATTGGAGCTCTAGCTTGCCAGGTGCATTGGAATTCCAGTGGCCGATTGGCGGTGGTTTCTTTGACGAGAGTGGCTTATTCTTTATTTTATTTTTTAATAACGAAGGCAAATGCACCAACATTTTCAAACTCATATGGCCATGAGGTATGGATTTAGGTTTTTACATATTGGACTGACCTTTTTTAAATTTTAAATTTCAAATAGTATTTAAGAGAGATTTTCCCAATAATTATTCCTTTCAACTATTTATTGGTATGCGTAAATTAGTTAAAAGTGACTTATAATAAAAGGGATAGAAGTAAGTCATATTTTACATTAACTTGAATTTCAAAATTACTATCAAAGCCAAAAATTTATATTTATTCCTATAAATTTGAAAGCCCTAGTTAAGTCTTTGAAAATGGTTATAATCCTGATGAGCTTTTAAAAATCAACTTATCTAAATTAAAAGAAAAAAAAATAAGACAAAGAAAATGACTTATATTGGCAAGAAAATGTAAGTTTTTTTGGCCAGAAAATGTAATTATTTTTTCACAAAAAAACTTAATTTTACTTTTTCAGGAGATGAATTGACCTAATTAGAAAAAGGAGCAAAGTTTTTTTTCATACGATCCAACGACAAATTATATATTTATGGGGCTCACATAAAATTAATAAGTAACAATTGAACATTGAGCACAATAGAAAATAATTTGGTACAAAGAGAAGAAAGACCTTAAGAGAACCATAAATATAAAACATATAATCTTAACCATACATTTGCAACACCATGACCTTTCAATAATAATTGTTACAAGAACAAAAAATGATCAAACGATCCTCTGAGTTATCCCTCATATAAGTAATAGATATAATATTTAATTATTGAATTCAATACGTGAATTTCAACTAACTATTTACTCTTCAATAAATTTTTTGAGTTGCCTAGAGCGATTAGAAAGTAGATGTAATTTAACTTTTGTTAAGAGATGAATTGACTTAATCAAAACATTGAGCAAAGTTTTTTCATGCCTATAGCCGGGCATCCAACCGCAAATTACATATTTAAGCGACTCGCATAAAATTGATGTGCAACAATTGAACATTTAGCACCATAAAAAATCACCCAAACTAATTCGGTACAAAAGGAGAGACGACAACCTCAAGATAACAATAAATCCAAACCAGATAAATCTTAACCTTACACTTGCAATATCACCATCTTACAATAATCATGGTTAGAAAGACAAAACGTCAGGTTCTTTGTTCAGGAAAAACAAACTCTCAACAAAAGACGAAGCAAAAACTTGAGGCATTTTCGCAATACCCACAGGCTCCTCCGATTCCTTCGTTGGATCAGCTAAAACTATAGCTCCACTAGTAAGTCTCAGGACCACTTTTCCACTACTAGTTAGAGCTAATACTGTAAATATGCCCCCATAAAGTCTGTCATCCAAGCGAAATATTTCAGTCCATGATTTGGTAATACCATAATCTTTCATCACCCAAATACAAAACACACGTTGGCTCCTCCTTTTCATATTAACATGATTTACCACACCAAGCGAATGGCTTCCTTCCACGGGAAGTAATCTTGATATAACAGCTTTTTCATTCGGTTGCTGTTGTGGTAACGTTAGTTCTCTAAATGTTTCTTGAAGCACATCAAATGATAAAATAAACCTGTAGTGTAGACTAACGCCTTCCTCATCGTAGGCTGCCTCATCAAAGGCTGCGTAGCGCCAAACAAGCCAATGTAATGAGCCATTCAGAAGCACCGAGGGTAACCACGAGTGATCATTGAGGAAAAATTGAGGAACTATAACGGAGATACTCCTCCAAATATGAGAAGCAAGAGCTCAGTGTGAGGAGTATCTTTTGTACTTCTGTCATTCATGAGTCTCACTACCTTGTAATCGTTATTCCTGGAATCAAAACCAAACCCAAAAAAAATATCATACTTGGGGTCAACATCGCGGCATAAATATTGACGGCTGCGTTTTTTGTGGGTGGTGATTGGCTTGGGAAGCACGATATATTTCCGAAGTGAGGGATTCCAAATAATGATAGTTGCGGATTTTAATGGTGAATAGTCGACAGAACATACCAGGCCATTGCATGCGCCAACAAAGAGCGGATAACGATTAGGCTCAAATAGATGAGAGAGTGGGAACCTCTCAACAGAGAATTGATCAGTCTGCTCGTTAATAGAGGAGTACAATGAGTAAGTTTCCTCTTGATGCACAGAACGTGGGTCATCAGGCGATATGAGTTTTCTACATTGAAAAAAGAGGGAGCTGTTGTGATTGGGAGGTTGAATTGTGCGGCTGAGGTGATCATAAATGAAAGTTCGAAGAGTGATGAGAGAATTCCAAGCTTTGCAAATGGAGGTGCATTTCACAATAGACTTGACAGGTAGTCTGTGAAGAAGTTCCTCCACGATTTCCAGGGGCAAATGATTAAACATGTTGTTTTTGCAACTCTGGACTCCCAATCTCTATCCTCAAAGACTCCGCGCCTTAGCACTTCACATAAGAAATGAGGGAGAACTGGAAAAGACAGAAAAGGAGAGAGACGGATGAATGATGAGTCCAAATGGGACGGCCTATGAAAAAGGGAGAGACGGGGATATTTTGGGAAGAAAAAATATCCACATCTTATTCATTTTGAGATTTGTGATAATATCTCCATTAATTAAATCATCAATAAGATAACATTAGGATATAATTTGAATTTAAACGAACACGTTTCTTTGGCATAGAAGTATAAACAGAAAAGTATATCTTATATTTAAATTTAAATGTTAAAGGACATGAATAGATATTATTAAAATAGTTAGAATAATATATCTAATTTTGGGTTCACATTGGGTGCTTTTCCTTAGGTGCTTCTTATGTGCTTTTCCATCTAATTAGAGGGATTAGACATTTTTTATATTTTTTAAATTTTTATAGATTCTATTAATTTAGATTAGATTATATGTTGCATTGTGAAATTTTGTTGCACCCAATATCTCAAATTAATTAATTTACGATCCTGCATTCAAAAATATTTTTCCTATAACTCCAAAGATTTGGAAATTAATTAATTTGAGATATTGGGTGCAAAAAAATTTCAAGATGCAGCTTATAATTTAATCTAAATAAATAGAGTATAAAAAATTTAAAAAAATGTCTAATCCTTCTAATTAAAGGAAAAGCACATAAGAAGCACCTAAGAGAAAAGCACCTAATGTGAATTCATCTAATTTTAAAGATAGTTCGCAACCGATGTTTAAAAATATAATTTTAAGATTACTACTCCTCTCCTCCCACTTTCTTTTCAGATCAATCTAGGTCAATTTTACTTTTATCGGATTTATGTAGGAGTTTCTGTCAAACAAAACAGTCAAACTTAACCTCTATTGACCTAAGGGCAACATTACTATGTTTTTAGACTTCCAGTGTAATATTGAGACCAAAAATACTTCTAGGGCAACATTGTTACTGAGCATGTATCTCCGAGGCAGATTTATTACTTAACTCTTAAATTAATAATCCTAAATTATAGTAATAGAAATAGAATGATGACATCAGGATTTAGGGTTAGAAAGTGGGATGTACAGTGTACCTGAGAAGGGACAGGAAGACGGACAGAGTCCGAGGATTGGATTGAAGTGGAGTTGCTGCTTCTGGTTGATGCAGATATGCCTCTATCGAACACAAGTGTTGGATTGGGGCCTCTTTTGTTTTGATTTTGTGTATTCACACAAGCCTCCTTTAGAATTTGTGCATAATTTTGAATTCCATTTCGGTGCTTCTGAAATGAGATTAAAAACTGATTAGATTTAATTAGGATGGTCTCATTCAAAATTCACACAAACACAAAAAGAGAACTGCTTATTTCTAAGCATATTTTTAAACACACACAAACACGTCCCTACAAGGCATGCCTTACAACACTTTAGTACTCAGATTTCCCCACTAGCAGCTTGTAACACAGTACATGCTTCTCTCTCTAGGGGACCAAAATGTGAACAAACTTTGACAGACAGTGTCAATACATTTGGAGTTACAAATTTTGAATGACAAATCTGTACAGAAGTATAAAGCTAAGAACTTGTTCACATTTATCATATTTTGAATGATAAATGTTGCAGAAACCAAATTAAATATTTCTTCAAAGAAAAATTAATGACAACAGACATGCTAAGAAGCTACTTATTTATAAAATATTAATGACTTCCCAGCTGGCCAACTATGAAATTCCACAGATTTAATTTAAAGAAATTTAACTTGTACTGCCAAGAAGATCCCATTCTGCAGAATTTATTGAGAGCGAACCAAATCCCAACCAAATGGCAAGCAAAAATGGGTCCCTCGCCCCAATAGCATTAGTGGCTAGCTTCATAATTGGGGTTTTTTCCCATGACCATAAACAGCCGACGTGTTTAAGCCTGAGCCCATGAGGGGACGGCCCTTATTCCTTCCTAGCTCTACCCTCTAAAATAATGTTTCTAAGATTTTCACATTACCTCTAAGTATTTTTCTTGAATTGTTTCTTAAAAAAATAGGCCCTTAATTGAGTGAGGGTGGAGAAAATTCAATTAATTGAGTGAGGGCGTGAAAAATTACTACACTTGTAACGTTGTTAACAACATCGGTAAAGATATTTATTATTTTAACGTTGTCATTTCCTATTATTTTTAACAAGTTCCAACTTAGGGAAATTCTATTGATTGGGTGGGAGTATGAGAAATAATTTACTACACTTATAACATGGTTGACAACGTTTTTTAAAAATATTTAAACAAACACATGCAATCATGATTATCATCTTTAATTTACTCTTAAATACTATTACGACCTTTAATCGACTGTTCTTCCTCTTCAGAATCAAGGTTCAATTGCTCCTCTCACTCTCAATCTAAACCCAATCGAAGAAATTGAAGATGGAAGGGGTTTGTATGAATTACCTTGACCTAGATTGTCAATTGCATGTGAATTACGACCTTCTCTTCCTCTCCTCCTTTCTTCTCAGCATCACGCCCTTTGGTTCCTCTTATCACAGTCTCCCCTTGCCCTAACTCGCTTCTCTGTCTCCGATACCTTTCTCTGGCCTGATATGCGGCAAAATGGTTTTGGGATGAGAGGACACGTTGGTGTGATTCCCTTTTCCACCGATTTCTGACCTCAAATTTCAACCGATCTTTTCTCTTCTTTTTTCCCCTTTCTAAACTAAGTCAAGTGAAATTATATTTAAATAATATTTAAATTTGTAAAATTTCAAATATATATTAAATTTATTAAAGGATTAAAACTTTCAAGAACCATATTGGGATTGGCGTGGATCAATTCTTTTTTTTTTCCTTTTATAACTGAGGCTATTTTGAAAATGCACCAACATTTTCAAACTCATATTTGGTCATGAGGTATGGATTTAGTTTTTGCATATTAGGCTGACCTTTTTAAAATTTCAAATGGTATTTAAGAGAGATTTTCTCAATAATTAATCGTTTCAACTATTTATTGGTACGCGTAAATTGGTTAAAAGTGACTTACAATAAAAAGGGATAGAGTAAGTCAGATTTTATATTAACTTGAATTTAAAATTAATATCAAAGTCAACTATGCATGGTAACGCTCTCAAAATGAGTTTTTCTTAATTTTTGTTCCCAAAAATAAAATTGAATAGAAATTGTGTTTGGTAAATCTTTTTTTTATTCCTGGATGAACCGGTTGCTTTTTTGTCTTGAGGAATAAATAAAATAAAAAAAGCAGAAAAATTCTGCTTTTCTATTTCAGGCATAAAGCTAGAATCTATTTTTCCACCGCCGCCACCCCACCGTCGCCGCCATCACCACCACCGCCACCACCACAAATAATTTTTTGAATATAAAAATTATATTAATGAAAATAAAATGTGTTAACAAACGTAATTTGATTTTCGAGTAAAATAAAATGAGTTAACAAACGTAATTCTGATTCTCAGAACTTTTTCTAAGTATAGAATAAAAAAAAACTGTTTCATCTCGAATCAATGTTGGGAACGAATGGTTCCCATGCACACCCCTAATAACTCGTAAATTTGAAAGCAGTATTTAAGTCTTTGGGAATTGTTATAATCCCAATGAGCTTTTAAAATTCAACTTATCCAAATTAAATTAAAAAAAAATATGAGACGAAGAAAATTACTTTGAGCAATTGGCAAGAAAATGTAAGTTTTTCGGCTAGAAATGTGTTTTTATTTTTTTCACAAAAAAAATATAATTTTACTTTGTCAGGAGATGAATTGACCTAATCAAAAAATGGAGCAAAGTTTTTTTCATATGATCCAATCCAACAACAAAAGATATATTTAAGTAACAACTGAACATTGAGCACAATAGAAAATAATTTGGTACAAACAGAAGGAAGTCCTTAAGAGAACTATAAATATAAAACACATAATTTTAACCTTACACTTGAAATACCATGATCTTTCAATTATAACTTTTACAAGTACAGAAAATGAACAAACGATTCTCTCAGTTATCCCTCATATAAGTAATAAATGTAATATTATTTAATTATTGAATTAAATGCGTGAATTTCAACTCACTATTTATTCTCTCTCTATTCAATTTTTGAGTTGCCAAGAGCGATTGGCAAGTAAATGCAATTTTACCTTTGTTAAGAGATTATTAGACTTAATCACCCTAACTAATTCGATACAAAAAGAGAGACGACCTCAAGATAACAATAAATCCAAAACATATAATCTTAACCTTACACTTGCAATATCACCATCTTACAATAATCATGGTTAAAAAGACAAAACATCAGGTTCTTTGTTCAGGAAAAACAAACTCTCAACAAAAGATGAAACAAAAACTTCAGACATTTTCGCAAGTCCCACAGGCTCCACCGATTCCTTGATTGGATCAACTAAAACTATAGCTCCACCATAAAGTATCAGGACCACTTTTCCACTACTAGTCAGAGCCAATACTTTAAATATGCCCCCATAAAGTTCACTATCCAAGCGGAATATTTCGGTCCATGAATTGGTATTACCATAATCTTTCATCACCCAAATACAAAGCACAAGTTCGCTCCTCGTTTTCACATAAACATGATCTACCATAGCAAGCAAATGCCCTCCTTCCACAGGAAGTAATCTTGATATAACAGCGTTTTCATTCGGTTGTTGTTGCGGTAACGATAATTCTCTAAATGTTTCTTAAATCACGTCAAATGATAAAATGAACCTGTAGTTTAGTCTAACACCTTCCTCATCGTAGGCTGCCACATCATAGGCTTTGTAGCGGCATTTTGTACTTCTGTCATTCATGAGTCTCACTACCTTGTAATCGTTATTCCTGGAATCAAAACCAAACCCAAAAAAAATATCATACTTGGGGTCAACATCGCGGCATAAATATTGACGGGCACGTTTTTTGTGAGTGGTGATTGGTTTGGGAAGCACAATATATTTTTGAAGTGAGGGATTCCAGATAATGATAGTTGATTTTAATGGTGAATAGTTGGCAGAACATACGAGGCCATTGCATGTGCCAACAAAGAGCGTATAACGATTAGGCTCAAATAGATGAGAGAGTGGGAACCTCTCAACAGAGAATTGATCAGTCTGCTGATTAACAGAGGAGTACAACGAGTAAGTTTCCTCCAGATGCACAGAACGTGGGTCATCAGGCGATATGAGTTTTCTAAATTGAAAAAAGAGGGAGCTGTTGTGATTGGGAGGTTGAATTGTGCGGTTGAGATTATCATAAACGAAAGTTTGACGAGTGATGAGAGAATTCCAAGCTTTGCAAACGGAGGTGCATTTCACAATAGACTTGACAGGAAGTCTGTGAAGAATTTCCTCCACGATTTCTAGGGAAAATGATTAGACATATTGGGGTGGAGTTGCTGCTTCTGGTTGATGCAGATATGCCTGTGTCGAACAAAAGTGCTGGGTTGGGCCCTCTTTTGTTTTGATTTTGTGCATTCACATAAGCCTCCTTTAGATTTTGTGCATAATTTTGAATTCCATTTCGGTGCTTCTGAAATGAGATTACAAACTGATTAGATTTAATTTGGATGGTCCCATTCAAAATTCACACAAAAACAGACAAAGAGAGAGCTGCTTATTTCTAAGCATATTTTTACACGTGCGTGCAAACACGTCCCTGCAAGGCATGCCTTGCAATGCTTAAGTACTCAGATTTCCCCACTAAAAGCTTGTAACTCGGTACATGCTTCTCTCTCTAGGGACCAAAATGTGAAGAAACTTTGACAGACAATGTCAATAAATGTGGAGCAATTAGCAAGTTACAAATTTTGAATGACAAATCCGTACAGAAGAATAAATCTAAGAACTTATTCACAAAGGTAAATGTTGCAGAAACCAAATTACATATTTCTTCAAAAAAATTAATGACAACAGACATGCTAAGAAGCTACTTATTTCTAAAATACTAATGACTACCCTCCAGGAAGTGAATTTAATGAGAAACAAACCACATTCTTCCAGTATGGCTGAAACATAACACTTGAATAGCAACCCTCCAGGCAGTGAATCCAATATTTAAGACATGCTAATCAAGTTCACATTGAAGCAAAATATTTCAAGACTTTAATTAATCACATGCTTATATGACTATGCAAGTAAGAGAGTTAGTGAGATACTTACTATCTCTTTATAACAGAGTAATTTATTTCCCATCCTCTTCCAGATTAAACCTCAGATTCGGTATCTTACCACCTTGCGGCCTTAATTTTCCATTAAGCCCCTTGTTAATCAAAGACTCTACTGAGTTAATGGAAGAAGAATTCCCAGAATATGATCCATTTTCCTGATTTGACAAGTCACCTATCTCAGTTTCCCCTTCTCCAGAGGACTTACCTCTAAATTTTCTTATGTATGATATATGAGTTATCTCAGACTCGCCTTCTCCAGAGGACCTAACCCTAATTTTTTATGGATGAGTTATCTTCCTCACCTCATTACCTGAAACATTCTTGTCAGCTTCAGATTCTGAGACCCCTCAATACCATCTAACTCATCAGAATTAATGATTCTCCTATACGGTCTAATACTGTGGACAACCCCTTTGGGAAAAAACCTTGCAGAAGGCATCTCATCCGGGTTTCAAACAATTGGGGTCCATGTCTCTCAGACCACATATCAAACCCACCAGGTTTCTGAAACCTATCAGCCAACACCTTCAATTGTTCATCTGCTTTAATTGAAAATAAGGTTGGGGATCTCTCAACAACCTCCCATGGTCTCTCAAGCTCAGAAACAGCAGCCTTCAGCTCTGCCCTCATGGGCATTTCATATAGCTGTCACTCACGGCATAGCCGGGCCTCTAGCAGCTGTTTGGCTTTCTTGGCCTGCATTCTCTTCCACTGCCATTTTGATACCCCTCCTGGATAAGTCCTTGGGCCCCCACCCATACGAATGACTGTCCTTCTGGGTTTAACAATGGGAGAATGAGAAAGGAAAGATGAGAAAGCTTTTCATGGAGGGAAAGACAGCCTGGAATTGTCCAAGCTCCAGAGAAATTAAGTTGTTGAGGAAGATCAGGAATTAACAGATGCGTTAGGTATCCTTTTAGGTCCTAAAATGTATAGGGATCCCAATAAAGATACTGATGGTGCACTTCAACTACGGTTTTGAATTCATCATTCCAGCACTCAAAAACAAGACATTCAGAAGTAGTAAAGAGCAAGGCCAAATCAATTTTTAGCTTCAAATTCATCAAACCTCAAGACTTTCAACCTCAAACAACTCAATAGCAGGCATATATACATGTTTTTTAAAAGCATTCTTAAGATAAATAATCAAAGGGAAGTCGAACAGCAACCCAAAATAATTTCCAGATTCGAATAGCACTCCAAATAACTCAAAAATTTCGCAATTATCAATACACACATTTGCAACAGAACATATATATAGGTATGTATGTATCGCACTCTTCCGTTCCTTCTCTACCAGAACCCTACTCCATAAAACCTGGAACAGCTACCCTTGTTTCAGCAATCAAAGGACAATAGCAATTTTCCACACTCATATTTGAAACCCGACTCAACACACAATGAAACGGTAAGCTACTGTTTCGGTCATCACAAACACATGAAATGCCGATTATCATCTTTAACCTACTCTTAAACACTATTAAGACCTTTAATCGGTGGTTCTTCATCTTCAGAATCAAGATTTAATTGCTCGTCTCACTCCCAATCTAAACCCAACCGAAGAAATTGAAGATGGGAGAGGTTTATAGGAATTACCTTGATCTAGATCGTCAATTGCACGTGAATTACGGCCTTATCTTCCTCTCCTTCTTTGTTCTCAGCTTCACGTCCTTTGGTTCCGCTTCTCACAGCCTCCCTCTGGCACTCGCTCTCTTCTCTGCTTCCGATCCCTTTTTCTGGTCCGATAGGCTAGAATGCTACTCCATTTCTGGTACTAACGCACCAACAATCATTTCTCGCGTAGCAAGAGGATAATTGGCTTAAAAGAATAAATGCTTCCAATTTTATAGGTTTAAATGAAGTGATAGATATTATTATTACATTTTTTTATTACATATTATTACCACTTTTCCAATCGCTAGATCGTAATCTTAATATAGAGAAATTATAAAGGTAGATGAGATTCGATCTAACTGGAAAAGTGGTAGTAACATTGGTAGTAATAAAAAAATAGTAATGAATAATATCCTATCCCTTAAATGAATTAGTTAAAAATGAGGGATAATGGAAAAGTAGTAATAAATGAGTTAGTTAAAGTAAATTGGTGCGCTTATAATAATGACTCAAAAATGTTAGGAAATAGTATTTGTTTATCTCTCTCTGTGTTTTTTTTTAAATAAATAAATAAATAAACCTTGGGGATTTCTTCCTTTAATAACTCTCAAAAATTAATTTTTTTTTATCTGAACTCTCAAAATTAATCTTCCACTTGAGCCCAAATTACATAATTATCATGTATCAAGAAAAATTACTTAATTCAATAAATATGGATTAAATTGATAACATTTTTAAATTTTGCCCTCATTTATGAATAACTATTTTTATCTTTTTCTTCACTCTCTATATTTAATAAGGGCAAAATTACAACACCTTGGTTTATTAATATGAAAGTAGACTTATAATAAGGATCATGTTGTAAAAATAAGGAAAATACAAGAGATATTAAAATGAGGGAGATGAAGAAATACAAGAGAGAATTGAAGAACAAGGAGGAACGATTCTTATTTCATTTCAAATTTACAATTTTTAATACATGCCTACTATTTATAGGTTTCAAAT
The DNA here is from genome assembly GCA_025563575.1 of Acacia pycnantha. Lineage (NCBI taxonomy): Eukaryota > Viridiplantae > Streptophyta > Magnoliopsida > Fabales > Fabaceae > Acacia > Acacia pycnantha. The sequence continues at coordinate 120,156 of JAMWYP010000157.1, forward strand.
CTTTAACTTCCATTACAAGAGTTAGGAGTAAATCTATATAATTGTAGAACATAAAGTCTTTGTAGGTTATTTACATTAATCATAAAAATTCCTACTAAGTCATTCATGTCATAATTTATATAGCTTTAAGTATAGAATTCCAAAAGTCATCTCTTGGAAAATTATGGACATCCACACTTGTATTGTAGGATTAAATACCATTTTTGCCACGTAGTGTTAGGTAGAGGGCATTCAAGACCCAAAAGTTTTTTTAGTAACATTTTTGCATGAGAAGTTTACAAAAGGAACAAATATGCCTCGAAAATTTTTTATGAGCAAATTTGTTCGGAAGTTTTTTTTATGAGCAAATTTTTGTAAACTTTCCTGACAAAAATGATACCGTAAATGATCAATCCAACGGTCAAGATCAATCAATGGGCAAGATTGCTACGTTTGTAAATTTCTGGGCAAAAATGATACCAAAAACTTTCAGGTGATGGGTGCTCCAAAACCAAAACTTCGTGGCGTAATTGGTATTTATCCCTATATTGTAATTTATAACAATCCCCTTAAATATCCATAAATAATATGGTGCCTCATTAAAACCTTATTTGGAAAAACTCAATAGGACAAAAACATAGTGAAGGAAAAAATATATATATACCATACACATTAAAGCTAGCTCATTAAAAACTTACAAGTAAAACCTCATGGAGCAAAACCTTGATTAAAGAAAAACAGTATGACATGATCTTTACTTCTCCTAATGACAATATGTTTTTGTCCTTTAATCTCAATAGAGTATATTGATTTCTCAAGTGGATTATTTACAATGCATTTTGAGCACATCTTCAATTTAGCCGAACCATATATACTAGATTCATTTCCATCAAATGATCTATCAAAATGTATTCATACAACATATCTCTCTAATCGTATCTTCAGAACATGTTACATTATCAGCATACCCACTTGCCTAGAGCAAATGGAAATTGTAATACCGGATTTTATTATCCGGAATATTATGAATAAAATGGATATTTCTGATAAGTGAAATTAATGTCTCCAGACTTGTGAAATTATAGTCTATTTTTATAAGTTGATTTCCGTAGGAAATTAGAGAATTTAAGGGCCAAAGTGCCAAAATGACGAAAATACCCCTATGGGTCATAAATAACTTAGAGAAAAATTATGAAAAATCCTAAAAGGCAAGAAATGACCATGTGAATTAGGAGAATATATTATCTCTAATAATGATAATTTGATAAATTATGAACTTGGAGAAATTGTACAAGAATGTTCAAAAAGTAATAAAAGACCAAAATACCCTTGTAAATTATAGAACAATGCATGAGGCATGGAGATTCTAATGTTAATGCAAGAGTATGAAGGTAATGAGGTGTTCTAAGTAAGAAAATTATCAACTTGTGATAATTAAGTAATTAAGTAATATTGGGCTAATTACTTAAGCATAAGCAAAGGAAATTCACAAGTAATTATGTAAAACCCTAAAATTAGTGGTTTTTGTTTTAAAATTAGTAAAAACATGTTTACTAATTAATTGGAAATTTTGGAGAAAAATAGTTAAGTTTAGGTATTTTAGGCCTAAATACAAGAATGGACCAATTAGATAATTTTGTGAAATTTTTGAGAAAAATTAAATAAGTAAATGATTAAATAATTAATTGAATAAAAATAAATATTTATTAAAAATAAAAGAGGGCCAGCCGAAATTGGGCCAAGAAAAAGAAAAAAATGAAAAGAAAATAGAAAACTTCGTATGTAAGTTTTATTATTTTAATAATATAATTTATTAAAGCAAAAAAATGTGAATAGTAATTTAAAAATTAGGAAACGGATCCTATCTAGAGATCTAGGAATGGGATTTCCAAATTCAGGATAAGAAGTTTGAGATTTCTCCGAAATCACGCGAATCGGTTACCGATCGGGGAAATTCTATTAGACCAGGTTTAAAGCAACCCAAGTCACCATTTTTGGACCAATCTTTGGCAGCCACATCACCCCTTATTTCGGCCAAACAATGCTCCATGGACAAGGATTAAACACCATTTTTGTGTTGATTTTCCAAGGTTAAGAACAAATTGGAAAATGCCTTATATGTCCTTAGGTTTTTCTATAAATAGGTAGCCATGCTCTTCATATTTCTTCACACCATTCCTCCTTCCTTTGGCCGAAATCCTAGAGGGAGAAAGAAGAGAGAGAAGCTCTGGAAAAATTCTGAAGAAGTCTTCAACGGGTAAGTCCTTCTGGCCTTTAGCTTTTAGTTCGGTAGTTAGTAGAATTGTTAGATAGTTCTAGTAAGTAGGGAGTGAAATTCCTACTATTGTTTTAGGCCTCATTGCATTGAAAGATGCCTAAAGAGGTAAAACTTGGTAGGGATTGAGTCCCCGAAAAAGTGTAAGTAGCGAAGTGCTGGCGAAATTCCGCCAATTAGGGGTAGAAGGGCAAAATGGTAATTTTTACCTAAAATGTCAGTTATTGTGTCAAATCACTAATGGAAGTGATATTACTCTTATAGGACGTCGAAATCCTAATTTGCTGCCGTTACGCCCAACGTGCCGCCGTTGGACAAACCGTTTTCCGTCAAAAGTATGTTTTCCACCGGAAGTGCCTAACGTCGCCGCGAAGGTACGGACGCGTACTGTAACACTAATCTTGTGCTGCTTAAATGCATATATGTCTAAGATATGTTCGTAGACCATTATACAGACAGTTTTATACGGGTTATGTCTTGTAATGCCGTTATGTTTTCCTAGCGGCGAGGACACGAGTGGTATCGTGGCACCGGTGAATAGTGCAGCCGTTGTTGTTATTGTTTACCTTATGGGGCTTTACATATTGCTTTGTGCTTATGTTATGTCGGCATAATGATCATGCATCTACTGTATGCGAATGATATACTGTTGTATTAGCTCTAGAATATCTGTTGTTGTATACTGTATTGTTTGGGTATGAGGTTAACCGTTACCTGAGATTCAATGTGGTAAATTGAATCTCAGCTATAGCTTCAGGATCCGGGGGAATACGGATCGAAGATCGAGGCAAGCAGCAGTAGACGTGCAGCATTTTATATATTGAATGTTTTATCGAATATATTTCGGCATTTTGGATCCTTCAAAGATTTTCATGTAAACTTCACTATTTAGTGAGTCATATACATAGACTATAACAAGGCCGTCTAATAGACACATGTTTATTTTTTTATATACTTCTAGATATATAATATATGCATAAATTAGTGCATCCACTTTAAATTAATTATCTCATCATAATCATTATTTTTTTTGAACGATCATCATAATCATTATTGAACCTTTGTGAAAATATTTATTTTCACATAAATACTCATATATCACAAATAACTTTATATTTCGAGTATTTGACCGCAAGTCCATACTTTTGAAAGAAAAAGAATGTGATCTTATTTTCTTTGCATCTTTTTCCTTTTATTTTTCTTGGCCAATCATCATTTCGTCTACTTTGCATGAAAAATTTATGTATAAGATTCTCATTAGATCAAGTGATATCATTTTCAAAATTGTTGCCGGCAATTTTGTCTTTTCGATTCCTTTTTTTTTTTTTTTGGTTATTGTGACATAACTTATTGGTATATCTTTATTACTTTTTACGTTTTGAGATTTTGCAATTAGTTATATCTCAATGATCTTTTGGAGTACATGCCTCCTCAATATAATCATCATGACTATTTGCTCATTCTTTTTTTTTTTTTTTTTTAAGGAATCGATTATTCTCTCATGCTTTGGATATGTCTTACCTTCATTGATGCATATTAGAGCATTTGTAGCTTGAGTATGAGATTTAGTAATTCTCATTTAGGTTAATAATTGCAGCTAACAAATAGTATGTAATAATTCATGAATGCAAAACTTGATGAACTACTACAAAAAAACCATGTTTTGCGGCGGAACTTTTCCGTCGCAAAAATGGTTTATGGGGATTTTGCGACCGAAAACAAATCCGTCACAAAAAATTGCCTCGCAAACCATTTTTGCGAGGAAAATTGATTTTTCCTCGCAAAATTAGTTTTGCGAGGGAAAAATAGTCCCTCACAAAATTTTGCGAGGGATAATTATTTCCCTCGCAAACCAATTTTGCGTGGGAAACCTGTTCCTCGCAAAACCCTCAATTTTGCGAGGGAAACCCGTTCCTCGCAAAATCTTTCAATTTTGCGCAGACATTTGTCCCCCGCAAAACGTAGGATTTTGTGAGGGAAATACTTTTCCCCGCAAAATCCAATTTATTTGAAAAAAATATAAAAAAACATTAAAATAAATATAAAATAAATTAGAAAATAAATAGATTTCTATATCATAAAAATAAATTGTAACAATAATAAGAGTTTACATAGTAAAATAGGAGTTCTAAACATTATAATGTCGTGACCAAAATGAACTAAAAAAAAGTCTAAACAGTAGCGTTCTGATCATCATTATCACCAGCATCACCATCACGAAGTCAGTTTATTTTTTGTACTTCATTTAAATGGACGAGGGAATAATGGTTTGCGATTGATAGCAGAAGTATTATGTCTACCTGCAGGATCACCTCGAACACTGCGGATGAGGGCTTCGTAGACGACTTCAGTTGGCTGGTAGAGGCACCCATCCAAAAGACTCTCCCCTTCTTATTAAATCCACCTGCAGCCTTAATGAAGAGACTCTCATTATCGGAATAAGAGGACGACGGCAAATACAACCGGCCACTTATACCAACCAATTGTCACTTATTCAAGAAAGTGGCAAACAAACACATGCAATGAATAAAGAATGGATGGCAAACAAGCAACCGAGATTTAGGATAGTACCCTAGAAGATGGGGACATGCATATGGAGGGGGCATGAATAATTCAATCAACTACAAACAAAAATTAAATTGTTTTCATATTGTTTTCCTATTGTTTTCATAGTACATGATCTAGACATTACAGATCCTTCAAAGTTCAAGAATTTACCTTCTAAGAAAGGATAAAGAAATTTCCTTCGCAAATTTCCTCAAGCTTTTTGATGCCGCAAAATCTACTATCAACGTCTCTTTGGACAAATGGACCTTTGATAAATGGACTTTTACTAACAGACTTTGACTCAAAAGTTCTAAAAGCGGGCTTACGAACATGACCTTGGTAATTTTATGCTTCAGTCATCAACTTTATTTTAAATTAAGGTTTTCTCAGAATTGATTTGAAATTAGGTTTGAGTTGTTATCAGTATTATTTTAATTATTGTATTTGGAGATACATAAGCCCTAAGGTTAGTCTCGTTGTAGACCTTAGCATTGAAAAGCTAATAAGAATATTTTGCTATCAACATGGGAGGCTCTCCTTTTCTCACTAAATCTCTCTTGTTCCTCATTTTCCCTTTGTGCTCTATCAAAAGGTCTAAAATACATCATCTGAATCTCCAAGAATTCCAAAGTCCTAACCAATTCATCCTAAAAAAACAGCCAACCCTCAATTTAAACAAAAAGGAGCTACAATGAAACTTAATGAGCGTCTCCACTTAGATCATGACCAATAAATCAATAAAAACATTTCATCAGCAAGAACAAGGAGTCAAAATGCAGGAAACTACCTCCCCATTCCCAATCATGAATGAGCCAGCCCCTTCCAATAAAGGTGTTAAAACTGAATGGACATCAGCTGGTGCTCTGTCGATATCCTCAAAAACAACCCAAAAACCATTCTGCACAGCCTGTGATAAAGATAGCACAGAAAAATGAAACAGGATGCTTTCTAGGTGCCAGTCTCCAACTAGATAATAAAGCAAAAAAGAAAAACAAACATAATGAAATAAATGTCCAGCATCAATTAACCAACTCTTTTGCCTGCACTCCGGAATCAAATAAATCTCTATTAACAACTTGCCACACCAAAAATTAAACAAATCTGCTACAATATTAGAGCAACTTCAGACTTCTCTAGACACTTAACAGTTAACATCTAACAAGATTTCACAGAAGATTATATTGCATATAAAAACTAAGAGGCATAATGCTTTCTTAGTTTTTTCATAATAATAATAATATATAGAGAAGGGAAAATAAGGGCGCATAGAGAACTAGAAGATTCAGGGAAAATTTAAATAAAACCACAAAGAACTAACCTCAATAGAAAAGGAGCCATGTCAAGAGCACGACAGAAAGCCAAACAAGCAAGTTCATGAAGATCTAGACCTCTTCCATGTTTGCTATAAACACGTTCAGAATTTCATCAGGCACATTGGCAAAATCTTCCATGATAGTATTCTGAACATTAGACCTCAAATTTGGCACAAGCCGAAGCAGGTCAATAGCTTTATCCGTGAATTTCCAGGCTATTGGACAGAAACATCCCATCATTGGAATAGTATAAGAAGGGTGTAGAAAGACACCCACAAAATTATTGACAACATCCTCTTCAGTAAACAATTGTCCCTACAGAAAAAACAAAGCATTTAAACACTAAAATTTTATGTCCTTAACTTTAATTTCTTTAAGATTAAAGAAAATAGAATAATTATGAGGAGTTTATACCTTTCTTGACAGGGAGTAAAATTCTGGGAAAGATTGAAGCTTTGGAAAACGGTCGAGAAAACGCTCGACCACTGAATGAAGGCTAAAACTACCGTCAATAGTCATTTGTATCTGTAACTTAAAATACTTCTCTGCAGTAAAAGAAGATAGTTAAAAGAGTACGTGTGTATAAATTGTGACTGTGAGTTTCCAATTGAGTGACAATTTTCGTCTTCGAGCAACCTGGGGTGGATATTGTCTTAGACAAAGAAAATAATTAGTAACAAAAACGGAAAAACAAAAATAAAATTATGAGTGATAAAATTCTGAGTGGCTTGATAGTAAAGAGAAAATTTAGGAAGAAGAATAAGTACGATAGACGAAAAAGTCTCAAGATAAGCGCTTGGAGCTGATAGTAGGGCGCGCTAGTAACCGAACTAGCGAGCGACGACAGGGAAAGGGATCACCAAACCAGCAAGAACGATCCACGACACACCTCTGTCTGGTTCAGAAGCTCCAACCCTTTCCAGTTTGCCGGCGATGGTGGCTCGGGAAAGAAGAAAGAAGCACCGGCTAGAACAAAAGAGGAGCCGGCGGTGGTGAAGCTCAACAGATCCGTTGACGGTGGTGGCGAAGAATGCAAGCCGTAGTTTGGTCTGGTCCTCTGTCTTTACAGCGTCCTCTGGTCAAGCTTCTAAGAAAATAATTTAGTTTGGCAATAGACGGTGGAGGGTTTAGGGTTTAAGAAAGAAGCTGGCAAAAATGTCGGCAATTTGCCTCAGAAACTATTTTCCTCGCAAATGGTCCCAATTTGCGAGGGACAATGTTTTCCTCGCAAAATGGTCATTTTTTTGCGAGGAAAAGTTAATTTCCTCACAAATTGGGGTCATTTTGCAAGGAAAAACATTGTCCCTCGCAAAAATGTCGCCAATTTGCCCCTTTGCGAGGGAAACTATTTTCCTCGCAAATTGGGGCCATTTTGCGAGGAAAACATTGTCCCTCGCAAAAATGTCGCTAATTTGCCCTTTTGTGAGGGAGAATGTTTTCCTCGCAAAATGACTCATTTGCGAGGAAATTAACTTTCCATCGCAAAATGGTCATTTTGCGATGGAAAGTTAATTTCCTCGCAAATTTGGACCATTTTGCGAGGGAAAACATTCTCCTCGCAAAGGGGGCAAATTAGCGACATTTTGCGAGGGACAATGTTTTCCTCACATAATGGCCCCAATTTGCGAGGGAAATTAACTTCCCTCGCAAAAAAGACCATTTTGTGAGGGAAAATATTGTCCCTCGCATATTGGAGCCATTTTGAGAGGGAAATTTTTTTCCTCGCAAAATGGTCATTTTTGCGAGGGAAAATTAAGTCCCTCGCAAAGCCCGTCACAAATATGACTTTTCTAGTAGTAACTTCTATATTACTATATTCGAGAATCTATACTTGATAGTAATAATACATTCTCTTTTATTTTATTTTCCACCATTCAATTTCTCCCTCTCATGTTAAGAAGACTTTTTCAAATGACAATCAACTAAACATTTAGTATCGTCTCCTAAATTCCAATTGTTCCCTTTACAAACATTATTTTGTTTTATTTAGAGACAAACAAGAAGAAGGTTCTTACCCAACAATTTTATCCAAACTTTCTTTAGATATCCATCTAAGTGCATTGTGAAAGATTAATAGGAATAAACATTGCGCATTCCAACATTTAAGATGAAAATATATGGCTCCCGACAATATGCCAATTTTACCAGAGAATTTTGTTGGCTAATATAAGTACGGTAATATATAAGATCAAATATGCCAACATTGAAAATAATTTTTTTATCATAAGTATTAACTAAACTATTTATGGAGGCTTCAATCGTATAATCTAGAAATTACGCGCTCAATATAATAATTTATTCAAACATTTTTGCAAACTTCAGGTTGCAAACTAATAGCAATCTCACATGTAATCGCTTATAGATGCTTATATCAAATTTATTGAACACTCGTATGATTTACATATTATTTCAATTGGCCCATATATTTCAATTCAATATGTTTCTTAAAATGTAGAGATCAATTTCAAATCACAATTAGTGATAATTAGTTTTCTTTGAGAACAAATAGCACATGATAATTCTTGAATTATATAAATATGTTGGTTATTCATAAAGAATTTTTGGTTCTTTAATCGATGTCATATATAATTTTTGATAGTTTGTATCATATATTTGACTTAGATATATATAGATGAGAATTCCTTGCTGCCTTATATATATATATATATATATATATATATATATATATATATATATATATATATATATATATATATATATATATATATATATAAATAAGGAACCAAAGCTTGCTTTAGATTTGACCACAACGTTGTACAGGGAAGAATAGGAAAAGCTGATTCTATAGACACACACATTTATAGTGGGGGTATTTAGAAATATACCGATCACTAATCTGTTATAACAAATTGAGAGCATTTAGGAATTTGGATATTCAAAAGATAGAATCTGATCCAACTTACTCCTAAATAATAGGATCTAATCTAACTCATTCTTATATTTTTCAGTTATAATATTATTATTTACAAAATAATGCATATATATGTATGTAACACAATAAAGCATATTTTCATGGTATAATATTTATTTAAACTCCTAAATTTAAAGTGTTGATGATATGCTTCATATTGGAAAGGCCTATGGAAGTTTAAACTAATTGTAGAAAAAATAATAATAATAAATAAATAAATATATTATTATTATTATTATTATTATTATTATTATTATTATTATTATTAAAAAGAGAGTTATTAATTAATAGCAAATTGAAAGGAGAATTAATAGTTACAATGGTCTCACCGATTTTTTCGTCTCGTTATAATGTGCCCACTTCAATCATTCCAAATATATTATTATTAAAATTTGTATATTTTAATTTTATGAAATTATAAGTTATGATCTCGATTATGTAGAGTTTTAGAAGAGTTATTAATGATTAGTAAATTGGTTGTGGTAGATTGATTTTTTGGCGTGTGTTTGAGTTCTTGGATTAGGAGCAAGTGTGATAATAGTTAGCTTCGGCGAGAGGTAACCACTTTCCACTTGTTATGTATATTGATATGTTGTTGTGAGTATTTTGTGAAATGATTATGAATATTTTAATAGAAATTTCCTTGTAGAACCTTATGATTTGAATTGTGAAATATTTACATATATTTATTTATGTATCTTGGAAAAATTCTTGTTGAGTTATTTATTATGATAATTATGGAAAATGTTGAATTGGGAAGAGATGGAGTAGTTTATTCCACCACGTGGTGAGCCCTCCTTTGATGCACGATAGTTGGCTTGTTATTGTCTCACCTGTTCAATGAGGGACTAGCTCGCTAGTTCAATGAGGGCTTACGACACCCCACTAGTTCAATGAGGGAAAAGACTCATGGTTCGGGACACGTGCTCAAGATTTTGGTCGAATCTCATCACATGACCAAGTGAGCTTTTGAGTAACTAGTAACATAGATGTAACTTTGCCCATGGATCTAGTCGAGGAAATAAGGCGGTTCGATTGGATTGGTCTGAGGCATATTGGGAATTGTGAAAACCGTGATACGTAATTTTGATACGTAATTTTGACATGAAAATTTGTGTTGAGTATATTGGTGAATTATATTTTTAATAATTTGTTATATAAATTGTTCCACTTGACACCTCACTAGCACATATTAGTATTCGTAACAAGTTGGATTGATGGATACCACATTTTTCAGTGATAGTTCCCAAGTGGTCCATCAAGGAAGATTTCGGAAGCTTAGACTACTCTACTAAAAGTAGTGCTTCGTCTTTTTGTTTATGTTGGATAATTGTATATTGCCATGTTAGGGCTCATTCTCGCATACTATAGAATTCCAAAACTATCTCTTGGAAGGTAATGAACATCCACACTTATATTGTAATAGTTATAACATACCAAAAAATTTCTCAAATTGAACTTATAAATAGGAACGAATAGGAAAGATTTTTTTTTTTCCACCAATGAATTTTCTTTCTTATTTAACTTCTTTATTCTATAAAATAATTTTTCTACAATTTTTTGATAAGTTCTAAGTATTTTTATTCAAATATTTTTAAAAATAGCTTTAAAAATATCCATAACTCATTTTGAAAAATAAAATTTGGAAAAATCCTATTAAAAGCCTTTTAAAATACTCACATCCTAATATCCTAATTGAGGCTTGTAAACTTAACAAACTCCATTATTTCTCAAAATATTTTCATATTTATTTTGGGCCTTTATATATTTTTAATAGTAATTTATTTTCTAATTTTCCATTTAACCAAATAAATTTTTTTTTGGCTTTTAATTATTAAATAAAATCCTCTTAAATGATCCACATATAGCACAATCACAAAATTGAAAAAAAAAAAAACTAAAACTACAGTTTAGTTGTAAATTATAAAAGCTTTGAGAACTACTCGAAAGTATTTAAGCAATATTGCTTTAAATTTTTTTCTTTTTGTTTTAATGTTGCTTGTAGCCATTGTTGTCAAAAACTAATGTAAAAATGTAAAAACTTATGTTTTTATTATAGTGATACGTGTTAATACGCAAGTAAAAACTGTCATAATTAAAAAAGGGTAAAACTACGCTTGAAAATAGTAAAACTTACGTTTTTACTATTTTGATTGTTTTTACTTTAAAAAAAAACTCCTATTTTCATTTCCCCAAAATCAAAAGATTATAAATGATATTATTTTTGTGATGACCAATTCAAGATAAAAAAGGGTAAATGAGCAAAATACACATGTGCTTTACCCTGAGCGCCAAAGACCATATGCTTTTTTGGGAGCAAAATACACATGTGGTTTAACGTTTATAATAAATTATAAAAAAAAAATTGAGTTTTTTCCTAAAATCATACATTTTTTCAATTAAAATTTGTGTCAATTTCAAAACTAAAATTATAATTTTGAAAAATTGAAAGATGTTTGTGTTATTTTTTCTATAAATATCTATGATGAGAGAAATTGTATTTAATTTAATTAAATTTAGAAATTCATATTAGTTTTAAACATAGAATGAGAAAATGTAGGAGGTTTGATTAGGGGCAATTTAGTATTTTTAAATTTTTATTTTGATAATTGGTCCTTCTAAATAATTACAACTTTTACGGTCCTTCTTAATAAATATTATCTGCTATAGGTGCTTGATTTTAATTTTGCATTATCTTTAATACTGATCCCGTGAACCATTGGAATTTGTTATTGTTAATTATGTCAATACATATATTCTGGATCTTTATCATTATTTAACTTCTGTCAATTAGTTCATAGCAGATAGTCAGACAATTAATTATTCTGGGAAGACATCAAACAACAACTTAAATCAATAATTATATTACAACTTGGGTCATTATTCTATTCTTCCTTCGGCTATAATGGATACCCTTTCAAACCTGACCAGCAAGATAAAACTCAAAAATCATCATTCCAGAACTCAAAAACGACACGTTCAGAAGTAGTAAACAGCAAGTCCAAATCACTTTTTAGCTTCAAATTCATGAAACCTCAAGACTTTCAACCTCAAACAACTCAATAGCGGGCATATATGCTTGTTTTTAAAAGCATTCTTAAGATAAATAATCAAAGGGAAGTCGAACAACAACCCAAAACAATTTCCAGATTCGAATAGCACTCCAAATAACTCAAAAAATTCGCAATTATCAATACACACATTTGCAACAGAACTTATATATAGGTATGTATGTATCGCACTCTTCCCTTCCTTCTCTACATGAACCCGACTCCATGAAACCTAGAACAAATACCCTTGTTTCAGCAATCAAAGGACAATAGCCATTTTCCACACTCATATTTGAAACCCGAATCAACACACACTGAAACGGTAAGCTACTGTTCCGGTGATCACAAACACATGAAATGCCGATTATCATCTTTAATCTACTCTTAAATACTATTACGACCTTTGATCGGTGGTTCTTCATCTTCAGAATAAAGATTCAACTGCTCCTCTCACTCCCAATCCAAACCTAATCGAAGAAATTGAAGATGGGAGAGGTTTATATGAATTACCTTGATCTAGATCGTCAATTGCACGTGAATTACAGCCTTCCCTTCTCTCCTTCTTTCTTCTCAGCTTCACGTCGTCAGGTTCCTTTTCTCACAGTCTCCCTCTGGCTCTCGCTCTCTTCTCTATTTCCGATCCCCTTGGTCCGATAGGCTAGAATGCTAGTATTTGTTTATCTCCCCCCGGGGGGTTAAAATTAATTTTTTTTTATCTGAACTCTCAAAATTAATCTTCCACTTTATCCCTATTTGTAAGTCTAAAAATCCAAATGCAAATTACATAATTTTCATATATTAGAGAGAATTAGTTAATTTAATAAATATGGATTAAATTGATAAAATTTTCTGATTTTGTCCTCATTTATGAATAGTTATTTTTACTTGTTTCTTCACTCCCTATATTTAATAAGGGAAAAATTATAACACTCTCATTTATTAACATAAAAGTGGAGTTATAATAAGGACCATATTGTAAAAATAAGAAAAATACAAGAGAGAATTGAAAACCAAGGAGGGGTGATTCTGATTTTATTTTAAGCTTACAACCTTTGATATATGTCTGCTATTTATAGGCCACAAATCCTTAACTTCCATTATAACAGTTACAACAAAAGAGTAAATATACATAATTGTAAAATATGAAGTCTTTGTAGGTTATTTACATTAATCATGTAAAACTCTCACTAAGTCATTCATGTCATAGGCTTTAGGTGTAGAATTTCAAAAGGCATATTTTGGAAGGTTATGGACATCCACACATATTGTAATATTTATAACACTCCCCTTAATGTCCATAAACAAATATGGTTCCTCATTAAAACCTTCATAGGAAAAGTTCAAAGGGACAAAAACCTAGTAAAAGAAAAGAGTGCACAATACATAGTGAAGCTACCTCACCAAAAACCTTAGCAGGAAAACCTCATAGGGCAAAACCTTGATTAAGGAAAAAAGACTACCGCGTGATATTTACTCCCCCTAATGATAACATGTTTTTCGCACTTTAATCTCAATAGAGTATGTTGATTTCTCAAGTGGATTATTTACAATGCCTTTTGAGAACATCTTCTTTATTGCCGAATCATATATAGTTGATTCATTGCCATCAAATGATCTATCAAAATGTATTCCTACAACATAACTCTCTAACATATCTTCTAAATATGTTAAATTATCAACATACCCACTTGCCTTATGCAAAGTGGAAATAACAACCAAAGTTATTTTGAAAATAACCATGATATATCTTGCGTCCACATATTTATCCCAAACAAAATTATATCATATTATAGTTCCATAAAATTATCACACCAAGGTAATTTCTAATGAGATTAGAGGAATTAAAGGGCCAAAATTACTAAAATGCCCTTGTGAGGTATTAAATGGCTTAAGAATGTATTTTTAGGGTCATAAAATATTCTAAAAATACTGTGATAAATCCTTAATGGCAATGAAATAATTATTAAAAATTAGAGAGTATGTTGTCTCTTTGGTTTTCTAAGATTTTTACAAGATTACGCGATTAGAACACCGATCGGGGGACTTTACCGGTAGAGACCTTCTAGAACAAGGCAAGGTGGCACCACATGACATCATCAAGATGACTTCATCTTTGGAAAATATGACATAAGGGACGAAATTTGTGGTGGGAAATGGAGGAAGAAACTTGTTTGCTAAGTTGCACAAATGGAGGGCTAAGATTTCATTTCATATAGTTGATCCGATGGTTGAAATGCCATGACTTCTCCTATAAATAGAGGCCTTTGCCTCTTCACAATTTACACCAAAACCACTCTTAGAAAGTGTAGAGAGAAGTTAGAGAGAGAAGCTCCGGAGAAGGAGTAGCAAAATTCTTCAACGGGTAAGTTCTTCGGCTCTAGTCTTTAGTTCAGTAGTTTTAAGTGTAGTTGTTATTTTGATCTTTAGTCTTCCAAGATAGTTTAGATATCATGTTTTAAGGTTAAATATGATATATATTTCGAAAATCATGTTGGAGTGGGACTTATGTTGAAATTCGGAAGATTAGGTCAAAGTAACGAAGCGCCGCGAAATTCCGCCGATTAGGGGTCGGGGTAAAATGGTCATTTATGACTAAAATGTCCGTCGTAATGACCGATCTGTCGTACCGTATTCCGACAGAAATACCGTATAACGTCAACGAAGGTACGTTCGCGTACTGTAACACTAACTCTGATGTTTATGGTATGCATATATATGGTATGAGTTTTGTATGAGTGCATATAGAGGTTAGAGGGTATCCGTAATGCCGGGAGCGATATGTCGCATGTTGGGAGCGATATGTTTGAATGCCGGGAGCGATATGTCTGCAATGGGAGCGATACATATGCATTGATTGTGATAGTGTTGCTTGTGTGCCGTTGATATTGTGGATGTCGTTGTCCGTATATTGTGTATGTAAACATAAGGTTAACTGTTACTCGAGATCCGGTGCGGATCTCACCCTTAACATAGCTTCAGGTCGGGAGGACCGAGAGCCGCAGAGAAAGACAAGTAGCTCGCGTAGAGACTCGACGGGGAACTTGCGTAGATGACCCTATCAAGACTTCCTTTAGATGTTCCGGCGAAAGCCTTCCTTTTATTGTTGTTCATCACTTTTGAAATACTCGGTTACTGTACCGCTGTTGTAATCAGCCAGACTTACGGCATTTTATATATACATATCGCTTACTCTCTTGCTCCGATGTGTCACTCGATGAAAAAAAAATATCGCCTTTGAAAATGGGATGTTACAACACCAAACCTCAATTTCATATTATTCATAGCATACTTGCAAGAACTTTATTTTACTAGAAAAACATAATAAATCAATATTAGTATGATGTAAATATTCATAAAATATATGGTTCTTCTAAACTATTAAATTCAATATATTTCATCAATCAGTTACATTTATATAATCAAATCATTTTAATCACATAACATTTTATATATTGAATGTTTTATTGAATATGGTTCTATCATTTTGGACCCTTCAAGGATTTTCATGTAAACTTCACTATTTAGTGAGCCATATGAACTGGCTATAACAAGAACTAATAGACACATGTTTATTTTTTACATGCTACTAGATATATAATATATGCATAAATTATTGCATCCACCACAAATTAATTATCTTATCATAATCATCATTGGACGTTACGTTTGTGAAAATCTTTATTTTCATATAAATATTCAAATATTACAAATAAATTTATATTTCGAGTATTTGGACGGTGTCCATACTGTTTAAAAGAGGAATGTGATGTTATTATCATTGCTTGTAATAACCGATTTTTGATTTTCTGAAAATCTTGTATTTTAGGAATATGTTACCATATTAAATTGGTTAACATATGTGACATAGAGTCACATAAAATAATGGCTATTTTAAGAGGAAAAGAGCCATGAAAAAGTTATAAAAACACTTAATTAAATTAAGTGTCGATTAGCAAACAATAGGCAAATAAGCTTTGCACTAATTGAGATTAGTGGCATAATTCTTCAATTTAATTATGGCAAATTAAAGTAATCATTTTTGAAAAAAAGAGGGCTGATTATTGAAGAAAAATTGAAGGCCATAGAAGCTGAAATAATACTCTATTAATAAATGCATAAATATAGTTGATTAAATAAGCAACCAATTGTAGATTGGCATTTGACATTAAAGGATACTTAAGCACTTAATTAAGTCATTAAAATGACATCATAATTTGCCCCAAAAGTCAGCAAAAACGTTCAGCTGATGGGAAGGAAGAAGAGAGATGATAAACTTTGTTAAAGTAGTGTTGAAAAGTCAAATAAAGCAACTAGCCAATTAAGTATTGGTATATTAGTTATTTTGATAATTAAAACATACATTAAATGGTTAAAGTGAAGAGGCATGTCGGCACTGAGGGGAGAGGTGGAGATTGAATGTCAGAAAGTGAAATTGAATCTAAAGGTTGTAAAGAAAGAAGAAACTTTGGACTACTTGGGTAATGACTATTTTAACCCTTGAGTTTTGCCTATAAATAGCAATGCTCTCCTCCTCATTTCTTCACAGCAACTCAAAGCTACATCTGATCCTTAGAGTGAGGGTTAGAGTGGCGTGAGATTTTGAGAAGCAAGAAGGAAGAAGGAGTTGAGCTTCAAGAGTAAGTTCTTGGTCTCTAGTTTTTAGTTCTTTGAAATATGGTAGTTGTAATACCCTAAAAATCTTACTTGTTATAAGGATCATAATTTAATAAATAATACCTATTTTAAATAGGTGAATATATGGTCTCAAATCTTGTGTGGTATTTATCTTATTTTTCTAGGATATTTTCTCTTGAAATTAGAGGAAATAAAGTGCCAAAAATCCTTAAATACATTTGTGGGTCATAAAATACCTTGAGAATATTATAATATGTCTTAAGAGGCAATCAAATAATTATTAAAAATTAGAAAGAATGTTATCTCTAATTTTGGAAATTTATTAAATTATTTCCTTAAGATTTAAAGGGGCAAAAATTAAATATTATTTTGGGACTATAAGTTGCCCCATGATTTTTAGAATAATACATGGTGCATAAATTACCAATGTCAATACAATAGTTGTGAGAAGATAATTAATCTTAATTAAAAAATTGTCAACAATTAGTAGATAATTAAATCTCCATTTATTAGAGATTAATCAACATGTTTCAAAGGCTTAATTAGGGATGTGTGATCTAATTAATGACTAATGACCAAGATTAGCATAAGGATAATTGCTAAATTAATTAGGAAGGATTAAGAAAATGTATAAAATTAAATACATAAAATCCCTAAAGTCTAATTGATTAATAAAAGATTACTAATCATAGGATTAAGGCTCTAATTAAGCTTGTTAATCAACTTTGACAAGTCAAACATAAAAGCAATGGTTAGGATGAAATCTCATAAAGTAAGATCAAAGGCTACAATAATTCTAGCAATTTAAAATGTCTAAATCCATGTCATTACCTATGAACCAATGGGAGAGTTTTTGTTAATTAATATAAGATAAATAAAAGATAATATAAGATAATTGGAAAACAAATAAAATCAAAAAAGGGGGTGCCGACTTGGTGGAGTGTGTGAGTGTGTATGTGTGTGTGTGAGTTAAGTTGGTAGAAAGTTGAAGATATTTTAAAAGAAAAGAAGATATTTTGACAAAAAGCAAATAGGATAAATGAGAACAGATAGAAAATAAATCATATCTTGAAATATATGAACTAAGTATTAAACATCGGACATATTATGAACAAGTGAATTTTTATCCCGAAGTGGGTTACTTCCGATGTCATTTCCGTAACCGACTTGGTTTATCTTAAAATGACTAAAAGGCTAGAAAAGATCCTTAATGAGACCATAATCTTTGTTAATCCAAATATTTTTCAAGTGATATCATAGACCTCCAAGATTACCTCGAAAAGTATTTGAGAATTTTGAGAATATTCTATTAAAAACACTGAGCAGGGGAAATTATCGGTAGAAGAAAATCTACACAAGATAATATGACATAAGATGACATCATCTTTTGAAGAAAAAGGGAGGGGGAGGTCGGCCAAGAGAGATGGAGGGTGAGGATGAAGCTTCAAATGAAAACCTAGATCTAAGGGCTAAAAATGAAGAAGAGAAAGTTTGAAGAAATTGCAAGTTTTCCATAACCTTTGCCTATAAATAGTCTTCTCTTCTTCTCAAAATTTTCACACCAAATCCAAGAGGCAATTCGAAATTCTAGAGAGAAGGGAGAAGGAGGATCTCTAGTGAAGAAGTAGCAAAGTTCTGGGTAATTTCTTCGGTCCTTAGTTTTAAGTTCTAGTCTTTCGTTCGGTAGTTTTAGTAGAAATGTTGGTTTGATCTTTAATCTTCCAAGTATAATTTTGTTATCATGTTTTTAGGGTTAAGATTGTCTTTATTTTGGAAAAAATTGATGAGGTAGAAGTTATGGCAAAATTTTTGGAAGATTAGGGTCAAAGTAGCAAAGCTCGGTGAAATTTAGTCGATTAGTAAAGTCGGGGTAAAATGGTCATTTGTGATCAAAACGTCTGTTATAATGTTGATTATTGATAAATACAATATTATCCTTATAGGATATCTGTGATTGTGATCCGACCGACAGACGTACCGTATTCATCAACGAAGGTACGGACGCGTACTGTAACACTAACTCTGATGCTTATAGTATGCTTATATATGTGATGGATACTTTCATAGAGCCATGAATGGGACTCTGTCCTGGACATGCGCAATGACTAAGGTATGAGACTTAGATCACTACATACAGCTGGTTTTGCGGGTTATAGTCATGATAATGCCGTTAGAGTTTTCCTAGCGCTGAGGACACGACCGTACATCGTGGCACTGGATAGTGCAGACACTGTATAACATGCATATGCGTTGACAATGTGTGGTTATTGGTTTACATACGTAGTTATGTATTGCTGTGGATTTAGAAATATCTGTTGTGCATATATTGTTTATATAAGCATGAGGTTAACCGTTACCTGAGATCCAGTGGGTATTGGACCTCAGCTCTTACCTTAGCTACAGGATCCAAGGGTTACAGGATCGAGGACAAGGGTAAGGAGCCAGCATGAGGACCGGACGGAGACGCTTTTATTTAGTTGTATTTTACTTTTGAGATAGACACTCGATGAATGTATGGCCATATGAACAGCCGGATATACTGTTATCTATGTTATTCATTACTCTTTATTATGAAAAAATTTTCCTTCGCTCAACTCGATCAAAACATTTACGAAAGCGGGTGTTACACTTTTGGTATCGAGTGTTTTACCCGGCATCAAAGCATTTTTACGGCATGACTCGACTAAGTTATAAACAAACCATTGGTGCTTGAAGGCGGGGCTAGTCTATGTGGGTAAGTCAATCGCCGTGAACTTGATGAGACTCCCATGATAGACACCTACCTAGCCAATAGGTTTGAGTAATGAGTTAGGCTCTACGCCTTTTTCTTTAAAAGAGCATACTTTGAAAATGAGTACCGATATAACTCGGTGTTCTAGAAATGGACAGAACGATGTTCCCTATGGCCAAAGAAGACGTATCGCGAGTATGTGCGTGATTTCCGAGCTAGTAGGGTTAAGATTGAACCTGAGCCGGTGTATCCACCGCCCGTGCCTATGCCGATATCGATCCGATAACTCGATAAATCTTGATAATTCGTATCACTCCTCGGTAGGGCAACAACTTCAACTACCCGGAGATCGAGATCTTGATATCAACCCGACGCAGACTCGATAATTACGATAACTCGATAATCTCCGGTTTGTGCCGAACGATAATTCCATCCTCGTACAGAGCTTATATGTGGAGTTGGGCCACGATGAACGAAACGCCGAGTCTAACAAAGATAAATACATGCGGTATTTGACTCATGTTGAGAATTTCTATCAAAGGAACCTTATATATTTCCGTTCCTTCCGGAGACCGGATTGGATCCACTCTCTATCATTTTTCCCTACCCATTTTGGGTAGAAAGAACCCATATTCTGGTTACGATACTAAACTCTAGGACTTCGTTATGGAAATCGGAGTCCGAGTTGAATCCCCGCTTGAGTGTCTCAAAGGAAAACGATACAAGGAAGTTCGTCTTGCTTAGGTTTTCCAGAGATAGTAAACCTCTTGTTTAGGTTTCCTATAAAAGTGACCTATTGGTTAAAAGTTCCATGTAGGAACAATAAGTTGTTAAGATACCCCGAGGGATAATCCATACCTTATAGAGGCCGAACACCATGCGTGCAACGGGCGTGGCTCGAGGATGAAGGTCTTTGATCGAATCCTTGACATGATAGTCAATAGATAGATAAGGAAAGTACCCGGCATTTCGAGAAGACAAATATGCCATACTAGTACCTAAGAAAATTGTCGAATAAAAGTGGTATGTGTACCAGATTGGTACCCATATGTGATAGACGCTTTAAGATTGAGCATACTTAGGCGAGAGAAATCTTGGGATTCTTAACCCCGGGATATAGCATAAGGATTTAAGTTCCTTTAAAGCCCGAGTACCTTGCGGTATGAAACATGGCAATTCTTTGGGGTACCATGAGAACAGATAGAGCGATGATAGTCCGAAACCCGATCAAAGAAAAGATGACGCTTAGGACAAGATATGACTAAGCATTAGCTTAGGTTCCAGACACGAGAGTGGGAACCCGTAGGAAGTATGATCGAGATACCTTAGGTTTCTAACACTGAGAGTTAGTTCCTTAACGGAACCATACGACAGATAAAACCCCGAGAGACACAAGGTTATGGTTTCAAGAAGAGACCGACGACCATAAGTAATGTTAGTAACCAATAGTTTTCCTTGAGAAGTGAGTGATTACCCGATAGGGAAAGTTGTGATAAAGATGTTACCTAGAGTTGGACTGATAGTGAAAGTCCGTAAGTCGAATGACCCAGATGAGATGACATGTAGTCGGAGAAAGGAAGTAAACCCAGATCAGTCAAAGCAACCATGAAAATCGAAATAGTAGTTGTAGAAATAAGCGAATATAGTATAACCACTACTGCAACATATTAACTATCCGATCAATACATATGTTTGCAAGATATGCCAATCGCTACTTCTCTCTAATATCTACATCTATTGTGTAACTAAGGAAGGTATTAATGGCAAATTTAAGAGGAGCCGCACCACAAAGGCCGAAAAGGAGGTAGACAACCGCGAAAGGCACCAGCCAAAGACAAAACCTTGAACACCAAAGTGAGTTGCAAAAGACGAGGAGAATCTTGGAAGAGTAGAAGACTCTTATTGATACCCTTCTTGCGTAAAGACAAGAAAGGAAAATTGAGAGACAATTAGAATCTTGCTGTTTGATTAAATGTAACTTGGAGGAGCTATGTAGATCTAGAAACTTGAACAGTGGCGTCGATCATAGCAGATTTTATCAAGGAAGCTCCGTTCGAAGAGGGAGGCACCATGGGGTAATTCTTGTGGAAATAAGAGGCCGTTTCAATCGCCAGCCAAACTTTCCAAGAGCACAAGGACCCCGACCGTGTCCAAAATGCAGGAATTACCATCCGGTGTTATCAGTAACAGAAACGTATTTGCTATAAATGTCGGAAGCCGGACACATTAGCAAGAACTGTTCCCAAGAAGATGTAGAGATAGGGCCGCAGAACCTAGGCGATGTCGCACCGAATGAAGTGGAGGCCGAGAATCTCCGGGAATGATCCAAGATACTATCGCTCGGTAGAAATCTATTCCGGTTATAGTCCGATTCGGGTTATAGAACGATCGTTTATTTTTGATGCTCGTACGAATCATTTTGGAATGCATACATATGTATATTATCTTACGACTTAATAGTAGTTACACCATTAGGTGTGAACTTTTTAGCTTATAAAGTGTGTCTAGAACCGAATTGCAAGTATAATATAGATCTTATTACTATTTCACAATGTCGACGATATTCTCAATTTTGTCAAATTATCGACCAATGAATCGAATAACGGCGACGATAAGAATATGTCATTCTCACGAGCAGAGAAAAGGATTATTTCAACCCAACGTATCACCTTAGAGATTCCCGGTAATATTCATATAGAAGGAAAAACCGAGTTTGCGACTTTCTATCAACTACCGTAAGTTGAACAAAGTAACAAAAAAACCACCTCCCGAATCAATGATCTACCCAAATATCTAATTCCTACGCCTCGGATTAACTTACGCCCAAGACACTACCACTACGAATCAAAGCTAGTAATGTGCTAGGAAATAGCTTTCGGGACTTATTACGGGCATTTGAAATTCTTTGTGATACCTTTCAAGGTGACAGTGCACCTACTATGATCATAAAGTACTTAAATTAAATTTTCTTTCAAACACATAGGTAGGTTCATAAAGGTGTTGATTAACAACATCCTCATCCTTCGAAATAAGAATAGAAAATACCGGGAATAATAACGATCAGTAGTACTAAAGAAAGACGTGACTCTTTACTAAATTAAGTTTTGGCAAATTTAAGTAAACATTATGGGCCATGTTTTTATCACGCGACAGTGTTGTTATTACTTTCAGCAAAGTGGAAGCAGTTATGGACTCGAAAAAGCTAGAAATAGTGATATAGATATGTAGTTTTGGGTCTAGCGGGATAGTACCACGATTCATATAGAATTTTTCGTAACTTACTTTATCATTGGCAAAACTCATAAATAAATATCAAATTGTTTGTGTGGAACAAGGACCGTGAGACAAGCTTTCATAAACCGAGGAAGAAGTTGATCATAGCACCAACCGGTTATCCCAAATCCGGTAGAGTTGTATAGTCGTAGTGGCACCAATAGGAATGGATTGGGATATGTCTTGCTGCAGCAGGACAACATGATGACTTACACCTCTCGTCCGCTAAAGCCTCTCGAGTCGAACTAATGACCTAAGGATAGTAATTATCATGTTTGCTTTGAGAATATGGAGTCAATACCTCTACGGTGTGACCGTAAATCATACTTGCTACAAGTGTTTGAAAAACCCTTTTAGGAACTCAACAATATATATAGCATCGCAGATGGAGTTACTATAAGACTACGATTTAGACAGTGAGATTTAGCACGTGTAAAATGCTAATTGTTACAAATGATCGTAATGTCTATAGTACATTTTGAGTTTGACGAAAACATTTATTGTACCGGTATTAGTCTAAATGCCCAAGCCTAAGGATAAACTCCTAGGTATTAAGGCTAAAATCTCTAGTGTTATAGTGATGGCTTGAGCCGGAGGTCCAATATGTGTTAAGTTAAGAGGCCGTATGAGTCGGTGGTAAGGCTCGCGTAACCAAGCACGGTAAGGATGGACGAGTAGATCCCGAGTTGAATGCTAAACACAGGTACAAGATGACTATGTAAATATTAAAGTACGTGCTAAGTAAGCATGCATAGTAAGGGAATAGATTAGATGTCTAGAGTTTTCCGAGTATATGCGATCAAATTGTGAGGGCAAAAGTGTCGATCACCCTTATCCGAGCGTAAATTTGCTTGAACCAAATCAGACCTCCGAACAAATCGCGTGATTCGAAGTCGATAAATTATATGTTTCTAAGAATATCCGTAGTAACAAGTGCTCGGTAGAACGCTTAAGAGGCGGAAACTCGGTCCACGTTATGTAGGACCATTCGAAATTCCGCGAAGCGAGGACCGATCGCTACCGAGATAGCCTTACCCCGAACCTCGGTAATCTCCATAATGTATTCCATATGTCACAATTAAAGAAGTACGAACCAGACCGTGACCACGTCTTCGAGTATGAAGACGTTGAAGTATGACATGATAATACCCTCATAGTCGAGCCAAAGCAAATTTAGAGGGCGAAATTTTATTTAACGAGGGGAGAAATGTAATACCCTAAAAATATTACTTGTGATAAGTATCATAATTTAATAAATACTACCTATTTTAAATAGGTGAATATATGGTCTCAAATATTGTGTGGTATTTATCTTATTTTTCTAGGATATTTTCTCTTGAAATTAGAGGAAATAAAGTGCCAAAAATCCTTAAATACATATGTGGGTCATAAAATACTTTGAGAATATTATAATATGTCTTAAGAGGCAATATGTCTTAAGAGGCAAGAAAATAATTATTAAAAATTAGAAAGAATGTTATCTCTAATTTTGGCAATTTATTAAATTATTTCCTTAAAAATTAAAGGGGCAAAATTTAACTATTATTTTGGGGCTATAAGTTGCCCCATGATTTTTAGAATAATACATGGTGCATAAATTACCAATGTCAATACAATAGTTGTGAGAAAATAATTAATATTAATTAAGAAAATTGTCAACAATTAGTAGATAATTAAATCTCCATTTATTAGAGATTAATCAACATGTTTCAAAGGCTTAATTAGGGATGCGTGATCTAATTAATGACTAATGACCAAGATTAGCATAAGGATAATTGCTAAATTAATTAGGAAGGATTAAGAAACTGTATAAAATTAAATACATGAAATCCCTAAAGCCTAATTGATTAATAAAAGATTACTAATCGTAGGATTAAGGCTCTAATTAAACTTACTAATCAACTTTGACAAATCAAACATTAAGCAATGGTTAGGATTAACTCTCATAAAGTAAGATCAAAGGCTTACAATAATTCTAGCAATTTAAAATATCTAAATCCATGTCATTACCTATGAACCAACGGGAGAGTTTTTGTTGATTAATATAAGATAAATAAAAGATAATATAAGATAATTGGAAAACAAATAAAATCAAAAGGGGGGTGCCGACTTGGTGGAGTGTGTGAGTGTGTATGTGTGTGTGTGAGTTAAGTTGGTAGAAAGTTGAAGATATTTTAAAAGAAAAGAAGATATTTTGACAAAAGCAAATAGGATAAATGAGAACAGATAGAAAATAAATCATATCTTGAAATATATGAACTAAGTATTAAACATCGGGACATATTATGAACAAGTGAATTTTTATCCCGAAGTGGGTTACTTCCGATGTCATTTCCGTAACCAACTTGGTTTATCTTAAAATGACTAAAAGGCTAGAAAAGATCCTTAATGAGACCATAATCTTTATTAATCCAAATATTTTTAAGTGATATCATAGACCTCCAAGATTACCTCAAAAGTATTTGAGAATATTGAGAATATTCGATTAAAAACACCGAGCATGGGAAATTATCGGTAGAAGAAAATCTACACAAGATAATATGACATAAGATGACATCATCTTTTGAAGAAAAAGGGAGGGGGAGGTCGGCCAAGAGAGATGGAGGGTGAGGATGAAGCTTCAAATGAAAACCTAGATCTAAGGGCTAAAAATGAAGAAGAGAAAGTTTGAAGAAATTGCAAGTTTGCCATAACCTTTGCCTATAAATAGCCTTCTCTTCTTCTCAAAATTTTCACACCAAATCCAAGAGGCAATTAGAAATTCTAGAGAGAAGGGAGAAGGAGGATCTCTAGTGAAGAAGTAGCAAAGTTAAGGTAATTTCTTCGGTCCTTAGTTTTAAGTTCTAGTCTTTCGTTTGGTAGTTTTAATAGAAATGTTGGTTTGATCTTTAATCTTCCAAGTATAATTTTGTTATCATGTTTTTAGGGTTAAGATTGTCTTTATTTTGGAAAAAATTGATGAGGGAGAAGTTATGGGAAAATTTTTGGAAGATTAGGGTCAAAGTAGCGAAGCTCTGGCGAAATTTAGTCGATTAGTAAAGTGAGGGGTAAAATGGTCATTTGTGATCAAAATGTCTGTTATAATGTTGATTATTGATAAATACGATATTATCCTTATAGGATATATGTGGTTGCTATCCGACCGACAGACGTACCGTAGTCGACGCACCGTATTCGTCAATGAAGGTACGAACGCAGCGTCTTGGAACACTAATTCTAATGCTTATAGTTTGCTTATATATGTGATGGATACTTTCATAGAGCCATGAACGAGACTCTGTCACGGACATGCACAAGTGACTAAGGTATGGGACTTAGATCACTACATGCAGCTTGTTTTACGGGTTATAGTCATGATAATGCCGTTAGAGTTTTCCTAGCGTTTAGGACACGGCCAGTACATCGTGGCACCGGATAGTGCGGAGCAGGAATAACATGCATATGCGTTGACAAATTGTTGTTATTGGTTTACATACGTGGTTATGTATTGTTGTGGTATTAGAAATATCATTGTGCATATATTGTTCATATAAACATGAGGTTAACCGTTACCTGAGGTCCGGTGGGTATTGGACCTCAGCTCTTACCTTAGCTTCAGGATCCAGGGGTTACGGGATCGAGGACAAGGGTAAGGAGCCAGCATGAGGACCGGACGGAGACGTTTTTGTTTCGTTGTATTTACTTTTGAGTTAGACACTCGGATGATTGTATGTCCGTATGAACAGATCGATACACTGTTATCTATGTTATTGATTACTCTTTATTATGAAAAAAAAATTTCGTCGCTCAACTCGATCAAAACGCCGTGAAAAACATTTACGAAAGCGGGGTGTTACAGTAGTTTAATCTAGGATATTGTTAGGAAAATTCCTATACTTTTTTTTAGGCCTCCTTGCATTGAAAAATGCCTAATGAGGTAAAAACATGTTGGAAAATAATTTTAGATATTAATGAAACAAGATTTGTGAAAATTGTAGAATTTCTAGTTTTAAATTCGATGCGCGCGAATATTGAGTCTATTATTTTATGTATGAAATGATATTTAATGTAATACCCTAAAAATCTCACTTATGATAAATATTATATTTTGATAAATAATACCTATTGGAAATAGGTGAATATGCGGTCTCAAATTTATGTATTTTATTTCTAGGCAATTTTCCCTAGAATAAGAAGAACCAAAGGCTAAATTCCTAAATACATTTATGGATTATATAATACCCTAAGATTTATTATAATCAAGTATAATCTTAATTATGTCTTAGGAGGCAGTTAAATATCTATTTAAAATAGAAAAGTATATTGTCTCTAATTTTAGTAATTTATTGGTTTATTTTCCTTGGAAATTAAAGAGACAAAAACCCAATAATATTTTAGGGAACATAAGTTGCCCTATGATTTTTAAATTAATGCATGAAGCATAAATGACCAATGTAAACCCAAAAGTGTTGAAAACTAATTAATCCAATTAAAGAAAATTGTCAACAATTAGTAGATAATAAGATCTTCATTTATTAGATTAATTTCAACAACTTATGATTAATTATATAACTTGTTTTTAAAGGCACAAATAGGGTATATATGACCCTAATTAGAGATCGATGGCCAAGATTAGCATAGAGATAATTACAAATGATCATAATTAATATAGTAACCAATCGATAAATTCAATAACACCTAAAACACCACTTTAGGATAATGACCAAAGGTTAAGCTAATTAAACTCTTGAGTAGCATGATAATTGAGAAATGCTAATTGATGTTGAAGAGTCAACAAAGTGCAATTAGGATCCAAAGGCTAAGACTTAATCTAATAAAGTTAATCTAATGGTCCTAATTAATAAAAGCCTAAATCCTTGCCAAATTGAATTGACCAATAGGAGCACTTAGATCATAGGATATTTTGTGAATAGCAAAGCACATCCATGGCCCTTGCATAGCCATGCAATTCGAATGGCTAGTGGATGGAGGACGATTTATGATATTTAACTATTATACTTATATAAAAACATGTGATATTTGAAATAAAGATCTTCAATAGTAATGGGGATTATTTAAAAATAGAGTTTGTATGCTCTATCATTCTTATTATTTTCGAAAATAATAAGGGAAGGGGACATTTATGTATGGCTTTTATTGCTCCAAGTAGCCAAGGTTGCCTTGTGGTGCAATAAGAGCCAAGTGATTTTGAGATACTTGCTAAGTGTTAGTCCTAGATCATCATGTAATTAGTTTAACCAATGGCAAATACAATTAAGGATCATGCAAACACTTGATAATATGATAGTTAGGGATTAATTAAGCTTTGGTAATTAGCTTTGAAAAGTCAATAAAAATAATACTTGATCCACAAGAGGCCACATCTTTTGATTAGTAAAAGTTGTGAAGAGAAAATGACCAACAAGGCTTGCGAAAAGGGATGAAGGAGAGAGACAAGAGAGAGAGGACGAATTTTGTGTGTGTGTGTGATGTAGATGAGAGTGATGTGGAGAGAGGAGATCCAAGGAAAGTGAGAGAGATATTTTGTTGAAAAAGCTAGTAGGATTGGTTCAAATGAGAACCGATATAAATTAAATTTGTATCTTGAAATATGTGAACTAAAGATCAAATATAAGGACTTATTATGAACAAGTGTATTTTTAGGCCGAAATGGGTTATCTCCGAAGTCATTTCCGTAAGCGTCGAGGATAAACCTAAAATGACTAAAAGGCTAGTAAAACCCCTAATTGGACCATAATCCTTGATTTTCCAAATACTTCTGAAGAGGCTACATAAATTTCAAAGTTTACCTCTAAAAGTATTTGAGATTTATAAGCATATGCAAGTAGAACACTAAGTAGGGGACACTACTAGAAAAATTTAAATTTGAGACGGATTTTTTGACGGAATTTTGGCATTTTTCCGTAGCAAAATCTATTTGCTACGGATTTTTCCGTAGCAAAAATCAACTTTTTTGTAGTGGGAATTAATCGGTAAGAGGAAATCTCTAAAGGATAAGATTTTATGAAAAAGGAAGAGATAAGGGAAAGAGAAAGAGATGGGGACGTTTTAGAAGAGTAGAGGGTGAGGATGAAGAGGTGAAGGAAACCCTAGATCTAATGGCCAAGGATTGTGTAGAAAAGTTCAAGGAAATTACCAACCATGCCATAACCTTCTTCTATAAATAGCCCTCCATTCCATTTGATTTTTTCACACCAAATTGCCTTGAGCAATTCGAAATTAGAGAGAAGGTAGTGAGAAGGAGGAGCTGCGGAGAAGGAGTAGCAAGGTTCGGGTAAGTTCTTCGGTCCTTAGCTTTTAAGTTCTAGTCTTTTGTTTGGTACTTTTAGTAGAAATGTTAGTTAGATCTAGGAAGTAGGAAATGAAATTCCTATTCTTGTTTTTTAAGCCTCATTGCATTGAAAGATGCATGACGAGGTAAAAACATGGTAGGAATTGAGTTTTGAAAGTTGGGAGTCAGAGTAGCGAAGCTTTGGAGAAATTTTATCGGGTAGCAATTTTCTAAGGTCAGGGGTAGAATAGTCATTTGTGACTAGAATATCTATTAGGATATGAATTATGAATTAATAAATGCGATATTATCCTTATAGGATATCTATGATTGCGATCCGACCGACGGACGTACCGTATTCATCAACAAAAGTACGGACGCGCATCGTAACAACGACTCGATGCTTATAGTATGCTTATATATGTGATGGAAACTTTCATAGAGCCACAAACGGGACTCGTCCCGGACATGCACCGTGACTAAGGTATGGGACTTAGATCACTATTTCTGACTTTACGGGTTATAGTCATAGTAATGCCGTTATGTTTTCCTAACGGCGAGGACACGACCGTACATCGTGGCACGGGTGAATAGTGCAAACCGGAATTAACTTTACATGTTATTGTATTTGTTATTGAATGATCATACAACGGATCGGCTTGATCATTGTTGTAATATTAGAACTATACATTATGCATATATCGTTTATATAAGCATGATGTTAACCGTTACACAGGGTCGATGGGTATTGGACCTCAACTCTTACTATAGCATCGGGTCAGGAACCAAGAACGAAAGATAAGAGTAAGCGAGTAAATAGCACGCGTGAAGACCACGTAAAGACCCGACCGAGGATATTTAATATTTGTACAAATTAATGTACCATTCTTTATGAACGAGATAGTTATGCCACGCTTATGTTGTATCAGTTACTCAATACTTTATTTGCTCCAATACTCTACTCTGATGAAAAAAAAAATTCTCTTTGAAAATTGGGATGTTACATTTAAAAATCATGAAATTTTACATGAATAAATTAGACATGTAGGGATTTCTAAATATATAAAATATGTAACGTTTTGATCTCGGACAAGGAGATAGGAATCGTGAAGATAAGCCTTGTTTCTTGGATTTAAATTTGAACAGTGTTTATAAACAAAAACACAGGAATGATTCTTGATGTTCTAGATTCTTGGAATATTTTTCCTTGAAAATAAACATGTCAAGGGTCATGAGTAATTTTGAAGCACTCAAAAATGAGTTTTTTTTTTTTTTAGAATTAATTATGATTTTTCAAAGTTGCTGAAAAATCTGCTCAGAAAATCTAGCATTGCATTTTTAAGAAAATGTAAGGGTAAAAATGGACTAATTAATCCACCGAGGGTAGAAAGGTAAATCAAACATTTAGGATATTATTCTAAGCAATATGATATTTATCAAAATATCATATAATAATCCGATGATGATGTATAGGATATCCGGGAAGTTCGGAGTCGAATTCAAAGGATGGGCGTTTTGGTAACTACACGGTGAAAGGTTGTAATACCCTAAAATTTATATTTATCATAAATACTATATTTTGATAAATAATACATATTAAAATGGGAGAGTATGTTGTCTCTAAGTTGTGCAATTTACTTATTATAATTCTTGGGCAATTTTTCCTTGAGTTTTAATAAGCCAAGGTTAATTTTCTAATTTTCTTTTAGGGATCATAAAATACCATAAAATTATCATATTAAAGCTTAGTCCTAATATAATAAAAAAGAACAATAAAATGGTATGGAAATACCTAAACCTAAGAAAGGAA
This sequence comes from Acacia pycnantha, assembly GCA_025563575.1. NCBI lineage: Eukaryota > Viridiplantae > Streptophyta > Magnoliopsida > Fabales > Fabaceae > Acacia > Acacia pycnantha. Next base: position 150,972 of record JAMWYP010000157.1, read on the forward strand.
ATTAACAAATTTTAATGGGCAATTAAGTTTTCAATAATTAGATAATTGTGTAAATCTTTATAATTAATCAAGAGGCAAATTAAGAAGCAATTAGGGAGTGTCTTAATTAAAAATCAAGGATCAATTAAAAGACAAGATTAAGCCTTGAATGAGTTTCTAATGACCATAATCAATTAAATAACCAATCACACTTTGTCAATTATACCTAATAACATCTAAACCACTATATTAAGAATGCTAATTAGGATTGAATATGGAACCCACAAAGTTAAGAGCCAAGGACGATTTCACATGGAAGAGAGGGGAAAAATTGTTTAATAATCAAGATATTATGTAGATAAGAGCACATGCAATTTGAAAAAAAAAAACTTCAGTAGTAGTAGGATTTTTCTAACACAAATGGAAGGCCAAGATTTGATTTAATAAAGTTAAATCCAAGGGTCTTAATTAATTTCATAAATTAATCTTAATCCATGAGGTAATTAATGGACCAATGGGAGGCTTTGCACATGGGATATTTTGATACAAATAAAACACAATTTTGAAGAGCAAAAAGGGGGGGGGCACGGTTGTGACTTGAAGAAGAAGAAGAAGTGTTATTTTATATTATTTAAATAGATCACATGGGATAATTTGGGGGACAAAATGGAAGAGGATAATGGTACTTGGAGATAAGGCATTGATGAGGATGGAAGAGGATAAAGGAGAGAGAGATGAGGGGATGGTTGGGAAGGATGTTTGGTAAGTGGAATGGGGTGTTTGGTAGAAGAAGAAGGATGTTTGGGAACCAAACATAAGCCTAAGCATTTTGCTATAAATAGGAGGCTTGGGTTCACTTCATTCTTCACACCTACACAAGCAATAGCATCTGAATATAGAGAGTAGAGAGTGAGTGAGGAAATCTTGAAGGAGTGGAAGCAAAGTTCTTGGTGAGTTCTTGGAGTTCTAGTTGTAAATTCATAGGTAAGTAGTGCTTTGATATTTAATCTTCCAATATATTTTTGATTTCATGTTTTTATGGTTAAATATGGATTTATTTCGAAAATTTGATGGAAAATATGATGAAGCAAAAGCTTATGGAAGTGAAAGATCAAAGCAGCGAAATTCTGGAAAAATTTACGGTTGGAAGTTTTCTGGAGGCAGTGTTATGAAAGCTGTTATTTTATGTATTAAATGAAGTCCTAAAATCATGATATTTTTCATGAAAAAGTAGACATCCAGGGATTTTTAATATATAAAATATGTGGTGTTTTAACTTCTGTGGAAGGAGAAAGAAATTCTTGAAGTTGGGTCATGTTTTTTTGGGAAAATTCTGGACAGAGGTTGGAAAATATTAAATTGGGAATGACTCAGTGATTTCGAGTTAAATACGTTATTTTTCCTATAACATATACTTATTAAGGATAATTTTGGCTTTGGAAGCACCTTATTTCGATTTTTTTGGAATTAATAATGATTTTTCAAAGTTACCGAAAAATTTGTCCAGAAATGCTGAAATAACGTTTTTAGGAAATGTAAGGGTAAAATTGGAAAATCAAGTCCACCAGGGGTAAAAAGGTCAAAAGTGGCTAAAATATCTCTTAAGATATTATTTTCAAGATAATAATGCGGTGATACTAATATAGGATATCCGGGAAAAGCAGGAGTTGTGTCGAAAGGACAAACGTACCGCTAAGCTCTACGGACTAAGGTACGGACGCGTACTGTAACCCTAACTCTAATGCATCTTGTATGCTTATATGTGATAGATTGATTCATAGAGTGGCTAGGAATCATGCGAGGTCACCGTCTATACATTCAGCTTTATACGGGTTATAGTCTTGATAATCTTGTGAGATTGTACGTTTTCCTAGCACCGATGACACGAGAGGCCGTCGTGGCCTTGGTTAGTGCAAACGTGAATGACTTTACATGTGCTGTGTGCTATGTACTGTTGTGTTGTTATAGCCTTACATTTGCTGTGTGCTATGTATGGTATGCTGTAATGTTATGAATATCTATCTGTCATATATTGTCTTACTTGAGCATGAGGTTAATTGTTACCTGAGGTCCGATGGGTATTGGATCTCAGCACTTACCATAGCTTCAGGATTCGGAGGGTCGGGAGCCGAGACAAGGGTAAGCAACACGCTTGAGGACTCGGTTGGAGTGGTATTTTGGATATGTATTTATACTCCTACTTAGTTAGAATTTTGGATACTCGGATAAATGTACCGCTATTATGAACAACCGAATACACCACAATTATTTTTGGACACATACTTATCGATTACTCATACTCTTATCTCGCTCCGATGCTCTACTCGATAAATTTTAAATTATTCCACTTTTCAAAATGGGGTGTTACAAAGGTACGTGACTAAGTTTATAGGCCTTAGTCACATGTTTATATACATTCATCTTTATGCGGGTTATAGTCTTGATAACGTCGTAGGGTTGTTTTCCATGGTTAGTGCAAATATTGAAACATTACATTTGATGTGTGCTATGTATTGTTGTGTTGTTGACATTACACTTGTTGTGTGCTATGTATTGTTTGAACCTTACATATGTTGTGTGCTATGTATGGTTAATGCTGAAATGTAATGAATATATGTCATATATTGTTATATCTGCTATAGAGGTTAACTGTTACCTAAAATTCAATTCGATTAAATCTCATCTTTGACTAAAAGTTCAGGAAAGGAACCTGGACCTGAGAAGGCATCGGTAGACGGAGCCGTGAAAAGGCACCAATGGACAGAGGCAAGAAGAGGCGCCGATCAGAGCGAATGCCAAAAGAGGTTCATCAGAGCATAGTTTCTGAACTATTCGAAATAACTTTATTAGATCCATGCACGACAATGGGCTCGATAACTTCTTCCGGCTTCGCCTCGACCGTTGCACAATTACGGCTTTGCCCCTTGGTTCCTCTCTATGGCTCCATCTACTGGTACCCTTTCTGATATTCCTAACATTCCTGTACTATCAATCAAGACTGAGGTCCAATGGCCATCGGACCTCAGGTAACGGTTAACCTTATGCTCAAATAAAACAGTATATAGACAACAGATATTCATGACATAACAACAATGATCAATCCAGTCACATCGTATGATCATTTAATAACAACTACCCTACAAGCAAAGTTATTTTTGGTTTGCAACATCCGTGCCACGATGTACAGTCGTGTCCTCAGCGCTAGGAAAACATAACGACATTATTATGACTATAACACGTAAAGCCGTATGTATACTCGATGACCCTATACTGAGCCTCGGTCTATGAACGTATCTATCACATATATGTACTTAAGCAGCACAGGATTAGTGTTACAGTACGCGAACGTACCTTCGTTGACGAACGTCGGTATTTACGGCGGAAAGCGGCACGTTTCACGGAAAATCGTACTTTGACGAAAACAAGCGGGTTGACAATGGAATATCGGCGGCACAACAACAGTACTTGCTCAAAGATATCCTATAGGGATAATATCACATTTATTATTGATAAACATCATAACGGGCATTTTAGGTACAAATTACCATTTTGCCCCTATTCCCTAATCGCCTAAATTTCGCGAGCTTCGCTACTTTGACTCAGACTTTCCAAAATTTTGCCATACCTCTTCCTCCAATATGATTTTCGAAATAAATGCTTTAATTACTCCTAAACATGATATCTAATCATATTAAAGACTAAACTAGCATTTCTACTCTAACTAAAGAAAGAACTACGGAAGCTTAAGACTAAGGACCGAAGAACTTACTCGAGCTTCGCTACGAAATTCACTGAACTCTTTCCTCCTCCTTGCTGCTCCTTAATTTGAAATTCTCAAGTGATTTTTGGTGTGAAGAATACAAATGAGGTCAAGGGCTATTTATAGGAAATTCGGGTTACTATTCATGCTTTGCAGACAGTGCGGATCTGGGCCGTAGGATCGCACTTTTGCAAAATGGCACATCTTGGACCCTTGGATGCTCTTGGCCGTCCTTCCCCCCTAGGTGGCACAAAGTGACATCATCTTTGATGATGTCACAAGTTGCTTTTCACCTCCGACCCCATAAAATTCTCCGATCGGTGCAGAAACGCGTAATCTTGGAAAATCACAGAATTAGGAGCGAGCCTTGAAGATCTCTTCTTCCTCTTTCAAAATACTTGGACTAACTAAATTTTTGATCTCATTCGGGACATTTCGTGCTCTGTAGAAGATTTTTAGAAAAACAACGCTCGATTACGGAAATAATTTTGGATACCCTAACCGGGACAAAAATTCACCGATTCGTAAAACATCCAGATATTTTCTTCCTTAGTCCCGGATCTCAAGTTATGGCTTGTTTTCTATAGATTTTCATTTATACGATTTGCTTTTGAATATCGGATAGCTTCTTACTTGATCTAGTATAACCCTTTTCGGTTACGGAAACGACTTGAGAGGTAGCCTACTCCGAGCTAAAAATTCACTTGTTTACAATATGCTCGACGTTAGAAAACTCATTCATGGTTTTCTAGATAGGATTTATTTACTATTGGTGGTCATTTATCCTATTTGCTTTTTCACAAAAATATCACAATTTATATTATATTTTAATAACTTAATATCATGATATTTTATACTTCATTCTTATCCAATTTTCCCCAAAATTTTCGGTCAACATAGCTGGACCATTTTTTATTTATTTTGTTTTTATTTTATTTAATTAATTAATATTATATAAAATAATTATTTTTTAATTATTTTATATAATTTTTTACAAAATTTTCCTATTGGCCCATACTTGTATTTAGGTTTAAAATTACCTAATCTCACCAATTTTTCTTAATATTTATATATTAAAATTCACAGGGCATCTTGGTCATTATAATACTTTTTGATTTTTCCCTCTTTATTTTTCCAAGGTAATAATTTTATAAATTACCTAAATTAAGGGCAATATTCTTCCCTATTTCAAATAAATACTTACTTTCCTCTTTATAATTTTCACGGGGTATTTTATAACCCGTAAATGCGTTTAGGGACTGTTTGCAAACTTTCAAACGTTTTAGGGACCTAATTGCACATTATCTAATTTCAAGAGAAATTACCTAATAACAAGATAAATTCAATACAAGGTGTTTGAGACCTCATATTCACCTATTTCTAATAGGTATTATTTACTCAATATGATATTTATCATAAGTGAGATTTTAGGGTATTACATTTCTGGCATGAATCTGATAAAGTTATTTCAAACCATATGGTGCTTAAACTAAGGAAGAGGGTTGGTCTATGTGGTTCAGTCATGAGTCACCGTGAAAGACGGGGAGACTTCCACTAGACTAACATCTGTTCTGGCCAATATGTTTGATTAACTGAGTTAGATTCATTGCTACAAATATAGTTAAGGCTTGGTTTAAGATTGTGTAGTTATTATGTTGAAATTTTATTTATACAAGTTCTGGATAATTGTATCACATGAATATTCCTTTGGGATTTTTAATATAACCAGCTTATGCCTGGGCATTTTATATCAGTTACTCATCATAGTCCAAACATTAGTACATGCTCTCCGTTCTGCATTACTCTAACGTGTAGCACCTCAAACTCTGTTAATTTTCCTAAAACTACATGTCAACAGACACAATAAGTAGTATGGAATTTGGGGTGTTACATTGCGTCTTTTTCCTTTTGGCTAATTATCTTTTTGTCTGCTTTGCATGCCATATTTATGTATAAGATCCTCATTTGATCGTGTGATATCGTTTTCAAAATTGTTGTCAACAACTTTATCTTTTCGATTCCTTTTTTGTTATGACATAACTTATTGAGATATCTTTATTACTTTTCAGGTACCTAAACCTCTTTTGAGATTTTGCAATTAGTTATATCTTGACACTCTTCTCGGAGTACATGCCTACTCAACATGATCATCATGACTATTTGCTCATTTTTATTTTCTTTTGGAAATGATTATTCTCTCATGCTTCGGGCATATCTCACCTTCATTGATGCTTATTAGAGCATTTTTAGCTTGAGCATGAAATTTAGTAATTCTTATTTAGGTCAATAATTGCATCGCGGATAGTATGTAATAATTCATGAATGCAAAAATCGATGAACTTATGGTTCATACTACTATATTCGAGGATCTATACTTGATAGTAATTATACATTCTCTTTTCCACCTATTCAATTTCTCCCCTCATGTTAAGAAAACTTTGTCAAATGACAATCGAATAATTATGCAATATAAGTCTCTTAAATCCATTGTTTCCTTTAACAACATCATTTGTTTCATTTAGAGACAAACAAGAAGAAGAAGAAGGTTCTTACCCAATAATTTTATCCCAACTTTCTTTAAATATCCATCTATGTGCATTGTGGTGGATTAATAGGAATAAACATTGCACATTCAAACATTTAAGATGGAAAATATATGGCTCCTAACCATAAGCCAATTTTAACAGAGAATTTTGTTGGCTAGTATAAGTGTTGCAATATATAGTATAAGTGTTGCAATATATAAGATCAAATATGCCAACACTGAAAATAAAAATTTTGTTCTCATAAAATTTTGATCTAGCTATTTATGAAGGCTTCAATTAATGATCTAAGAATCATATAATCTAGAAATTGTGCGCTCAATATAATAATTTATTCAAACATTCTTGTAAATTTCATGTTACAAACTAATAGTAATCTCACATGTAACCATCTTATAGATACATCTATCAATTTGTTAAACACTTATATGGTTTACATGCTATTTCAATGGGCCCATATATTTCAGTTCGATATGTTTCTAGAAATGTAGAAATCTATTTCAAATCACAATTAGTCATAATCAGTTTTCTTTGAAAATAAAAGGCACATGATAATTCTTGATACTTGTTTTGTGTGAAGTCCCACGTCGGTTGCGAAAGAGAAAAAGACGTCTTATAAGAGTCTAGCTACTTTCTCTCTTGACGCATTTTAAAACTATGCGAGGTGGTGAGCTCCAAAGCGGACAATATCGAGAGCGTGCGTTGGGATGTCACAAGTATCGAGCTCGGGATGTAGCCTAGCATGTACTACATTTTACAATTGGTATTAAAGTCGGTAATTAGATAAATAGTAAACATTTTTACAAATGTTGTCAGTAAATGATTTAAAATTATACCTACTTACTTTTATCATATATAATTTTACATAATATTAATAAAGGATTTCATTAGCCTAATGAGCCCATTACCTATTAGGATCCAAGGTGGTGTGGGATCAAATCCTATGTTTACCACCTTGACAACCAAATAAAAATAACTTAGCCCTAAGAAATAGCCATGGGTGGCTGGCAATTGGAGCTCTAGCTGCTTGCGAGGCGGCGTTGGAGCTCCAATGGCTGATTGGCAGTGGTTTCTTTGACTAGAGTGGCTTATTCTTTTTCTTTTCTTTTATAACTGAGGCTAGTTTGGAAATGCATCAACATTTTCAAACTCATATTTGGTCATGAGGTATGGGTTCAGGTTTTTGCATATTAGACTCATTTTCAAACTCATAATTGGTCATGAGGTACGGATTTAAGTTTTTTCATATTAGACTGACCTTTTTAAATCTTAAATTTCAAATGGTATTTAGGAAAGATTTTCTCAATAATTAATTGTTTCAACTATTTATTGGTATGCGTAAATTGGTTAAAAGTGACTTATAATAAAAAGGGACAAAGCAAGTCATATTTTATATTAACTTGAATTTAAAAATTAATATCAAAGCCAAAAATTTATATTTAATCCTGTACATTTGAAAGCCCTAGTTAAGTCTTTGAAAATGGTTATAATCCCCATGAGCTTTTAAAATTCAACTTATCTAAATTAAAAGAAAAAAATTAAGACGAAGAAAATGACTTAGATTGGAAAAAAAATACGTAACAATTGAACATTGAGCACGATAGAAAATAATTTGGTACAAAGAGAAAGAAGGCCTCAAGAGAACAATAAATATAAAACATATGATCTTAACCTTACACTTGGAATACCATGATCTTTTAATAATAAGTGTTACAAGTACAGAAAATGATCAAACGATTCTCTCAGTTATCCCTCATATAAGAAATAGATGTAATATTTTTTAATTATTGAATTAAATACATGAATTTCAACTAATATTTATTCTCCATTCAATTTTTTGAGTTGCCTATTTTTGTTAAGAGATGAATCGACTTAATCAGATCATGAAGCAAAGTGCCTATAGGCAAGGATCCAACCGCAAATTACATATTTAAGGGAATCGCATAAAATTTATGGGCAACCATTGAACATTGAGCATCATAGAAATCAACCTAATAATTCGGTACAAAACAAGAGACGACCTAAAGATAACAATAAATGCAAAACATATAATCTTAACCTTACACTTGCGATATCACGATCTTACAATAATCATGGTTAGAAAGACAAAACATCATGTTCTTTGTTCAGGAAAAACAAACTCTCAACAAAAGATGAAACAAAAACTTCAGACATTTTCGCAAGTCCCACAGGCTCCACCGATTCCTTGATTGGATCAACTAAAACTATGGCCCCACCATTAAGCATCAGGACCACTTTTCCACTACTAGTTAGAGCTAAGACCGTAAATTTGCCCCCATAAAGTCCACTATCCAAGCGAAATATTTCGGTCCATGAATTGGTATTACCATAATCTTTCATCACCCAAATACAAAACACGCATCGCCGACTCCTTCTCATCTTAACATGATTTACCACAGCAAGCGAATGGCTTCCTTCCACGGCAAGTATTCTTGATATAACAGCGTTTTCATTCGGTTGCTGTTGCGGTAACGATAATTCTCTAAATGTTTCTGGAATCACGTCAAATGATAAAATGAACCTGTAGTTTAGTCTAACACCTTCCTCATCGTAGGCTGCCACATCATAGGCTCTGTAGCGGCAAACAAGCCAATGTAATGCGCCATTCAGAAACACCGAGGATAACCACTGGCGATCGCTTAGCACAAATTGAGGAACTGTAACGGAGATACTCCTCCAAATATGAGAAGCAAGAGAGTACACCTCAACGAAAGTATCTTTGGTACAACTGTCATTCATGAGTTTCACTACCTTGTAATCGTTATTCCTAGAATCAAAACCAAACCCAAAAAGAATACCATAATTGTGGTCAATATAGCGGCATAAATATATACGGATGTGTTTATTGCGGATGGCGATTGGTTTGGGAAGCACGATATATTTTCGAAGCGAGGGATTCCAGATAATGATAGCTGCGGATTTTAATAGTGAATAGTCAGCAGAACATACAAGGCCATTGCATTCGCCAAAAAAGAGCGTATAACGACTAAACTCAAATAGATGAGAGAGTGGGAACCTCTCAACAGAGAATTGATCAGTCTGCTGATTAATAGAGAAGTACAATGAGTAAGTTTCCTCCTGATGCAGAGAACGTGGGTCATCAGGCGATATGAGTTTTGTATATTGAAAAAAGAGGGAGTTGTTGTGATTGGGAGCTTGAATTGTGCGGTTGAGGTGATCATAAATGAAAGTTTGACGAGTGATGAGAGAATTCCAAGCTTTGCAAACGGAGGTGCATTTCACAATAGACTTGACGGGAAGTCTGTGAAGAATTTCCTCCACGATTTCTAGGGGCAAATGATAAGACATATTGGAGTTGCTGCTTCTGGTTGACGCAGATATGCCCCTGTCGAACAAAAGTGTTGGGTTGGGCCCTCTTTAGTTTTGATTTTGTGCATTCACATCAGCCTCCTTTAGATTTTGTGCATAATTTTGACTTCCATTTCGGTGCTTCTGAAATGAGATTAAAAACTGATTAGATTTAATTTGGATGGTCTCCTTCAAAATTCACACAAACATAGACAAAGAGAGAGCAGATTATTTCTAAGCATATTTTTAAACGTGCGTGCAAACACATAAACACGTCCCTACAAGGCATGCCTTACAACACTTAAGTACTCAGATTTCCACACTAAAAGCTTGTAACTAGCAAGTTACAATTTTGAATGAAAAATCTGTACAGAAGAATAAATCTACGAATTTATTCACAAAAGTAAATGTTGCAGAAACCAAATTACATATTTCTTCAAAGAAAAATTAATGACAACTATACCCATGTTTCAGCAACCAAAGGACAGTAACAATTTTCCATGCTCAGACTTGAAACCAGACGTGACAGACAATGAAACGGTAAGCTACTGTTTAGGTCATCACAACCCATAGCCAACAAACACATGCAATCATGATTATCATCTTTAATTTACTCTTTATACTATTACGACCTTTAATCGAGGGTTCTTCCACTTCAGAATCAAGGTTCAATTGCCCCTCTCACTCCCAATCTAAACCCAATCGAAGAAATTGAAGATGGAAGAGGTTTATACGAATTACCTTGACGTACATTGTCAATTTCATGTGAATTACGACCTTCTCTTCCGCTCCTCCTTTCTTCTCAACATCACGCCCTCTGGTTCCTCTTTTCTGAAGGTTAATTTTGCCTATTACATGATTTTTATGTAAAGTTTCATGAGATTGAAAACAAAAATTTTGTTTAATTGTTGCGGTAACCCGTAACTCCTTACGGTCCTCAAAAATTATTAACCTTAACATTATTAATCTGTAACTCTTTACGGTACTCATGATAATTCATAACATTTTGTAATATTCATGAGTTTCAGGATTAATGGTTAAATTAACTATTGGGGTTTAGGATAATTTGATAAAACTATTATTGGAGATTAGAATTACCTTAGATCACTTGAAGATTTCAAGGTTGTTGATGTCCTCTAACGTTGATCCACACGGCTATTCCCCGATTGCAATGAGAACTCCTTCTCCTGAAACCTCCCACTCCTTGGATGATTGCTATGCGAAGACAAGGTTGAGTTTTGGTTTCCTTGGGTTTTTATCTTTTCAAGAAGGAGGTGGTTTCTTGGAATTAGGTTAAATATAGGATGAACAAGGTCGGAACCTTACCCTTTTATGGATGATGTCTTTTCCTCTCTAAACCTTTGGTAAAGACCGACATTTAGAGATGATAAGGATGTTCAAAAAAGGTCCAACCCCCCGCCCCCCCTTTTATAGCCTTGTTGGGCTGAAAATTCCTAGTCCTAATTGCCTTAAGAATTTTCAACTTATGCACTAAGAAAGGGGTTTAGGTAATAAGTCCACTACTTGTCAACCAAGTCACATTAAATTCACATCTTGATTGATTGATTGAATTTAATATGATGAATCATATTAATATCTTGATTGTTGGATTGATTGAATTTAAGATGATAAATCACATTTATTTCATTTTTTCTCAAAAAACGCCAATAAAAAGGGTATACAAAAAATCATCACTTTAGAAGAGTCTAACCTTAATTTAAGTGCTCACAATAAAGGCCCAACCCAAACGATTTAGGAACTAGCCTGGTTTAGTTTTTTTCTTTATAATTTCATATTAATAAGCCTGAAATCTTCACTTTCTCACCCTTTTTTGCTCCGAGTTAGCTCCGGTCTGACTCAGGCCTAACCCACTGATCCTTGATCCAGTACCCCAACCGGTTCAATGACCGCCTGTCTAGGTTTAATCACCTTATTATTTTTAATAAGTTCTAACTTAGGGAAGTTCGACGGGTTGGGTGAGAGTGTGAGAAATTTACCGAACTTGTAATGTGGTTGGTAATAATTTTAAATATATTTAGCATTTCAATAACATCGTTTACCACTAATTTTAAAAAACAATTATTGCTGCATGTGCATTGCACAGGGAATGATATATATAGCATTTTGAGCTTCCAAAATTTCTCTAGGTACAAAAAGACAGTTTAGAGGGATTGGGTAATTGAGATCTGCCACGTCGTTCGTCGTTGGGCAAACTTCGTAGCTGACCATCTGGCAAAATCTAGTCTATCAGTGATGCCAGGCGTGCATATTCTTCCGGATGCAGATATGGAGCTCGCGCGGCTTCTTGATCAGGATAAATTTTAGTTTAATGTTTGGCTGCCATATGTATCAAAAAAAAAAAAAAAGACAGTTTATGGTTCTAAAACATTGTTTTGTGAGATATGTAATATTTATAATACGGAGTATAATTTAATCTTTATCATTGGACAATTTTTTATTTTATTTTATGCACAATAAGAAATATTTATTTGTAAGCCTAATAAATCATGTAATCGTGTTATAATCATTTATTTTAAATAACATGTATATTTTTATACTAAAAGTCTCAAATATATTGTTTGTCGATAAATATTGATGAGGCCAACATTTAAGACCTTATATGGTTCAAAAAACATTTAAGACCTTATCACAAGAATGAAATAGGGGAAACATCAATGCTGCAACAAAAAAAAAAAAAAAGGAAAAGAAAAAAACAATGAAAACAAAATTAGTGCTAGTCAATGGAATATAACAAAACAGTTGGAAACCTACAAAACTCTCCAAGGAGAATCAGTGTTAGTTTTTTTTTGGATTAAATCAACGAGTTCTCATAATTCAAAATTATGACTATAAATTAAAGAGTTATCATAATTCAAAATTATAGTTTTATTTTCAAAAAATCATGATAAATATTAGGGATTCAGTTTAGATCCATGAATCAATAAATACAATTTATTGATGATAATTTTATAATTTAATATTTTATGTTTCAAAATTGATTGATTAAACAATTTACTTAAAATTGATTTGATTATTTCTTAACTTTAATCTATTTTTTATGGAAATTATTTATTTCATGATTTGATTTTAAAATAGTGACATAATTGTCCCACATTATAGATGATTTTTTACTAACTTTCTTTTTTATATTTCTTCATAATTGATTGATTAAGTAATCATATTTGAAAATGGTTTGATTATTTCTTAAACGAGCTTTTATTTCCCCCGTGCGTTGCACGGGATGATAGTATTTTTCAGTTAATTAAAAATATTATATTCATAAGTGATGCACTTTCTTATTTTTAAGGAACATTAAAATATCAATATCAATGAATGACTACATATTATTAAAAATGAAACCTCAACAATGGTAAATAACAATATCCTCCAATCGATTTAGAGACATATTACAAATGAAATTTGAATAATGTTAAACAACAATGTGATGTATGGATCTCGGTTAAAGAATACTAACTCACATGTAGGAAGCATACAATTTGTGCTTTATATCTTATGCTATTTTCTACTACCTCGGTCCTAATTATAAGACCACTTTTGTAGTGCAAATTGCATTACAAAAGTGCTCCTATAATTAGGTGGGAGGGAGTATAATTGTTTTAATGATGTGTTTTTAACTATTAAAAGTGCCCTTTCACTATAAGCCACTCTTTACTTAGTTTGGATTTCCTATTTGTAATGCCATGCATTGATATTTCTAAGTTTTGGGCAGACATTCATTAACCTAAAGGAGGTGACGTTTTATGTATTATTCCATATCTTATTTTAGTGCTAATTATTCTTTGGTTAACTCAAATATTTTTCTCACTTTATTGAGAGGTAAATAGGATAATATCTGAAAAAAAAAAAGCGAGACATTCTTTTGTTCTTGACAAGATTTTTATTTGAGACCTAAATCTAACTTTGGGTGTTTACCCTTCCTGATTTCTGTTTTCTAATCAGCAGGGTATTCCTTTTGCACATTTCTAATTTTATCTGGTATCTTTCGAGATTTTAATCCTTCTAATAATGAAGATATTGCATTTTCTAAAAGTGGAAGTAAGTACTTTGCTTCAATTGACTCTGGAATTTTCTTGCAGAGAGGACAAATTGATGAAGGATCATTTAATTTAGCCTTTGTCCCACACTTTGAGCATCCCTATTACATACAATTGCTTGTTTAACCTCTATAAAGAAATTATTTTAAATTTAAATTCAAACTGTAAATTTCAAATTCAAACTCCTAAAGTGAAGGTGGTTTTCTCTTAGAAGGAAAGACATGCATCATGATTTTTTGGGGAAAATTACGGACCTTATTTTGGGTGGTCAACCTCTAAAGAGAACAGACATGAAACAAAATAGTATCCTTTCGATGCGAAAGCGATGATCCGTTGAAATGAAAGTTATCAATTGAGTTGGTGCTTTGGGATAATAAATGACACCGTGAAAATTGACTATCACTCCTTTGTTCTTCTCATCATTCGTAAATATTTTAGATTTTTATATGAGAAATGTTACAAAAACCGATTACAAATTTAGATCTCGCCTTCAAATAATAATTTTATCTAACCTTACGAAGCAAAGTCATGTTGGGAATAGGGTCGTAGGAGTAGTATTTGTCATTTTGTTGTATTTGTCATTTTGTTGTTGGTAAGTCTTATCTAAATATAATTTTTTTAAAAATTATATAAAGTTGCTTTAACTCAATTTTATAAATTATCATTTACACGAGAAGAATTAAAACACAAGGAAGAAATCAAATACAAGGCTGGGCAAATTATTTCTCGGCAATTTGAAGGGTAAGTACTCTCAATAACCAAATATGTACTTGTAATGGGTATAAATTTTTGTAATGGGTATGGCTATATATTTTTATATATTTTGAGGCTCAATATATAAATAATAACACATCCCTTCAATACATTCAAAAATGGCTTAGCAATGGCTCAAGACTCAAAACACTTGTTCATAAGCCATCCAAAATTCTCTCCGGCTTTGCATCGGCTCAATATGTTATATTACATGCACATTCATTTTTCATTAGAAGAGCCCATCACACATATCGATATGTTATATTACATGCTTTTTCCTTTTTCATTACAGAATTCCATTTCCCTTCTTTCCTTTTTTTTGCTCGGACATTTCCCTTCTTACCAAGGCTCAACTCAAGACCCAAAATACATTGCTTTTTCATTTTTCAAAGTATAATATTAATGGATGAAATATTACATGCTTTTTCCTTTTTCATTACAGAATTCCATTTCCCTTATTTCCTTTTTTTTGCTCGGACATTTCCCTTCTTGACAAGGCTCAACTCAAGACCCAAAATACATTGCTTTTCCGTTTTTCAAAGTATAATATTAATGGATGAAATATTACATGCTTTTTCCTTTTTCATTACAGAATTCCATTTCCCTTATTTCCTTTTTTTGCTCGGACATTTCCCTTCTTGCCAAGGCTCAACTAAAGACCCAAAATACATTTCTTTTTCCTTTTTCAAAGTATAATATTAATGGATGAAATATTACATGCTTTTTCCTTTTTCATTACAGAATTCAATTTCCCTTCTTTCCTTTTATTTGCTCGGACATTTCCCTTCGTGCCAAGGCTCAACTCAAGACCCAAAATACTTTGCTTTTTCCTTTTTCAAAGTATAATATTAATGGATGAAATATTACATGCTTTTTCCTTTTTCATTATAGAAATTCCATTTCCCTTCTTTCCTTTTTTTTGCTCGGACATTTCCCTTCTTGCCAAGGCTCAACTCAAGACCCAAAATACATTGCTTTTTTCCTTTTTCAAAGTATAATATTAATGGATGAAATATTACATGCTTTTTCCTTTTTCATTACAGAATTCCATTTCCCTTCTTTCCTTTTTTTTTTGCTCGGACATTTCCCTTCTTGCCAAGGCTCAACTAAAGACCCAAAATACATTTCTTTTTCCTTTTTCAAAGTAATATTAATGGATGAAATATTACATGCTTTTTCCTTTTTCATTACGAATTCTATTTCCCTTCTTTCCTTTTATTTGCTCGGACATTTCCCTTCGTGCCAAGGCTCAACTAAAGACCCAAAATATAGTTCTTTTTCCTTTTTCAAAGTATAATATTAATGGATGAAATATTACATTCTTTTTCCTTTTTCATTACTGATTCCATTTCCCTTCTTTCTTTCTTTTTTTTTTTTGCTCGGACATTTCCCTTCTTGCCAAGGCTCAACTAAAGACCCAAAATACATTTCTTTTTCCTTTTTCAAAGTATAATATTAATGGATGAAATATTACATGTTTTTTCCTTTATCATTACAGAATTTAATTTCCCTTCTTTCCTTTTATTTGCTCGGACATTTCCCTTCGTGCCAAGGCTCAACTCAAGACCCAAAATACTTTGCTTTTTCCTTTTTCAGAGTATAATATTAATGGATGAAATATTACATGCTTTTTCCTTTTTCATTACAGAATTCAATTTCCCTTCTTTCCTTTTATTTGCTCGGACATTTCCCTTCGTGCCAAGGCTCAACTCAAGACCCAAAATACATTGCTTTTTCCTTTTTCAAAGTATAATATTAATGGATGAAATATTACATGCTTTTTCCTTTTTCATTATAGAATTTCATTTCCCTTCTTTCCTTTTTTTTTTGCTCGGACATTTCCCTTCTTGCCAAGGCTCAACTAAAGACCCAAAATACATTTCTTTTTCCTTTTTCAAAGTATAATATTAATGGATGAAATATTACATGCTTTTTCCTTTTTCATTACAGAATTCAATTTCCCTTCTTTCCTTTTATTTGCTCGGACATTTCCCTTCGTGTCAAGGCTCAACTCAAGACCCAAAATACTTTACTTTTTCCTTTTTCAAAGTATAATATTAATGGATGAAATATTACATGATTTTTCCTTTATCATTACAGAATTCGATTTCCCTTCTTTCCTTTTATTTGCTCAATGGTTACTCCTTGTGAATGTAGCTCGATCACCATCCTATCTGTAAAATCAATACCGGTTAAAAAAAAAAAGACTCACATATTTCGTCATAAACATCAATATCATAAGCACAAACTTTGCGAAAAAATTCATAAACTAAACAGATGGTTGGACCATAAACATCAATATCAATATTTGTCAAGAAAAGCAAACATGACCAACCTAATTTTATTTATAAACAAATATTAGAATATCAATACGTGTCACCTTAATAATTTTTAAATCTTCATGGAAGATATTAAGTAAAACCAGTTCATAATATCAATACAAGATCTTCTTGCTCTTGGGTGAAATCTTTCCTTTTGTTTGCTCGGACATTTTCCTTCTTGCCAAGTTTCAACTCAAGACCCAAAATACATTGCTTTTTCCTTTTTCAAAGTATAATATTAATGGATGAAATATTACATGCTTTTTCCTTTTTCATTACATAATTCCAATTCCCTTCTTTCCTTTTTTTTTTGCTCGGACATTTCCCTTCTTGCCAAGGCTCAACTAAAGACCCAAAATACATTTCTTTTTCCTTTTTCAAAGTATAATATTAATGGATGTAATATTACATGTTTTTTTCCATTTTCATTACACAATTCCATTTCCCTTCTTTGCTTTTTCTTTCCCTCGAACATTTCCCTTCTTTCCAAGGCTCAACTAAAGACCCAAAATACATTTCTTTTTCCTTTT
Organism: Acacia pycnantha; assembly: GCA_025563575.1. Taxonomy (NCBI): domain Eukaryota; kingdom Viridiplantae; phylum Streptophyta; class Magnoliopsida; order Fabales; family Fabaceae; genus Acacia; species Acacia pycnantha. The sequence continues at coordinate 168,243 of JAMWYP010000157.1, forward strand.
TCAAAGTATAATATTAATGGATGAAATATTACATGTTTTTTGCTTTTTCATTACAGAATTCAATTTCCCTTCTTTCCTTTTATTTGCTCGGACATTTCCCTTCGTGTCAAGGCTCAACTCAAGACCCAAAATACATTTCTTTTTCCTTTTTCAAAGTATAATATTAATGGATGAAATATTACATGCTTTTTCCTTTTTCATTACAGAATTCCATTTCCCTTCTTTCCTTTTTTTTGCTCGGACATTTCCCTTCTTGCCAAGGCTCAACTAAAGACCCAAAATACATTTCTTTTTCCTTTTTCAAAGTATAATATTAATGGATGAAATATTACATGCTTTTTCCTTTTTCATTACAGAATTTCATTTCCCTTCTTTCCTTTTTTTTGCTCGGACATTTCCCTTCTTGCCAAGGCTCAACTCAAGACCCAAAATACATTTCTTTTTCCTTTTTCAAAGTATAATATTAATGGATGAAATATTACATGCTTTTTCCTTTTTCATTACAAAATTTCATTTCCCTTCAAAGTATAATATTAATGGATGAAATATTACATGCTTTTTCCATTTTCATTACTATGCTTTTTCTTTCCCTCGAACATTTCCCTTCTTTCCAAGGCTCAACTAAAGACCCAAAATACATTTCTTTTTCCTTTTTCAAAGTATAATATTAATGGATGAAATATTACATGTTTTTTCCTTTATCATTACAGAATTTAATTTCCCTTCTTTCCTTTTATTTGCTCGGACATTTCCCTTCTTGCCAAGGCTCAACTCAAGACCCAAAATACATTTCTTTTTCCTTTTTCAAAGTATAATATTAATGGATGAAATATTACATGCTTTTTCCTTTTTCATTACAGAATTCCATTTCCCTTCTTTCCTTTTTTTTTTTTTGCTCGGACATTTCCCTTCTTGCCAAGGCTCAACTAAAGACCCAAAATACATTTCTTTTTCCTTTTTCAAAGTATAATATTAATGGATGAAATATTACATGTTTTTTCCTTTATCATTACAGAATTTAATTTCCCTTCTTTCCTTTTATTTGCTCGGACATTTCCCTTCGTGCCAAGGCTCAACTCAAGACCCAAAATACATTGCTTTTTCCTTTTTCAAAGTATAATATTAATGGATGAAATATTACATGCTTTTTCCTTTTTCATTACAGAATTCCATTTCCCTACTTTCCTTTTTTTCGCTCGGATATTTCCCTTCTTGCCAAGGCTCAACTAAAGACCCAAAATACATTTCTTTTTCCTTTTTCAAAGTATAATATTAATGGATGTAATATTACATGTTTTTTCCTTTTTCATTACACAATTCCATTTCCTTCTTTCCTTTTATTTGCTCGGACATTTCCCTTCGTGCCAAGGCTCAACTCAAGACCCAAAATACTTTGCTTTTTCCTTTTTCAAAGTATAATATTAATGGATGAAATATTACATGATTTTTCCTTTATCATTACGAATTCGATTTCCCTTCTTTCCTTTTGTTTGCTCAATGGTTTCTCCTTGTGAATGTAGCTCGATCACCATCCTATCCTGTAAAATCAATACCAAAAAGAAAAAGACTCACATATTTCTGTCATAAACATCAATATTAGCAGCACAAACTTTGCAGAAAAAATTCTGAAACTAAACAGATGGTTGGACCATAAACATCAATATCAATATTTGTCAAGAAAAGCGAACATGACCAACCTAATTTTATTTGTAAACAAATCCTAGAATATCAATACGTGTCACCTTAATAATTTTCAAATCTTCATGGAAGATATTAAGTAAAACCAGTTCATAATATCAATACGAGATCTTCTTGCTCTTGGGTGAAATCTTTCCTTTTTTTTTGCTCGGACATTTCCCTTCTTGCCAAGGCTCAACTCAAGACCCAAAATACATTGCTTTTTCATTTTTCAAAGTATAATATTAATGGATGAAATATTACATGATTTTTCCTTTTTCATTACAGAATTCCATTTCCCTACTTTCCTTTTTTTTTGCTCGGACATTTCCCTTCTTGCCAAGGCTCAACTCAAGACCCAAAATACATTGCTTTTTCCTTTTTCAAAGTATAATATTAATGGATGAAATATTACATGCTTTTTCATTTTTCATTACAAAATTCCATTTCCCTTCTATGCTTTTTCTTTCCCTCGAACATTTCCCTTCTTTCCAAGGCTCAACTAAAGACCCAAAATACATTTCTTTTTCCTTTTTCAAAGTATAATATTAATGGATGAAATATTACATGTTTTTTCCTTTTTCATTACGAATTTAATTTCCTTCTTTCCTTTTATTTGCTCGGACATTTACCTTCTTGCCAAGGCTCAACTCAAGACCCAAAATACATTGCTTTTTCATTTTTCAAAGTATAATATTAATGGATGAAATATTACATGCTTTTTCCATTTTCATTACAGAATTCCATTTCCCTTCTTTCCTTTTTTTTGCTCGGACATTTCCCTTCTTGCCAAGGCTCAACTAAAGACCCAAAATACATTTGTTTTTCGTTTTTCAAAGTATAATATTAATGGATGAAATATTACATGCTTTTTGCTTTTTCATTACAGAATTCAATTTACAGAATTCGATTTCCCTTCTTTCCTTTTATTTGCTCAGACATTTCCCTTCGTGCCAAGGCTCAACTCAAGACCCAAAATACTTTGCTTTTTCCTTTTTCAAAGTATAATATTAATGGATGAAATATTACATGATTTTTCCTTTTTCATTACAGAATTCGAATTCCCTTCTTTCCTTTTGTTTGCTCAATGGTTACTCCTTGCGAATGTAGCTCCATCACCATCCTATCCTGTAAAATCAATACCAGTTAAAAAAAAAAAAGACTCACATATTTCTGTCATAAACATCAATATTAGCAGCACAAACTTTGCAGAAAAAATTCTGAAACTAAACAGATGGTTGGACCATAAACATCAATATCAATATTTGTCAAGAAAAGCAAACATGACCAACCTAATTTTATTTGTAAACAAATCTTATAATATCAATACGTGTCACCTTAATAATTTTTAAATCTTCATGGAAGATATTAAGTAAAACCAATTCATAATATCAATACAAGATCTTCTTGCTCTTGGGTGAAATCTTTCCTTTTGTTTGCTCGGACATTTCCCTTCTTGCCAAGTTTCAACTCAAGACCCAAAATACATTGCTTTTTCCTTTTTCAAAGTATAATATTAATGGATGAAATATTACATGCTTTTTCCTTTTTCATTACATAATTCCAATTCCCTTCTTTCCTTTTTTTGCTTGGACATTTACCTTCTTGCCAAGGCTCAACTCAAGACCCAAAATACATTGCTTTTTCATTTTTCAAAGTATAATATTAATGGATGAAATATTACATGCTTTTTCCTTTTTCATTACGAATTCATTTCCCTACTTTCCTTTTTTTCGCTCGGATATTTCCCTTCTTGCCAAGGCTCAACTAAAGACCCAAAATACATTTCTTTTTCCTTTTTCAAAGTATAATATTAATGGATGTAATATTACATGTTTTTTTTCCTTTTTCATTACACAATTCCATTTCCCTTCTTTGCTTTTTCTTTCCCTCGAACATTTCCCTTCTTTCCAAGGCTCAACTAAAGACCCAAAATACATTTCTTTTTCCTTTTTCAAAGTATAATATTAATGGATGAAATATTACATGTTTTTTCCTTTATCATTACATTTCCCTTCGTGAATTTAATTTCCCTTCTTTCCTTTTATTTGCTCGAACATTTCCCTTCGTGCCAAGGCTCAACTCAAGACCCAAAATACTTTGCTTTTTCCTTTTTCAGAGTATAATATTAATGGATGAAATATTACATGCTTTTTCCTTTTTCATTACGAATTCTATTTCCCTTCTTTCCTTTTTTTTTTTTGCTCGGACATTTCCCTTCTTGTCAAGGCTCAACTAAAGACCCAAAATACATGTGTTTTTCCTTTTTCAAAGTATAATATTAATGGATGAAATATTACATGTTTTTTCCTTTTTCATTACAGAATATAATATTAATGGAGAATTCAATTTCCCTTCTTTCCTTTTATTTGCTCGGACATTTCCCTTCGTGCCAAGGCTCAACTCAAGACCCAAAATACTTTGCTTTTTCCTTTTTCAAAGTATAATATTAATGGATGAAATATTACATGATTTTTCCTTTATCATTACAGAATTCGATTTCCCTTCTTTCCTTTTGTTTGCTCAATGGTTACTCCTTGTGAATGTAGCTCCATCACCATCCTATCCTGTAAAATCAATACCAGTTAAAAAAAGAAAAAGACTCACATATTTCTGTCATAAACATCAATATTAGAAGCACAAACTTTGCAAAAAAAATTCTGAAACTAAACAGATGGTTGGACCATAAACATCAATATCAATATTTGTCAAGAAAAGCAAACATGACCAACCTAATTTTATTTGTAAACAAATCTTATAATATCAATACGTGTCACCTTAATAATTTTTAAATCTTCATGGAAGATATTAAGTAAAACCAGTTCATAATATCAATACGAGATCTTCTTGCTCTTGGGTGAAATCTTTCCTTTTTTTTTTTGCTCGGACATTTCCCTTCTTGCCAAGGCTCAACTCAAGACCCAAAATACTTTGTTTTTTCCTTTTTCAAAGTATAATATTAATGGATGAAATATGTAACATCTCTTTTTTTTTAAAGCGGATTTGTTTTTTCAATCAGAGTAGAGCAATGGAGCGAAAGAGTAACTGATTCATCTCAAAATATCTACCATAGTGTAACATAGTAACGATTACAGTTATCCTAGTGTTTGAAAGTAAACGGTACTTAAACAGAGGTACGTATACAGAAAGAGATTCTCCGGCTCTCGGCCTAGTTCTGCTGCTTCCCCCGATCTCCAATCCTCGGTCCACCGGACCCTGAAGCTACAGCTGAGATCCAATTTACCGCATTGGATCTCAGGTAACGGTTAACCTTATGCTCAAATAAAACTGTATACAGACAATGAGATATTCATGACATAACAAAGCAAAGATCTTATCGATAATTGTGACACGCATGTAACATAAGCATGGAGCAATATGTAAGGTCCTACACAACAACAGTGTGACACGAGACAGACATAAGCATAAAGCAAGTATGTAAAGTCCTACACAACAATAGCTCGCACATTATCCTGTGCCACGATCACGTGTCCTCAGCGCTAGGAAAACTCAAAACGGTATTATCATGTCTATAACCCGTACAAGGCTGTATGTATAACGACGACCCTGGACAGAGCCTCGGTATATGAACGTATCTATGACATATATGTATATGAGAAACCTAGGATTAGTGTTACAGTACGCATCCGTACCTCCGTTGACGTACGTAGATGTTTCTGGCGGAAACTGTACTTTCTAACGGAAAACAGCGGTTTGTCCGACAGCGGTACATTGGACAGCGTAACGGCAAGCAGATCAAGGTTTCTGATGTCCTATAAGAGTAATATCACTTTCATTAGTGATTTGACATCATAATTGGCATTTTAGGTAAAAATTACCATTTTGCCTCTATACCCCTAATCGGCGGAATTTCGCCAGCACTTCGTTACTTTGACTCCCGACTTTCAGAAACTCAATCCCTACTATGTTTTTACCTCGTCAAGCATCTTTCGACGCAATGAGGCCTAAAAACAAGAATAGGAATTTTGTCTCCTACTTCCTAGATTTAACTAACAATCATACTAAAAGTACCAAAGCTTAAGACTAAGTACCGAAAAACTTACTCAGAGCTTCGCTGCAGAATTTCCCCGGCTTTCTCCTTCTCTCTTCCTCTCTCTAAATTTCGGCTAGCTCTAGTGAGAAGTGGTGTGAAGAATGAATGAAGATGAAGAGGGTATTTATAGAAAAATTTGGGGATACAAAGGTCATTTTTCAATTTGATCTAAGCCCTTGGATTCAACTTGCAAGGAAAGGCAAAATCTTGGCTCTTAAAGCCTCTTGGTCAACATGCATGGCTAATGTGGCAGCCAATGCTTGGTTCAAAGTGATGACTCATGGTTGCTTTATGCCCGTACCAATAAAGTTTTCCCGATCGGTGTCCGATTCGCTTAATCGCGTAAAATCCCAAAAATTCGGAATTACAACTTTGAAGACATTTTCTCACTCACTAAAAATGTCTGGTCTAAACAACTTTTTTATTCCATACAGGGTTCCAACGGTCCTGCGGAAGTTTCTCGAAAAACGTGCCCGTTTACGGAGTTCACTTCTGGAATTGTCACTTTCTGGACAAAAATTCACTGATTCCAAATATGTCCAGATAATCATAAACTCATTCCCAGATGTTGAGTTTCAATTTATTTTTTTCAATTTCTAATTTTATGACTATCTGCCTTTTTATCATATTTTTCCCTATTTCGTCTTATTACTAGAATCTCCTACTGATATCGGAATTAACTTCTAGAAAAGAGCACTTCAAGATAAAAATCCACTGATCAATATTATATCCTGACTTTAGAAATCTTGGTCCTGGTTCTCTAGATAGGATCCGACTCCTATAGGTATTTATTTATTTTCTTACCTTTTACTTAAATTAATTTTTAAATTAGGAGTTTCAAAATTACACTCCACATATATTTATTTTTTTCCTTTTCCCTTAATTCAAGTCGGCACTCTCACAAAATATATATATATATATATATATATATATATATATATATATAAAATTAATTATTTAATTATTATTTTAATTATTTTTCATAACTTTTTCCTATTGGTCCATACTTGTATTTAGGCTCAAAAATACCTAATCTCACTAATTTTTCTTCATATTTTCCAAATAATTAGTAAATATATTTATGCTAATTCTTAGACCTTTTTCACTAATTTTAGGGTTTTACATAATTACCTTTGAATTTCCTTTGTTCATGCTTAAGTAATTAGCCAAATAATTACTTAATTAATTCCTTACTATTTGTTGCTAATTTTCTTAGTTAGAACAGCTCATTACCTCACAACTTTTGTATTGACATTAATATTTTATGTCCAATGCATAATATTAACATTTTACGGGGTATTTTGGTCATTACAATACTTTTTGATTCCCTTCTTATAATTTTTCCAAGGGGATATTTTATTAAATTACTAAAATTAGAGATAATATACTCTCCTAATTTTAATAATTATTTTACCGCCTTATAGGATTTTTCATAATTTTCCTAAGTTACTTATGTCTTACAAGGGCATTTTGGTCATTTTGGCCCTTTATTGCTTTTTCTCCTAATTTTCAAGAGATTTTTCCTCTATAAATACCATAACTATAACACAGAGATTGGAATCACAAATTTACTTATCAGAAATGACCATTTTATTTATCCGGGTATTACAAAATATTACATGCTTTTTCCTTTTTAATTACATAATTCCAATTCCCTTCTTTCCTTTTTTTTGCTTGGACATTTACCTTCTTACCAAGGCTCAATTCAAGACCCAAAATACATTGCTTTTTCATTTTTCAAAGTATAATATTAATGGATGAAATATTACATGCTTTTTCCTTTTTCATTACAGAATTCCATTTCCCTTCTTTCCTTTTTTTTGCTCGGACATTTCCCTTCTTGCCAAGGCTCAACTCAAGACCCGAAATACATTGTTTTTTCCTTTTTCAAAGTATAATATTAATGGATGAAATATTACATGCTTTTTCCTTTTTAATTACAGAATTCCATTTCCCTTCTTTCCTTTTTTTTTTTACTCGGACATTTCCCTTCTTGCCAAGGCTCAACTCAAGACCCGAAATACATTGCTTTTTCCTTTTTCAAAGTATAATATTAATGGATGAAATATTACATGCTTTTTTCTTTTTAATTACAGAATTCCATTTCCCTTCTTTCCTTTTTTTGTGCTCGGACAATTCCCTTCTTGCCAAGCCTCAACTCAAGACCCGAAATACATTGCTTTTTCCTTTTTCAAAGTATAATATTAATGGATGAAATATTACATGTTTTTTCCTTTTTAATTACAGAATTCCATTTCACTTCTTTCCTTTTTCTTGCCAAGGCTCAACCACATCAGCAAGCGTTGTCTTCAATGGCGCCACTTTCTCCTCCACGATTTCACCCAACATTCTTGCTATGTCACCATATGGTTGGGCAGGAAATGGTTCTGTTTCAGGTACGGGGGTATGAGCTCCTTCTGGTTCAGTGGTAGATGGAGGCACATTCTCACCCTCTGTAATACCCGGATAAATAAAATGGCCATTTCTGATAAGTAAATTTGTGATTTCAATTTCTGTTTTATAGATATCGTATTTATAAGGGAAAAATCTCTTGAAAATAGGGAAAAAGTAATAAAGGGCCAAAATGACCAAAATGCCCTTATGAAACATATAGTGACTTAAGGAAAATTATGAAAAATCCTAAAAGGCAGTAAAATAATCATTAAAATTTGGAGAGTATATTATCTCTAATTTTGGTAATTTAATAAAATATAACCTTGGAAAAATTAGAGGAGAATAAAAAAAAGTATTGTAATGACCATAATACCCCCGTAAATGTTAATATAATGCATGAGACATAAAATACTAATGTCAATACAAAGGTTGTGAGGTAATAAGCTATTCTAATTAATAAAATTATCAACTATTGGTAAGAAATTAATTAAGTAATTATTGGCTAATTACTTAGGCTTAAACAAAGGAAAATCCAAAGATAAATATGTAAAACCCTATAATTAGTGGTTTATGGCTAAAAATTAGCATAAAAATATTTGTTAATTAATTGGAAAATATGAAGAAAAATTGGTGAGATTAAGTAATTTTAAGCCTAAATGCAAGAATGGACCAATAAGGGAATTTTGTGAAATTTTAAAGAAAATTGAAATAAATAATTAATTAATTAAAAAATAAATATTAATTATAATTAAAATAAGGCCAGCCGAAAGTTTCAAGAAAATAGGGATAAGAATGCATGAGAAAATATCATGATATTTTTGTGCAACTTGTAATATTTTAATAATATAATTTATGTGAAAAAGAAAATAGGACAAATGACCACGAATAGAAATAAAATCCTATCTAGAAAACCATGAACAATATTTCTAAAGTCAGAGAAAAATATAAATAAGTGAATTTTTATCTCGAACTGGACTGTCCCAGAAGTCAATTCCGAGATCGGAAGAATACTTAGGTAATAAGACGGAATAGGGTAATCTGTGAAAGAGGCAGATAATCACAAATTGGAATTTGAAGAAAATAAATCATAACTCAACATCTAGAAGTGAATTGAGAATTTCCTGGACATATTTGGAATCAGTGAATTTTTGTCTAGAGGTTGACAATTCCAGAAGTGAACTCCGTAAACGGGCACGTTTTTCGAGAAACTTCCGCAGGACCGTTGAAACCCTGTATGGAATCAAAAATTTGATTAGCCCGGACATTTTTAGTAAGTGAGAAAATGTCTTCAAAGTTGTAATTCCGAATTTCTGAGATTTCGCGCGATTACGCGATTCGGGTACCAATCGGGGAACTTTATCGGTCTAATGCTTCTAGAATACACAAGTTGGTGACTCATGAGGCAGCTGGACGTTTTGGGGTATTCCATGGCTGCAAATCATCCACCAAAAACCCTAATTTTCCATGGCTAATAAGGAAGGGAAAATTACCTAAGTTGGAAAGGGAAAATTACCAAATGAGCACTATTTTTGCCTATAAACAGGCATGACCTCCTCTTCACATTTCACACCATTCTCACAAGAGAAAACCAAATTTAGAGAGAAGTTTTAGAGAGAGGAGCTCTGGAGAAAAGCTGCAGCAAAGCTCTGGGTAAGTTTTCCGGTTCCTAGTCTTAAGTTTCGGTAATTAGAGTAGAAATGTTAGAATAGCCTTTAATCTTCCAAGTATGATTAGATATCATATGATAGGGGTATTTTAGTCAAGAATTTCGAAAATTATGATTGGGTCGAAGTTCTGGCAAAATTCTGGAAGAAATTAGTCAAAGTAACGAAGTGCTGGCGAAATTCCGCCGATTAGGGGTATAGGAGCAAAATGGTAATTTCTACCTAAAATGCCTGTTATAATGTCAAATATTGACAAAAGTAATATTTATCCTTATAGGATATCTGTAGACTCGTACCGCTGTCGAACCGCTGTTTTACCGCCGTCGTGCCGCTGTCAGAATTTCCGTCAAAAAGTACCGAAGTACCATCAAACAAAGGTACGTTCGCGGCGTACTGTAATACTGACTCTGATGCTTATAGTATGCTTATATATGATATGGATAATTTTCATAAGCCATGAGCGGGACTCTGTTCCGGGTCATGCACAGTGACTAAGGTAATAAACTTAGATAATCACTATTACAACTTTACGGGTTATAGTCATAGTAATGCCGTTACGTTTTCCTAGCGCTGAGGACACGACCGTACATCGTGGCACTGGTGAATAGTGCATACAAATAACTTTGCTTGTAGGGTAGTTGTTATTAAATGATTATACGATGAACTGTATGAATCATTGCTGTAATTCTAGAAATATCTGTTGAACATATATTGTTATATAAGCATGAGGTTAACCGTTACCTGAGATCCGATGAACATTGGATCTCAGCTCTTACTATAGCATCAGTATACGAGATACCAAGGACGGAGGATAAGAGTAAGCCAAGAAAACAACACACGTGAAGACAAAGTAATGATCGACCGAGTAGAAAATGTACTATTCTTTATGAACAGGCTGTTACGCCACAGTTAACGTTGTATCAGTTACTCAATGCTTTTTATTCCGGTGCTCTACTCTGATGAAAAAAAAAAATTGGCTCTGGAATTGGGATGTTACATTTTTGGTATCGTGAGCAGTTTTCCTGGCATGGATCGACTAAGTTATTACGACCAGTATGGTGCCGAAGGCAAGGCTAGTCTACGTGGGTGTGCCAATCAGTCGCCGCTAACCAGGTGAGGCCCCCATGGTAAACACTTACATCGGCCATTCGTTTGGTTAACGGAGTTAGGTTCTAAGCCTTTGAGCATATTTTTGAAAATGAGTGCGATGTAACTCTAGCGTTATGTTCTAGAGATGGACAAACGAAGTCCTTTACATAAAATATTTGGGTCGAAGAAAGCGTACGCGCATATATCCGTAAGATAGGGTTAAGATCGAACCTAGAATCGGTGTATCCACCGCTTTGGACCTACGCCGATATCGATACTTCATTACCATTGTTACCGCTAATAGTCCCGATAACTCATTACCAATCTCGGATAGTTCCATAATCCCGATATCGGCCTCGATATTCCTAAAAGCTCTTTTATCAGTCTTTGATAACTCCGATAATCGACAGTTTATACTGGACGGAAATTCTATCCTAGCACAACGCTTATATGTGAAGTCTGGGGCATACCAGACGAAACTCGAGGCCGACAAAGATATATACATGTGGTATTTGACCCATGTTGGAAATGTCTATCGAGAAACTCCTATTACGTATTTCCATACCCTTCGGGGACTAGACCACAACCATTTTTCAGTACTTTTCCCTATATCCGTTTTGGATGAACCAACGAAATCTGAATAGGGAAATATTACGGGTGTCTGTTCATTTCTAGTGTAAATACTAGGGTGATAAAAATCTGTGATATTCTAATCGTTGTTTTCCTTCTATATGCCTAACGTTTTCCATGGGATACAGTAAAGATGGACAGAGGAGAACCTTCCCACGTGAATTACAAGTGAGAACAATGAGACGTGCTGCGCGAGAATCAGCAAACCCCGGATACGGAAGGGACAACACTAACTCGACCAACCCATAATCCTAAACCTGAGTATATTCCTGAGCTCGAATACCAATATCTACCGGAAGATAACCTTGAACTTGGGTACTACCCTGAGCCGGAGTATGATCTTGAACTTTTGAATCTATACTTCCCTACATACTTCCTACACGTAATCCCGCACTGGGACCCGTGTACCATTCTGGATCGGAGTACCCACTTGAACCTATTTTTCAACTTTGAACTCACCAACTTTGCACTCCCGAATATAGCACAACCTCCTCCAGAGCCGGAAGAACAGATTCATCGGACCATTCGTCTGACGGAGACAACTCGATGATTTCAATCTAGTAACCGGGAAATTTCGAGATAATGAATCTCATACGATTATAAACCTATTTTCCTGAACCATGTTCTAGATCAAAACGGGATGCTAGTGGACATCCTAAGCCTCAACTATGGAAATGCCGCTCGATGCGACAACAATAAAGGACGAATATTATCAATACCCGAGAATGTGATGACGACGTATAATCGGAGGAACATGTACTTCATTCCGCCCTACCCCAGTGAAGATTGGGCAAAATCTACCTTGTACCATTTTCCTCGAAACCGTTTCGGGTGGAAAGCACAAATGAGCTCTTAGGAGAAGGTCCTATCCAAAGTTTTCATGCATTCCTTCGTCGTCTCAAATGGCGGGTGATTCATGATATCTAGAGAGCGAAACAAGAATAATCTAAAGAAGTTAGAAAGGGAATAGCGAACCTGTTTGTCGTGTTAGTATATCAACACTTCTTTAAAACCCCTGAGAAGTTGTAAAATAGCTGATGTAACCAAGAAGGTTTGTGACATATGGACTAGTTTGACAAGTAAGTTAGGAAGCTGAGACAAGCGTAACATCTTAAGCATATGTTTAATATGTATGTTTGCAAAGTACCACTCCTTCTCGGTATCTTTAAATCTTTTTCAAAGACCAATTCTTGATGAAGTAGACGGAAAAACTTTCGGATAAAAGACGTACAACCAACTTCTACTTTTTCTAAATCATCTCAGAAGACTAGTTATAAACAAATATATGAGTAAGTAATTATAACGTGGGATATAAGACATAACTACTAGTTAAAACCGACTAAACGATATGACATATTTTGCCATTATATCAAATTGTGGAAGATTAAATAATCCCTTAAAAGCTGTCATTTCTTAGTAGAAAAATAAGATGGAAAACTTGCAAGGAGTCGGAGTCCAGTGGAAGTCAAGGTCGAGGTCTAGGTGGGTATGAAGGAGGACTACCACAAGTGATACAAGTTCCAACACAACATCTAGAACACCAAAGTGAGATGCAAGAACCGAATGAAAAGCTAAAGGAGCATCAAACTCTTATTGATACCCTCCGGGTGAAAGACAAGAAAGACAAGAGGACACGTTAAGAGACAATTGGAACTATGTCGTCTAATAGAGAGTAACTTAGAAGAACTATGTAGAACAATAAATTTCAACAAGAATAATGCAAGTCATGACGGAACCGGCCACAAAAACCCCCACGTAAAAGGAAGTTACCATAGGTCAACTACCAAGGAAGAGGCAAGAAGATAGTGCAGACGAACAGGCGGAGCTATCCAAAAGCGCCGAAACTCCGACGAGTGTCCAAGTTGCGAGGGTTCCATCCGGTGTTAGCTGTATTGGGATAGGGATTTGCTACATATGCCTAGGAAGCGGGCACATGATCAAGGATTGTCCCCGAAAGCTGTAGAGTTAGGAATACTCGAACTCGGGCCAGATGATGGCACCACTTAAAAGGAGGCCGGAGAATCTCCGGAATGATCCAAGATACTACCGCTTACTAGGAATCTATATACACCGATCCGGATGCTAAAACAATCATTTCCTTTGCTTGTACGGATCCTTTTGGGATGCATACTTATGTAATAGCTACACCGTTAGGTGTGATTAGCAGAGAAGAGCACGAAGAACATCTCCGACGTGTGTTGAGTATACTCAGGGAGAAGCAACTCTATGCTAAGCTGAGCAAATGCAAATTTTCTTAGGAAGTTAAATTTAAGGCCATGTTATGTCAAGCGCGGAGTTGCGGTTGATCCGAGCAAGGTGGAAGCGCTTCGGGTGGAAACGGCCGTAAACAGTGACGGAGATACGTAGTTTTACGGGTGCAGTGGGATACTACCGCAGATTCATATGGGATTTCTCGCGTCTTTCCCTACCGTTGACAAAGCTTACGAGGAAGAACCAACCCTTTTTATGGGGAAATGATTGTGAGGAGAGCTTTCGAAGCGGGGAGAGGTTGACTACAAGACCAGGTGTTGATTATCCCGGATCCATATGAGACTTATGTTGTCTATAGTGATGCCAGTGGGCAGGGGATTGGGATGTGTCCTAATGCAACAGGGCAGAGTGGTGGCTTATGCCTCTCGTCAGCTGAAGCCTCACGAGTTAAATTATCCTACACACGATTTAGAGCTGGCGGCTATCGTGTTCGCTTTGAAGATATGGAGGCATTACCTGTACGGTGTAACCGTAGAATTGTACTGTGACCACAAAAGCCCGAAATGCTGTTCGATCAAAGAGATCAAGAGACTGCACGATGTCCCTAAGAGCATTGTCTCGATCGGGATACGCGGTGCAAATCTCGTTTCTGACAGGCAATACATGAAGATATGGGTATAAAGTGAAGTTCGGTTCGGCTTATCATTGTCTCGAAATGCCTGTTCGGGTCATGCACAGTGACTAAGTTAATAAAATTAGATAATCACTATTACGACTTTACGGGTTATAGTCATAGTAATGCCGTTACGTTTTCCTAGCGGCGAGGACACGACCGTACATCGTGGCACCGGTGAATAGTGCGGACAAATAACTTTGCTTGTAGGGTAGTTGTTATTAAATGATTATACGATGAAGCGTATTGATGACTCTCCATATTTTGTATATTTAAAGTACACTTTGAAGATATTTGGAGAGTTATCTATGCAATTTTAGGAGATTTCTATGAGATTATATCATTATAAGATCAAATCAATTGGCACATTATTTAGGGATTTTATTGTAAATACCTTAATTTTAATTAAATAGAAATATTTAGGTTTATATATAAGAATAAATAAATTAGAATGACATAAGGTAGATAAAAAAAGAAAAGAAAAAGGTTCAGGTTATTATTATTATTATTATTATTATTATTATTATTATTATTATTATTATTATATAATGTTTCTTTTTTTGCTTGTAAGGAATCAGGTGCAGCGTTTTAGCAATTGGAGGAGATTGCTTTTGCAACATTGGAGATTAAACTAATGGGCCCACGGTGGAATCAATTGGACACCTAATTGAATACCAAAAAAAAAGCACCAGGAGGCGAGAAAATTGGCTAATTTCCCTTTCATTCTAGGGTTCTTTTGACCCTTTGTATGGATTAATACTTGAATATTCCTCTCTTGTGGTAGATTAATATATGTATGTGTTGATTTTAACCTTGGCTTAATGCTTCTAAATGATTGGCCTCCATTTAGATGATTTATTCACTTAGGTTTTGACTTGAGAGAGCTAATCTAGGTGTAGAACTTGATTGAAATCATGCTTGTCTTGAAGTTTACTTGATAAATGGATGGTTTGTTGGTAAAATAGAGATATATTTACTAACCTTGCATTGTCACATTAGGATTGTTGCTTAAATATTGATTCTCATTAATTGTAGCAAGAGATTGTGCATTTTAATGAGAAGAGAAACTTGATTTTGACTTGAGAGAGCGGGTCAAGTGTTTTAGAACCTTAGACTAACACATATATGTATTGAAATGCTACTAGAGAGGAAATTAACCAAGTTTTATGAAATGCAAAAGGGGAAAAAGAGCCCTAGGCTCAATTATCCTTGAAGTTAAAGAATCAATTGCCTTTATCAATTTTATGTTTTAGAAATAGTCTTTAAAAATTCTCATTCCAAATTAAGACTTTGTTTTAGCTCAACTTGATGAAATTCACTAAGCCTTTTGCTTGACCAATTTGTTAAACAAATCCTCGTGGGAACGATACTTTATTTATCACTTTATTACTTGCGAATCTCGTACACTTGCGAGGCGAACATGTATGAATCATTGCTGTAATTCTAGAAATATATGTTGAACATATAATGTTATATAAGCATGAGGTTAACTGTTACTCGAGATCCGATGAACATTGGATCTCAGCTCTTACTATAGCATCAGTATACGAGATACCAAGGACGGAGGATAAGAGTAAGCCAAGAAAACAACACACGTGAAGACAAAGTAATGATCGACCGAGTAGAAAATGTACTATTCTTTATGAACAGGCTGTTACGCCACAGTTAACGTTGTATCAGTTACTCAATGCTTTTTATTCCGGTGCTCTACTCTGATGAAAAAAAAAAATTGGCTCTGGAATTGGGATGTTACACCCTCACTGCATGATGTGGAAGACTGTACAAGTAATGCAGGACTCTGTACCTATCAGAGAGTTGTTTTGGTCTGCACAGAGCAGAGCCATCCTCAGTTGAGTTGATATCAGCTTACCACTGTCAACACAGTTGTTCACGTTCGAACGTTTGGCTCACGTTCGAACGTAACACGCATCAAACCGGCGGCGTTCGCACGAACAAACTTGCATCAGTAGTTTCACATCAGTTATAGCAGGACCATAAATTATACCAGCAGAACAGCCAGATAAATAATTATTTTTCCATTGATATGAACTGAGGTAGACAAGTTACATTATACAAAAGTACAAGGATTGCCATTGCAATATTGTTTCAAAATTTACATAACATAGGGTAATGGACTTTACAAAATATAGTTGTGTCTTTACTTACAAGCACCTGGTATAACCCACAAAATAACAAGCAAAGATTGCTCCACACATACAACCTTGCACTAAACATGGTCCTAACTCACAAACTGTACCCCATCTCCAACTACAATAACCCAACATTTGTGAACATGTTGTACAGTTTGATGTCAAGAACCAACAAAAGGCATGCTTGTGTACATACACTAACGACACAGCTGCATAATATATGGCTATACACAAAAAACCAGTTGTCCATTCCTAATTTATCTACACAATCTACTGTTGCAGAAGGGTTCGGACCCATGAAGTCCTATAACATGTTGGCATCTTGGAAAATGCACGCAAGTACTTGTCACTAGCTAGTATCTTGATATGAGCCAAGTTTCTCTCATTAAATGTGAGATCCTCAAGTTCTAGCAGATCCATGAATAGATCATCCCCTCTGGCATCAAGTTCTGCTTCCCTCTCTTGTGTCGATATCTGATTCCCCAGTTTCTCAAATACACTCACGATGGTTTTGTCAAGCGAAGTTACTGTATCGCGCAGGGCTTCAGCCATGATTTCTGAATGGTTCAGGCGGCGCTTCTTCCTTGGACATACAGAGGCATCGGTTTGAGGGATTTGTGTGGGACCAATGTCAGCCATTGTTGGTGAGAACTCAGAATAGGGGATCTTCCTTCATCACCGATGGCCCTGTCCTTTCCCCACACGATGCAAAGAGCGTCAAAGTTGGGTATGGTCTTGGTGCGAAAATGACAAGCCCTTGGATGAGCCTACAAAAAACAGGGAGCATGTTAGTACACATGAAAATTCATGCATATCAGTTTGTAAAGTAAGGTAACATAAACACATGAGTGCTTTGGACATGCCTTCAGATACTCTTCCCAAACCGCTGGCTCTGCAGTGACAAATTTGGTGTCCGGGTCCCAACCAAATCCAGAGGTGTTGACACCATATACCATGTCATAAGCCATTTGCCACAGGCGTTTCAATGTCTTTATTCTCGATGTAATATGTGGAGTGGCTTTTATGCCACATCCTGGTAGCTTCTGTTCCATCATCGTTTGTAGGGCATTGGCAAACCCGACTTTGAAGCCATTGTCAGCCATCCATTTTTGCTCTACCTTCAGAGTGAGTAAGCAGTCAATGAGGACTTTGTCCTCCTTGGCCGACCACATTTTCATCCTCCCCCTAGACGCTTGGTCAGACGACTCCATCTAAAACAAAACTCATGCAGACAAAAAAAGTTAAGGTACAATAGGTTTTATTAAATAAGAAATAAAGGAAACGATAATGAAGCATTTGTATAACAAGCATTCCAGGTAAAAAAACAACTAAACCAAATGACATCACTGAATGTCATATGTCACTACAAACAAGCAATAATTGTTTTTGCCTCACAGTAATTGGAAGGCCATTGTCTACAAAGAAGCAATAATTGTTTGATACATAATCAATTCTCCCTATGTGCCAGAAAAGCAGTGAACATGTCATTTGCAACATGCTCCCTAAAATTAGTCCACAGGTCATTTGTTTCCATGGGCATAATGGGAGTGTTGTCATTTGTGGCATTTGCAGGTTCAAATGAATCAAGCTGCTCATCAAGGGGATCTTGAACATTCTCTCGACGAATCAAGTTGTGTAGCAAACAACATGCGACGATGTATCGGTTTTGGATCTTCACAGGGTAGTACGACGCGCTCCTCAGGATGGCCCACCGCAACTTCAGTATGCCAAAGCACCTTTCAATGACATTCCGCGCAGCTGAATGTCGCATATTGAAGCACTCACGCGCAGATTGGGGTTGGTATCCTTGTCTCCACTCATTAAGGTGGTACTGTTGCCCTCTATATGGCGCCAAAAAACCCTGGCAATTCGTGTACCCCGTATCAACCAAGTAGTAGTTTCCTAGTACAAAATAGTATATCGGTTAATTCATTTTCCATATGAAGGCCACATGTACAAAACCATTTCAGCATTTCAAACAACATAAGACTCATACCTTGCGCTACTCGTAAGCCATGTGGTCTCCTTATGGCATCCTTCAACACCCTCCCATCCGCAGCTGACCCTTCCCACCCAGGGAAGACGTAAATGAGTTGACCATCCGGTGAGCACACACCAAGGACATTGGTTGTAACCTCCCCTTTCCTATTTTGGTATCTACCCTTCAGAGGTGCAGGTACTTGTACGCGTATGTGAGTGCCGTCTAATGCACCAAGGCACCCCTGAAAAAACAACGACATCGTCACTGGTTAGGTTAAACCACAGTTTGTTTACTTATCGTGAAATAAACGAGTCACACATTAACATATTGTACATACCTTGAACCACTTCCAACGGTGATCATTTGAGTCCTCAGGATGGGCTCCGGTTTCTTCAGAAGAAATGATTGTAATTTGATGGTGGCATTGAGCACCAATTTAAAGTATCTACTAATTGTTTCCCCTGACCTTCCAAACTCAAACTGAATTACTCTATTCTTCACATGATGCCCCAATATGTGAAGGAACATTTCCACTTGCTCATCAACTAGCATATGTTTAGTTGCTTTCAATCCACCAATTGTGTCTAACATGTAACACAATTTATCAAACGTCGCCCGGTACATCCTGATTTGGTTGAAGCAAGTGGTGTCGCTACTATATATCATCGCCCTCAAATTCGCTCTCTTCGCATGAAAATCTAATCTAAATGACCTCTCCGGTAAGTGCCTTGGTCTACCTCCTCCCACTACTACTATCATAATGACAATCAACCTCCTGACTGCTAGAAGCAAAGCTAGACACCCCGCCAACACAGAGAATGCCTTACCCACACAAAAGTGATTTCATTTAACACACACCACATTAACGTGAATACCCACCCATTTCATTCATAAAACACAAGGCATTAATGACCACATTAATTGAACACACTCATCAATAACAGACACGCATGTAGAGGCAGCTGCTTCTCTCATTTCACTCCTCACATTAACCAACAACGGAAGGAGTTAAATGCCACCACAAGTAATTAAAAACAGGGCATCGAGCAAGAGATGAGAAAGCAAACTCAAACCCATCGCAACTCACCTGTGTTTCCACCGGCGTTGAACTTGTGCTGCGTCTCCGACTGGCTTGTCGTCGATTTCAAGTGAGGCAGTCTTCGTTCAGCTCGTCAGGTGGTTTGAGCTTCGTCTGCTTCATTCAACTCGAGGCTCGATTTTCTTTTCTTTTTAATCAACAGCTCCACTGTACCAGGGGCTTTTTTGTCCTCCAAAATCATTCTCCCGGGAACCAAATCACTATCCCACCATTTTTGAGGGATTTAATTTTCCCACCCTTGTGGCAAGATCGAAGGAGGCGGGAGATCAATTTGGCAGGAGAGTGGCGCACCAAACAGATTTTGGCCGTGGGAATATTGTCATTTTCCCTTTCCTTTGCCCCAAATCAGCGTACCAAACGGGCCCTAAGGGTATGTTTGGTTTGAGGGGAGGAGAGGAAAAAAAATTTAATGGAGAGGAAAACTTTGTGGGCTCCATATACTCAATTTTGAAAGGAAAAAAATCTTCCCCCCCCCCCTCCGTTTTTTTCCCCTCCCCTCCAACCATGCAGACCCTACTAGTGTGGGGTAATGAACAAAAACACATGTTAGGGCTTGCGCAGCTGCCGCTGAGAAGCAAAGAGAAGACTTTGTGGATGGTGCGATTCGACTGAAAACAACGACCAACAACAAAAAAGATAACCGGAGTTTTTTAAATTCCTTTTCTAGTTTCCTTCTCTTTTTCCTCTTGAAGTTTTTTCATTTCATAAATTTTTAAAGCATTTTTTAATTAAAAAAAGTGACCCCGGCTCAACCACAATCCAACCAATTTACCTGAGAGATCGTTTCCATATCGGACTAGGTTTTAAAACTATGTCATTTTCTCACTATTTATTATTATATTTTTGGGGGGGGGGGGGGGAATGCTAGTCTCCCACTTTGTTGCAAATGAGAGATAATCACATTTAATGCCAGACAAATAGGATACACGTGCTTAGTAAAAAAGCTAATAGACCCATTTACAAATGTTGCAATATTAATAAAGGCTTTCATTAGAGTGATACGCAGGTAAATATAATTTTATTTTTTCACAAAAAAAAAATAATAATTTTACCTTGTTAGGAGATTAATTGACTTCATAAGAAGATTGTAAAGATCACAATTTTTTTTTAAAAAAAAAAAGACCTCAAGAGAACAGTTAATATAAACCAAAATATATAATCTTAACCTTACACTTCCAATACAATGATCTTTCAATAATAATTGTTAGAAAGACAAAACATCATGTCCTTTGTTAAGGAACAACAAACTTTCAACAAAAGATGAAGTATAAACTTCACAATTTTTCGCAAGTGCCACAGGCTTAACTAATTCCTTGATTGGATCAACTAAAACTAAAGCTCCTCCATCAAGCTTTAGGATCACTTTTCCACTGCTAGTTAGAGCTAGCTAATACTTTAAATATGCTCTCGTAAAGTCTGTCATCCAAGCAAAATATTTCAGTCCATGAATCAGTAATGCCATAATATTTCCTCACCCAAATACATAACACCTGTCGGCTTCTTGTTCTAAGATGACTCACCACAGCTAGTGAATGGCCTCCTTCCACAGGAAGTAATCTTGATATAATAGTTTTTTCATTCGGCTGCTGTTGTGGGAACGTTAATTCTCTAA
Organism: Acacia pycnantha; assembly: GCA_025563575.1. Lineage (NCBI taxonomy): Eukaryota > Viridiplantae > Streptophyta > Magnoliopsida > Fabales > Fabaceae > Acacia > Acacia pycnantha. The sequence continues at coordinate 189,477 of JAMWYP010000157.1, forward strand.
ATGTTTCTTCAATCACATCAAATGAACTTGTATACTCTACGGCCTTCCTCGTTTTTAAGGAACTGTAACAGAGATGATACTACTCCAAATATCAAAAGCAACAGAGTAAACCTCAATGTGAGGAGTATCTTCTGTCCATGGGTAATTCATGAGTCTCGACTTTCCAATCGTTATTCCTGGAATCAAATCCAAACCCAAAACAAAGATATCGATCATACTTATCATAATGTTTAAGGACGCATTTTTCGCAAGTCATGATTGGTTTGGGAAGCACCAAATGTTTTCCAAACAAGGGATTCCAGACAATGATAGTTGCAGAATTTAATGGTGAATAGTCAAGAGAACATACGAGGCCACTGCATGTGCCAACAAACAGGGTATGACGATCCATATCTTATTTTGGGAAGAAAAAATATCCACATCTTATCCATCTAAGATTTGTCATAATATCTCTAGTAATAAGCTAAGAAAATATTACTCAATTAATATTTGGACATTACTCAAGTAACAAAATGTTGCTCAAGTAGTTTTGGTCCTAGTCGCTATTTCTCTGAGAGTTATTCATTACTTTTGAACCTTACTCAAGAAACATATATATGCTTCGCAAGTAATTTCGCTACAAAGTTTATTATTTTAAATGCTTGGGATATTACTTAAGTAACAAATGTTATTACTCAAGTAATATCAGTTCAATGGGATTTTAACTTGAAACTAACCAGCGATATTACTCAAGTAATTTTGAAGGCTACTCGAGTAAGATCCTTCAGAATTCCAAAACACTTCGCTAAATCATTAACTCAATTCTAATTATTATGGGTCACTATCTATTTATTCTTAATCTCACTCAAACTCATTTATATCATATCTAATAATCTTTTTGAGTGATTTTCAGTTGATTAACCATGTTTAATTTTAGATTAGCCGAAAAGTTGTTGGACGTGTCAGAATCATTTAATGCTCGCCGTAAATAGAGCCTACAACCAGAATGAGACCTCGTAGCAGATGAACATTGCTTCGAGGCATACCAATTCCAGCAATTATTTTGAGTCAACTTCTATACAAGTACATCGACGGAGAACGCAATTAATGAAGTAACGGTCGACTGTACTCAACGGAATTCATTTGTGCCTAACGGAATTATGAAGTGTCTCAACAGCTATATTCAAAGCTTCTCAATGGCATTAATGGAAGATTGGTATAAAATCTCATCACATTCAATTCCGCCAACTACTAAAAACTCGGTGCAATCAATTCAACATTATTTCAACTTACTATTTCATTAGCTTCATTTAATATCTTCGGATATTTTCTGTACTTCAGTGTTTATTAATTATCTACTCAGTGAGGAGTTAAACACTTATTTGATTTACTGTTTAAAATCATAATGTTGAGGAACCTTAACCCTATGTTTGGTTTGAGGGTAGGTTAGGGGAGGGGAAGAAATTTTTTGACCAAATTACCCATGAGAAATTTTAAAAATTACATAGCTTTTTGTATCGTTTTCTGTGCATTAACTTTAAAATATATCACATCATGGGCATATTTGACTTTTCACACTAGGGAGGGGCACCTCCCCTCCCTCCCTCACTTCCAACCAAACATAGCCTAAGTGTAACACCCCAAATTCCATACCTCTTATTGTTAAAGAAAACATGGTTTTAGCTAGAAAATAAACAACAGAGTTTGAGGTGCTACATCAGAGTAATGCGGAAACGAAGAGTATGCACTAACATTTGGACAATGAGTAACTGATATAAAATGCCCTGACATATGATGATGCCTGACATAATATGGTATATTAAATAACCCGAAGGAATATTCATGTGATACAATAGTACAGGACTTGTATAATTACAATTCTCAAATAGTAACTATACATACTTTCAACCAAGCTTTAACTTAGACTTGGGGCAATGAACCTAACTCTGTTAATCAAACAGATTGATCAGGTAGGTGTCTATCATGGGAGTCTCACCGAGTTCACGGCGACTTATCGACTGACCCACATAGACTAGCCCTGCCTTCGGCACCAAACTGTTTGAGGTAACTTTATTAGATCCATGCTAGAGAGTAGGCTCTGTTAATCTTCTTCCGGCTCTTGTCTCGACCGGTGCCTCTCCACAGCTTCGTCCTTCGGTGCCTTTTCACGACTCCATCTACCGGTGCCTTCTCCGACCCTGGTTTCTTTCCTAAACCTTAGACAGATTTGAGGTCCAATACCCACCGGACCTCAGGTAACAGTTAACCTCATATGAAAAGTATTACAATATATGGCACATAGATGATCATTTACAGCATTCCATACACAACACATGTAAGGTTATACATATAAGCGATACAAGACACATCAGAGTTAAAATTACTAGTACGCGAATGTACCTTTCACCATGTAATGGCTATCTTGCCCAACCTTTGAACCCGACTCCGGACTTCCCGGATATCCTATACATTATCGTCGGATTATTTCCTTTTTCCATAACTTATATGATATTGTAACTAATACCATATTTCCTAAAATAATATCAAAAAGGATATTTTCACCTTGTTTGACATTTCTACCCTTGTTATATTTATTATTCTAATTTTACCCTTACATTTTATTAAAAACGAAATACTGGATTTTCTGGGCAGATTTTTCAGCATCTTTGAAAAATCATAATTAATTCTACAAAAATCGAAACGAGGTTTCATAAAATTCCATGGAATCCTTATCATGTCTAATTTTCAGGAAAAATACTGGTTTTTACCCAGATTTAATATATCATTCCCAGTTTAATATTCTTCAACCTCTGCCCAGAATTTCCCAGAAAAACGTAGCCTAACTTCAACAATTTTTATCTCCTTATGTAGAACTCCAAATGATGCATATTTTATGTATTTGAAAATACCTAAAAGTCTAATTTATTCATGTATAATATCAGGATTTTTAAAGATCATTTTATACATAAACTAGTAGCCTAAATAATGCTGCCTCCAGAAACTCCTAACCAAACATTTTTTCAGAATTTCGCTACTTTGATATTTAATCTTCAAGAACTTTTCTCTACCATATTTTCCATCATATTTTCGAAATAAAGACATTTTTAACCATAAAAACATGGTAACAGAACTACTCTTGAATATCTAAGATCAAAGCATAAACTAACTATGAACTTAAACTAGAATTTTAAGAACTACAAAAACTAAAGACTAAAGCTTACCTCTTGAAGCACAACTCCTTCATCCTTTTAGCTCCTCACCCCTTCTTGCTCCTCTCCTCCAAAAAGAACTCACATCTCACTCCTTATCCCAAAGGATTAGAAGTGATTTGTGTTTTGGTGTGAGGAATTTGTGAAGGGTGGAGCTCTCTATTTATAGAGAAACTTCAAGGAGTCTTCCTCTCCCTTTTCTCTCCATCCATTCGAAATTCATGGCCCTTGTTTGGCCATGAATGTTGCTTTGTTGGCTCCCTCTTTTCCTCTCTTTAGTAAAGTAGAATTTGTGGCTTATAATGAGGCCTATGTGTCTTCTTTTTTTGCAACATATTTTCCCTTCTTCCCTTCCTCCAATCCGTCCCCTCCTTCTCTCTCACCCTCTTCTATTTTCTCAAAAATCTTATTGCTTTGTTGGCCTTTTTGTTTCCACAACTTTTTCTTATCTAATGATGTGGCCTCTTGTGGTTCATTGTTTAATTTTCTCATTGGTCTTACCACATGATCTGGCCTCTTGTGGTTCATGGATTACCATTGTTGACCTTTCAAAGTTTGATTAACAAAACCTAATTAATCCCTCATTCATTGATTGGTTTACTCCATAATCCAAATCATTAGATCATTATTAGTAAGTTAATCTTATTTTTCCATTGGCCCCCATTATTTCGAAAATCATATTTACCAATAGGGAATCCATTAATGACACTAGTTAGCTCTAAGTGTCTATTGAAACTACATGACAACTTGTAGTTGTTTAGTTAGCCTATCTAGTTGCATTTGGATTTTTATCTTGTAAACTTGGCTAATATTCATCCACATATGCTAGTCACAAAGTAACTTGGCTAATAATCATCCACATGCAATTTTCGTCCTCCTCCTCTTTAATTTATGTCAAAAATATCTCACATGGAAAGCCTCTCATTGGTCCTCCAACAATCACATGGATTTAGCTTAATTATATGATTAATTGGGAAACATTAGATTTAAATTTATTAGCTTTAATCTTGGCCATTGATCCTAATTGTAATTTGTTGACTTTTCAACATTAATTAGCAATTCTTAATTATCATGCTAATCAAGAGTTTAATTTCCATCCCCTTTTCATGTGTCATTAGTGTTTTAATCAACAAGCTTAATCCCTTCATCTTTGGCCCTTAACTATTTCAAAAATATTGACCCTCATTGATGATCGCAATTTGTCTCTAATCACCTTGAAAGATTATGCAACTAATCTCAATTAGTGCAAGCTAAATTGTTCATCTATTGTTGCTAATTTTCATTAATTTGCTTAAGTGTTTACATAACACTTTCTTGCTTATTTTGGTTACAAATAAATCATGACTTAATATGATAATTTTACGGTATTTTATGATCCCTAAAAGAAATTTCAACTAAGTGTCATTCATCCCCTTTTCTTGTCTTATGAGCATTTAAAATAGCTATTATTTCTTGTGGTATTTTATCACATTTAATAGCCCCTAAATGTAGTCTCATAATTAACCATTGGTTAATTAATCCCAAAGTAAAATTTAGACAAAACAATATAATCAATAGATTATATTTCTTTGAGACACATATTCACCTTTGTTATTTTGCTAATAATTAGCCAAAATATAATGTTTATATGGATTATGAAAATTAGGGTATTACATTAAGTGTGGGGGTGTACGTATGATTACAACTTGTAAGGGGAAATGAGTCCTAGTGTGATAGGATTATCTCGAGTATAGAATGTGTATTTGTATTTGTGTTTGAAAGATAGTGGAAAACCTAGAGTGTCTGGGGACTAGATGTAGGTCAAAGAATTGGACCGAACCAGTATAAACTCTTAGTGTCTATTGCTCTCCTCTTTGTCTCTGTCTTGTGTTCTTAAGAAAATAGCGAAAGATTTTTTATAATCACCTATTCACCCCCTCTAGATGATATTCCACTTTCATCTTGCATCCACATATTTATCCCAAACAAAATGATATCATATTATAGTTCAATAAAATTATCACACTTAACCTCAATTTCATATTATTCATGGCATACCTGCAAGAACTTTATTTTACTAGAAAAACATAATAAATCAATATTGGTATGATAGATGTAAATATTCATAAAATATATGGTTCTTCTGAACTATTAAATTCAATATTTTTCTTCAATCAATTACATATATATATATAATCAAATCGTGCGGCTTATTTTAATATTTCGATTACACATAAATAAACATATGCACAAGAGAAACTTATTATGTATAATTTGTTTATCTTTTAATCTCAATATGTAGTAGTTTCGCGTAATCTTGGCTTGCATTTGATCCTTAACTTTTGAGTTTGAAATTGTCCTACATCAACAAAATATAAGGATATATCTACATGTATATACAAGATGAATAAGCTAAACTTGTTTGATTCTATTGTATTTCATCCTTTTGTATTTTAAAAATCTAGTTAATACTCCTCCGGTCCTAAATATAAGATGTATTTACCTAATTTAGATAGATTAAAGAAGTTGGTTGAGTAAGTTAATTTGACATATATTTTCTAAAGCATCCTAGTAATCATCTTCCCTAATTTTTTATTCACTATCTTCCCTAATTATTTTTAATGAATATGAAAACTATGTCTTATATTTAAGACAAAAATCAACTCCTAAATACGTCTTATATTATGGATCGGAGGGAGTAATTTGTTGGAATATACATAGTTCATTCTTGGTGGATTAGGGCTGCCCAAGCCCACTGCAAGTAGGGCTATTATGTGATAAATTTCTTTCAATTTTTTGTATATTAGGTCTATATTGTATTCCAAATACTTTTATTTATGATATAATATTTTTTTTATCCCCCGTCGTTAAAATTCCTAGCTCGCCTTTGTAGATATATAATATATGCATAAATTATTACATCCACCACAAATTAATTATCTCAAGTACATAATCATCATTAGACCTTTGTGAAAATCTTTATTTTCATATAAATACTCATATATTACAAATAACTTTGTATTTCGAGTATTTGGATTGTGTCCATATTGTTTAAAAGAGGAATGTGATCTTACTACCACTGCGTCTTTTTCCTTTTGGTCGATCATCTTTTTGTCTACTTTGCATGACATATTTATGTATAAAATTATATTCTTATTTAATCGTGTGATATCATTTTCAAAATTGTTGTCGACAACTTTATCTTTTTTGTTCCTTTTTTTGTTGTGACATAACTTATTGAGATATCTTTATTACTTTTCAGGTACCTAAACCTCTTTTGAGGTTTTGGAATTAGTCATATCTTGACACTCTTTTGAAGTACATGCCTCCTCAACATGATCATCATGACTATTTGCTCATTTCTCTTTTCTTTTGGAAACGATTATTATCTCATGCTTCGGGCATGTCAGTCCTGATGGTCGGAGATGCAGTTGGCCTGCACAACTCTTTAGCCTGCAATAGAAAGGCTGAAAGACTACTACAGCAGAAAAATGTTACTTACAATCAATTTTTTTGTTTACTTAAAATCAGTTTTGGGTAACTGTTTGCTAATGAAATATTTATGTTTCTGGATGTTCTTGAAACGTGCCCTTATTGGGCGTTTCTGGATTTTCTTTGAGCTCACACTATGCACAATTTTGCCACATTGAATGTGTAAGAGTCATGTATTGAGCTAAACTATTATATTAGATTTGAAATGCATTTCAGTATGATTTGGTCTCGGTCCTTGTAAATATTTTTTACATGGGGCGTTTTAGGGTAACAATAAAAAACAAATTAATATAATAAGTGACTTTGGAAAAAATTTAGTTTTTAGCCACAAAAATATTGAGTGTCTTATAACTTTTAACTGATCATTCTAACTCATGATGTGTGCTTTTGGAAAAAATCTAGTTTACTTTTGATTATGAATTAGTGTCTCAGTACTTATTTGTTGGATGATTCGTGTTGTTTTGATATTAATATTGACAAAATTTATTTGATAAATTAGAACTTTAATTGTTGTAATTTACTAATTATATTTCTTTGAAAAAAACAGAGAAAAAATAGTTAAAATTTGGAATAATAACTTCCAAACCTTGAATGGCCAGCCCTAGCCCTGGTGCTCTCGGGCCAGGCTTTGAAAAACAGATGTTTTTCTTACCTTGGGCCCTGGAGGGCCAGCCCTGATTCTCAGCTATAGTCAAATGACAATCGAATAATCATGCAGTATAAGTCTCATAAATCCATTTTTTCCTTTAGAAACATCATTTTGTTTCATTTAGAAACAAACAAGAAGGTTCTTACCCAATAATTTTATCCCAACTTTATTCATATAGTAAATGACATTATTCATATGGTAAACAATTTTACAAATGTTGTCAGTAAATGATTAAATGATTTAAAATTATACCTACTTACTTTTACCATATATATATATATATATATATATATATATATATATATATATATATATTTGTTTTTGCGAGGCGAGGGGGGGATCGAACTAAGGACCTAAGGGGGGGAAACGATTCTCAATACCACTGCACTACTAATAATGCTGGTACCATATATAATTTCACATAATATTAATAAAGGATTTCATTAGCCTAATGAGCCCATTACCTTTTCGGATCCAAGGTGGTGTGGGATCAAATCCTATATTTACCACCTTGACCCCCAAATAAAAATAACTTAACACCAAGAAATAGCCACAGGTAGCTGGCAATTGGAGCTCTAGTGGCTTGCCAGGTGCATTGGAATTCCAGTGGCCGATTGGCAGTGGTTTCTTTGGTGAGAGTGGCTTTTTCTTTTTTTCTTTTTTTTTTTTTAATAACGAAGGCAAATGCACCAACATTTTCAAACTCATATATGGCTATGAGGTATGGATTTAGGTTTATGCATATTGGACTGACCTTTTTTAAATTTTAAATTTCAAATAGTATTTAAGAGAGATTTTCCCAATAATTATTCCTTTCAACTATTTATTGGTATGCGTAAATTAGTTAAAAGTGACTTATAATAAAAAGGGATAGAGTAAGTCATATTGTACATTAACTTGAATTTCAAAATCACTATCAAAGCCAAAAATTTATATTTATTCCTGTAAATTTGAAAGCCCTAATTAAGTCTTTGAGAATGGTTATAATCCCAATGAGCTTTTAAAATTCAACTAATCTAAATTAAAAGGGAAAAAAAAAGACAAAGAAAATTACTTAGATTGGCAAGAAAATGTAAGTTTTTTGGCCAGAGAAGGCAGCTTTATTTTTTCACAAAAAAATATAATCTTACCTTGTCAGGAGATGAATTGACCTAATCAAAAAAAGGAGCAAAGTTTTTTTTCATACGATCCAACGACAAATTATATATTCAAGGGGCTCACATAAAATTGATAAGTAACAATTGAACATTGAGCACAATAGAAAATAATTTGGTACAAAGAGAAGGAAGACCTTAAAGAGAACCATAAATATAAAACATATAATCTTAACCATACACTTGCAACCCCATGACCTTTCAATAATAATTGTTACAAGAACAGAAAATGATCAAACGATTCTTTGAGTTATCCCTCATATAAGTAATAGATATAATATTATTTAATTATTGAATTCAATATGTGAATTTCAACTAACTATTTATTCTTCAATCAATTTTTTGAGTTGCCTAGAGCGATTAGCAAGTAGATGTAATTTAATTTTTGTTAAGAGATGAATTGACTTATTCAGAACATTGAGCAAACTTTTTTTCATGCCTATAGCCGAACATCCAACCGCAAATTACATATTTAAGCGACTCGCATAAAATTGATGTGCAACAATTGAACATTTAGCACCATAAAAAATCACCCAAACTAATTCGGTACAAAAGGAGAGACGACAACCTCAAGATAACAATAAATCCAAACCAGATAATCTTAAACATTACACTTGCAATATCACCATCTTACAATAATCGTGGTTAGAAAGACAAAACGTCAGGTTCTTTGTTCAGGAAAAACAAACTCTCAACAAAAGACGAAGCAAAAACTTGAGGCATTTTCGCATAATTTTGACTTCCATTTCGGTGCTTCTGAAATTAAATGAGATTAAAAACTGATTAGATTTAATTTGGATGGTCTCATTCAAAATTCACGCAAACACAAAAAGAGAGCTGCTTATTTCTAAGCATAAAGAGAGCTGCTTATTTCTAAGCATATTTTTAAACATGCATGCAAACGCACAAACACGTCAAGGCATGCAAACGCACAACACCTTGGGGGTTGGCTACGGTCCTCTTCCCTTCCCATCCTCTTCCTCATCTCAGCCGTTGGATTGAAATCTTAACCGTTCAGATCTAATATTATATAAAAGTATTATTTTTATATTTTTTTAATAATTTAATATTTTTTTAATATAAAAATAATATTTTTATAAAAGATTAAATTTGAGCAGTTGATTTCAATCCAGCTCAATGAGATTGAAAAAAGGATGGGAAGTAAATAAGAAAGGAAGTGGATGGAAGCCACACCCCAAACTTTGACAGATAATGTCAATAAATGTGGAGCAACTAGCAAGTTACAAATTTTGAATGACAAATCTGTACAGAAGAATAAATCTAAGAACTTGTTCACCAAGATAAATGTTGCAGAAACCAAATTACATATTTCTTCAAAGAAAATTAATGACAACAGACATGCTAAGAAGCTACTCCTCTGGTCCTAATTATAGGAGCTATTTAACCGATTTTGAGGGGATTAAGGAGAGAAGTTAAATTAGTTAATTTTACTCATTTTCCTAAAATGCCCTTATATTATAAATTTAAAATGACGTAAGTAAAAGTGAATTACAACCATGCCACATATCTCTCCAAAGCCAATTTTCCTTTCCACACACTTTCTAATTGAAATATTAATGGTCTTACTATATAAACATGTATGTGTATATATGTGTATACATATAGATCAATCTACATACATAGATACACACACACACATATATATATAGACACACACACTCATATATCTATACACACACATATATATATCTACATTCATAGACACACACAGAGATATATATATCTACACACACATACATAGATACACACACAGAGATATATATATGTTTATGTGTGTGTGTGTGTGTTTGTGTGTGTACACACACACCCCCCCCCACACACACACACACACAAATATATATATATATATATATATATATATATATATGTATGTGTGTGTGTGTGTATATATATATATAAGTGCTCCTAATAATAAGTATAAATAGGAGTATCATAAGAAAAAATTGCTCTTATAATTAGGACCAAAACCAATTCCAAAATGTGCTCCTATAATTAGGACCGGAGGAAGTACTTATTTATAAAATATTAATGACTTCTCAGCTGGCCAACTATGAAATTCCACAGGTTTAATTTAAAGAAATTTAACTTATACGGTCAAGAAGATCCCATTCTGCAGAATTTATTGAGAGCGAACCAAATCCCAGCCAATTGGCAAGCAAAACTAGGTCCGTCCCTCACCCGGCCAATAGCATTAGTGCCTAGCTTCATAATTGGAGTTTTTCCCCGAAATCGACCCTAAACATCTGGCCCGTTTAAGACTGAGCCCGTGAGTGACGGCCCTTATTCCTAGCCTCTACCCTCTAAAATAATTTTTCTAAGACTTTCACATTACCTCTAAGTATTTTTCTTGAATTGTTTTTAAAAAAAAAAAAAATAGGCCCTTAATTGAGTGAGGGTGGAGACTATTCAATTAATTGAGTGAGGGCGTGAAAAAATTACTACACTTGTAAGTTGTAACGTCGTCATTTCCTATTATTTTTAACAAGTTCCAACTTAGGGAAATTCTATTGATTTGGTGGGAGTGAGAGAAATAATTTACTACACTTATAACATGGTTGACAACGTTTTTAAAAATATTTACCATTTTAATCACTGTCATTTACAACTAATTTAAATAAATTCCAAACTTAGAACAACTATACGCTTGTTTCAGCAACCAAAGGACAGAAACAATTTTCCAAGCTCAAACCCGACGCGACAGAAACTGAACGGTAAGCTACTGTTTAGGTCATCATAACCCATAGCCAACAAACACATGCAATCATGATTATCATCTTTAATTTACTCTTAAATACTATTACGACCTTTAATCGACTGTTCTTCCTCTTCAGAATCAAGGTTCAATTGCTCCTCTCACTCTCAATCTAAACCCAATCGAAGAAATTGAAGATGGAAGGGGTTTGTATGAATTACCTTGACCTAGATTGTCAATTGCATGTGAATTACGACCTTCTCTTCCTCTACTCCTTTCTTCTCAGCATCACGCCCTTTGGTTCCTCTTATCACAGTCTCCCTCTTGCCCTAACTCGCTTCTCTGTCTCCGATCCCTTTCTCTGGCCTGATGTGCGGCAAAATCGTTTTGGGATAAGAGGACATGTTGGTGTGATTCCCTTTTCCACCGATTTCGCACCTCAAATTTCAACAGATCTTTTCTCTTTCTGTTTTTTCCCGTCTAAAGAAAAAATTATATTTAAATATCATTTAAATTTGTAAAACATCTAAATCTGTTAAATTTATTAAAGAATTTAAAAATATCAAAGACCATATCGGGATTCGCATGGATTAACACATCTCGTGTAATAGTTGCTTACCAGGCGGTGTTGGAGCTTTAGTGTCCGACTGATGGTGGTTTCTCAAACGAGAGGAGTCCACATTACATGCTTAGATTTAGATTTAGGTGTTTCATATTTTTTTAAATTTTTTTATATATTGTATTTATTTAGAATTAAATTATATGTTGCTTTATGATATGTTTTTTACACTCAGTATCTTAAATTAATTAATTTCCAGGTCTGCATTTGTCTGTAACACCAGTATTATGAAAATTAATTAATTTGAGATATTGGGTGAAAAAAATATCTCAGAAAGCAGTATATATGTAATACTCTAAAAATCTCACTTATGATAAGTATCCTAATTTAGTAAATAATATCTATTGGAAATAGGTGAATATGTGGTCTCAAATTTTATAGTGTATTTTATGTTATTTTCTAGGGTAATTTCTCTTGAAATTAGAAGGAATAAAGTGTCAAAAAGCCCTAAATACACTTATGGGTCATAAAATACCCTGAGAATATTATGATAAATCCTAAGACGCAATTAAATATTTATTAAAAATAAGAAAGTATGTTGTCTCTAATTTATGGGAATATTTTCCTTGGAAAAAAATTAGGCAAAATTTAATATTATTTTGGGGACCATAAGTTTCCCCATGGTTTTTAAAATAATACATGGTGAATAAATTACCAATGTCAGTAAAATAGTTGTGATGAAATAATTAATCTTAATTAAGAAAATTATCAACAATTAGTAAGTGATTAAATAAATAATTAATGGCTAATTATTTAAGCATGAATCAGGGAAATGTCCAAAGTTAATTATGAACAAACCTTAATTAAATATTTATGGCTAAGATTGAATCCCATAAAGTAAGATCAAGGGCCTACAAAAATTCTAACAAATAGAATGTCTAAATCCATGTTAATTGTAAAGTACCAATAGGAGAATTGCTAGCTAATTAATATAAGATAATTAGAATGTAATATAAGTTAATTAAATAACAAAATCAAAATCAAAAAGGGGGAGGGGGAGCCGAAATTGTTGAACTTTGGGGAGTATATGAGTGTGTGTGTAAGCAAATGCAAGTGGATGGGAAAATAATAAATAAAAGAAGATATTTGTTGAAAAAACAAATAGAATAAATGAGAACCGATAGAAATTAAATCCTATCTTGAAATCCTTGAACTAAGTATTAAGCATCAGGACTTTTTATGAATAAGTGAATTTTTGTCCCGAAGTTGGTGTTACCCGTTGTCATTTCCGTAACAGAGCGGCGTTTTGGAATATTATAAATAAAAGTTGGATATTTCTGATAAGTGAAATTTCAATCTCCGGTCTTGTATAAATACAGTCTATTTTCTAAGTAGAATTTCTGTAAGAAATTAGGGAGTTTAAGGGCCAAAGTGCCAAAATGACCAAAATGCCCCTAGAAAGGGTAATTAACTTAGAAAATTTATGGAAAAATCCTAAAAGACAGTTAAATGACCAAGTGAGTTAGGAGAGTAGATAATCTCTAATTATGGTAATTTTATAAATTATGAAATTGGAGAAATTGTTGGAAAATACTCAAAAAGAAGTAAAAGACCAAAATACCCTTGTAATTATGGAATAATGCAAGAGGCATGAAAATACTAATGTTAATACAAGTGTATGAAGGTAATGAGGCATAGTAATTAAGAAAATTATCAACAAGTGATAATGAAGTAATTAAGTAATATTGGGCTAATTACTTAAGCATAAGCAAAGGAAATTCAGTAATAATTATGTGAAGCTCAAAAAATAGTGGAAATTAGTGGAATATTAGTAAAAATGTATTTACTAATTAATTGGAAATTTCTATGAAAAATCATTGAGTTTAGGTATTTTTAAGCCTAAATACAAAAATGGACCAATTAGATATTTTTGTGGAATTTTTGGGAAAATGTAAATAAATAAATGATAAAATAATTAATTAAATAAAAAATAAATATTTATTAATATAATTAAAAGGCCAACCGAAATTTGGGCCAAATAAAAAGAAAAAAAAAAAATGAAATAGAAAACAAGTTGGCAAGTTGCAACATTAAAATAATAATATAATTAATTAAAGTAAAATATGTGAATAGTAATTTTAAAATTAGGAAACGGATCCTATCTAGAGATCTAGGAATAGGAATCCCAGGGTCAAGGTAAAATATTGATCAGTGAGTTTTTACCTTCAAGTGACCTCTTAGGAAGTTAATTAGAGGCCGTTTGTGCTTTTTCCTAATAAAACAAAATAGGGAAAAATGCCTATAGGCATATTTTTGGAAATAAGGAAAATAAATTCTAACTCAACATTTAGGAATGGGTTTGAATTTATTTAGACATATTTGAATCAGTGAATTATTTCCAAGAGATTGGTTATTCGAAAGCGAATTAGACACCGGACGCGTTCGGACACGTTTTCGAGAAAACTTCAAGCTGGACGGTTGGAGGCCTATATGGAATCAAAATTTAGGTTAACTTGGACATTTCTACTAAGTGAGAACATGTCTTCAAAGTTGTAAATCCAGAATTTTGAGATTTTTCGAAATTACGCGAATCGGGTACCGATCGGGAAAAACTAATGGATAGGGCATAAAGTAACAATTTTGGAAATTCCCACCTTGTCCCTTCAAAACCCTATAAATACCCCCTCCTTCATAATTCTCACACCTTTTCTTCCTTCTCTTGGCGAAATTTTTGGTTGAGAAAGAAGAGAAAGGAGCTCTGGGGGTGTGCGTGGCTCTGTAGAATTGTCCGGAAAGTCTTCAACGGGTAAGTCTTTCGGTCTTTAGTTTTTAGTTTAGTAGTTAGTAGAATTGTTAGTTAGATTTAGAAAGTAGGTGACAAGATTCCTACAAATGTTTTAGAGCCTTGTTTGCGTTGAAAAAATATGCAGAGGTGTAAACATAGTAGGGATCGAGTCACTGAAAAGTTGAAGTTTTCACGAGTTCTTTTAAAAGTAAAGGTAGAATTTGTTAGAATAGCCTTTAAATTTCAAGTATGATTGTGTATCATATGGGAGGGCTATTTTAGTCATTATTTTCGAAAAATCATAATGGCGTCGAAGTTACGCAAAATTTCGGGAAGAAAATTTGTCGAGTAACGAAATCTTTGGCGAAATTCCGCCGATTAGGGGTAGAAGGGAAAAATGGTAATTTTTACCTAAAATGCCAGATATTGTGTCAAATCACTAATGGAAGTGATATTACTCTTATAGGATATCAGAATCTCTGATTTGCTGCCGTCACGCTGCCACAGACAGTTTTAAACGGGTTATGTTTGGAATGCCGTTATGTTTTCCTAGCGCTGAGGACACGAGTGTTTATCGTGGCACTGGTGAATAGTACAAGCTATTGTTGTTATTTACCCTATGGGGCTTTACATATTGCTCGTGCTTATGTTTTGTCGGCATAATGATCATGCATCTCTAGTATGCTTATGATATCTTGTTGTATTAGCTCTAGAATATCATTGGTTGTATCTTGTGTTGTTTGGGTATGAGGTTAACCGTTACATGAGATTCAATGCGTTGAATTGAATCTCAGCTGTAGCTTCAGGGTCTGGAGGACCACGGTTCGTGGATCGAGGCAAGTACCCAGAGTAGGCGTGCAGCTGAAGATTTATCTATCTTATCGCTTTCTGTTTCTTTCTGTTGTTTCCTTTCTAAACCATAGGATTCGTAATCATTACAATGTTACACAATGGTTGATGTTTTGGCTAAGAATCCAATTACTCTTTCGCTCTTTTGCTCTACTCTGATTGTTTGTTTGAAAAAAAAAAAATTCCGCATTTCAAACATGGGATGTTACATTTTATGGTATCAGAGCAAAACTTTCTGGCAAGTATTTAACTATGTTACCACGGACAGTTTGGTGCCGAAGGCAAGGCTAGTCTACGTGGGTGTGCCATAAGTCACTGCTAATCCGGTGAGGCCCCCATGGTAGACACTTACCTGGCCATTCTGTTCGGATAACGGAGTTAGGTTCTTAAGCCTTGTAACTTTGAGCACATTTTTGAAAATGAGTACTGATACGACCATTGGTGTAAATGTGTAAAGATGAACAGGGATAATGGCTAGTATGCCTTTAGAGCCGGAGAAACCTGTCCAGATCAGATCATTCATCTGATGATGACAACTGTAAGTATTCCCAGCTGTTAAGCTGTCAGGACGATTCGAGAGTGAATCTTTCTATGAACCCAACATCCTAGACAAGTTCTAACTACGAACAGAACGCTGATAAGCACTATACGATCAAAGCATTGGATGGCGGAACAACGCAGCAAGACTATTAGAAGAGCGTACTTCCGATATGAAGTTATGAATTACGACGCGAAGGATTTTAACCACTTGGTCATAAACCAATTGGATGATGTAATATACATTAACATGTACATTACATCTAATATGAAAATATATAGGTTTTGATGCCACGTGTTGTGTTATCTTTCTGACACTTACCCGTTATTTGATATAAAGGAAAAGTTAAAACATGGCCATCATGAGAGGTCTTAGGTGCACCAAGAGGTAGGGGCCGAGGCAGAGGCCGAGGTCGAGGCAGAGGCAGGCAGCCTCAAATGGACGCAATACCCGAACCAGGGAGCCCTGCTGGGTCAACCCATTCCTCGGTAGGAGACAACTTCGACTACCCGAAATCCAAGATATTGATAATGAGATAGCCGGTCACGATGACTATCACTATGTCCCGAATGATAATAGGGCACGACACGGTTGTTAGAGTCCTATTACATGCAAGCCGAGGACTACACCGGAGCTGTTGAGGAAAAGTACCTAATGTTCTTAAGCCTAGTTAAAAATTTCCAAGCCGTTTATGGCCGTTATATAGGCGAGGATTGGATCAGATCCATCTGTACTATTTTCCCCAAACCCGTTTACAGGCAAGATTAATAAATGAGTGTTAGATGAAGGACCCATCGGGGGTGTCCGTATCTATCTTCATTATCTGAAGTGTATGGTTCGCCAACACATGTAGCTGGGGATCAGCAGTTGAAGAGAGCTGTGGAAGGACTAGTAGAAGCTAGTATAGTATAGGGTGTATCTAGAAAACCCGAGGGGTTGTAAAGTACGTTGGAATAAAACCTTGTAACATATTTTGGCTTGTACTAGGATATGGCCAAGCGGTTAGGTCAATACGTTTGTACAAATATCATAATAAGAATATATATATTTTAACTTGGTACCAATCCTTGTGCAAATAGTTTAGGATTGCATGCCTATAGATTACCTTTGACCTTGTAGTATCTACACCATTGGGTGTAAAATCTTTAACCCGCGCGTGTATGAGGCTGTACCAGCTAACGTGGATGGACGAGTTTCTAAAGTGGACCTTATCCGTCTACCTCTTCACGGCATCGACGTCATACTCGGTCTAAATTGGGTGACGGCCAACGGTGCGATAATCGACTGTGGCAAGAAGAAGATATCATTTCCCGGAGAAAAAGTTGAAGTGAGCCTGAACTTTCTCTCCGCTACAGAAGCTGATCGATGTATGAAGCAAGGATGTCATGCCTACATGGTATTCTTTACAGATAAAGCAGAAGCTGACCTTTCACTCCAGGATATCCCTGTGGTGAATGAATTTTATGATGTATTTCCGGAGGATCTCACCGAGTTACCTCCTATCCGAGAAGTGGAGTTCAACATTGATTTGATGCAGTGCACAGGTCAATATCAAAGGCGCCGTATCGAATGGCTCCTAACGAGATGCGGGAGTTGAAGAAGCAATGAAAGAGCTTTTGAAGAAAGGGTTCATTCGACCCAGTGTATCACCATGGGGAGCCCCAGTGCTTTTTGTAAAGAAGAAAGATGGAAGCTTCCGACTCTGCATCGACTACCGCGAGCTCAACAAAGTAACCGTAAAAAATAAGTACCCACTTCCCCGGATTGATGATCTTTTGGATCAATTGTCTGGTTCCACTGTCTTTTCAAAAATTGACTTGGTTCGGGATACCATCTGTTGCGTGTTAAAGATGGCGATATTCCCAAGACAGCTTTGGGACCGATATGGGCATTATGAATTTCTTGTGATGCCCTTCGGATTAACAAATGCACCTGCGGTATTCATGGATTACATGAACCGTATCTTCCGACAACACCTAGACCAGTTTGTGGTGGTGTTCATTGATGACATTCTGATCTATTCCAAGAGCAAAGAAGAGCACGAAGAACATCTGCGAAAGGTGTTGAGCATACTCAGGGAGAAGCAACTATATGCTAAAGCGAGCAAATGCGAATTTTGGCATAGGAAGTTAAATTTACAGGCCATGTTATATCTAGCGACGGAGTTGCGGTTGATCCAAGCAAAGTAGAAGCGATTACGGGTGAAACGGCCGAGAGGCGTGACGGAGATCCGTAGTTTTCTTGGTACGGCGGGATACTACCGCAGATTTATACGGGATTTCGCGTCTTGCCCTACCATTGACAAAGCTTACGAGGAAGAATCAACCCTTTATATGGGGAGATGATTGTGAGGAGAGCTTTCGAGAATACGAGGAGAGGTTGACTACAAAGACGGTATTGATTATCCCGATCCGATGAGACCTATGTTGTCTACAGTGATGCCGGTGGGCAAGGATTGGGATGTGTCCTAATGCGGCAGGCGGTGTGGTGGCCTATGCCTCTCGTCATTGAAACCTCACGAGTTAAACTATCCTACACACGATTTAGAGTGGCGGCTATCGTGTTCGCTTTGAAGATATGGAGGCATTACATGCGGTGTAACCGTAGAAGTGTATTGTGACCACAAGAGTCCGAAATACTTGTTCGATCAACGAGAACTCAACATGAGACAACGTCGTTGGATGGAGCCGATTAAAGATTACACCACGGAGATCAAGTATCATCAGGGTAAAGCAAACGTTGTTCTTGATGCTCTTAGTAGGAAGACGGTGCAGGTATCATACATGATGATACAAGAGCGTAAACTATTGGAAGATTTCGAGGATCGAATCTATCCAACCAAATCGCATGGGTCTCGCACGCACTCGCCGATGCCTATCTTGCTACACTTCTTGCGAGTCAAGGGAGTATGATCGAGAGATGAAGTGAGAAAGCTCAGAAGCAAGATGATTGGGCAAAAGAGATACGTGAGAAGATCACTCGAGGTGAGACCCAAGACTATGACCTATCACGTAGTGGTTTGGTCAGGTATAAACAGCGAGTTTACATACCGCCAGTTGATGAATTAAGGCGGACGATAATGGATGAGGCTCATAAGAGTAAGTACACTCTACATCCAGGCATGGTCAAGATGTACCAGAGTATGAAATCCGAACTGTGGTGGCCCGAATGAAGAAAGACGTAGCGAGAATACGTGGCCAAATGCTTGACCTCGTCGAAAGTAAAGATTGAACACCGTCGACCCCCGGTCTTTTGCAAGGACTAGAGTTGCCAGAGTGGAAATGGGAGAACATAACCATGGATTTTGTGGTAGGTCTGCCCAAAATCAGAAATCATGATACAATTTGGGTAGTTGTTGACAGATTAACCAAGTCGGCACACTTTATTCCCATCAGTATCCACTATTCTCCAGAACGATTGGCGAAGATTTATATCAAGGAGATAGTGAGATTACATGGTGTTCCTAAGAGCATTGTCTCCGATCGTGATACACGATTCAAATCCGTTTCGGCAAGCGTTACATGAAGGTATGGGGACTAAGTTGAAGTTCGGTTCGGCTTATCACCCCTAGCCCGACGGTCAATCACGAAAGAACCATACGAGACATTTGGAGGATATCTTTGCGAGCATGTGCCCTGGATTTCAAAGGAAGTTGGGATCAACATCTTTCGCTAGTGAGTTTGCATATAACAACAGCTTATCATGCTAGTATACAAATGGCCCCGTTCGAGGCATTGTATGGGCGGAAGTGTCAATCACCATTATCTTTGGATGATTCGTCAAGCGATTACTTGGGCCGGATATGCTTGAGCAGACCTCTGAACAGATCGCGTTAATCAAGAAGAGACTCCTAGCAGACATAGTAGACAGAAGAGCTATGTTGATAAAAGGAGGAGACCTCTAACGTTTTATGTCGGCGACCATGTATTTCTAAAGTTATCCCCAATAACTGGTGTCGGCAGAACGCTTAAGAGGAAGAAACTCAGTCCACGGTATGTTGGACCATTCGAAATCGCTAAGCGGAGAAGTAGCTTATCGAGATAGCCTTACCCCGAATCGAGTAATCTCCACGACGTTTTCCACGTGTCGCAATTGAAGAAGTACCAACCGCAGACAGTGATCATGTCATCAAGTACGAGGATGTCGAAGTACGGCATGATAATACCTTCATAGTCGAGCCGGAGCAGATCATCGATCACAAAGAGAAACGGCTCAGAAACAAGACTATTTTGATTGTGAAGGTGGTCTGGAAAGGTTTGTCACCCGAGAAGCGACTTGGGAAACCGAGAGTGACATGAAAGAGAAGTACCCGAGTTCATGGCCCGAAGTTTAGTTAGTATAGACTAAATTTCGAGGGCGAAATTTTGTGTAAGGGGAGAAATGTAATAATGGGATATTTATACGGAATATTATAAATAAAAGTTGGATATTTCGATAAGTGAAATTTCAATCTCCGGTCTTGTATAAATACAGTCTATTTTCTAAGTAGAATTTCGTAAGAAATTAGGGAGTTTAAGGGCCAAAGTGCCAAAATGACCAAAATGCCCTAGAAAGGGTAATTAACTTAGAAAATTTATGGAAAAATCCTAAAAGACAGTTAAATGACCAAGTGAGTTAGGAGAGTAGATAATCTCTAATTATGGTAATTTTATAAATTATGAAATTGGAGAAATTGTTGGAAAATACTCAAAAAGAAGTAAAGACCAAAATACCCTTGTAATTATGGAATAATGCAAGAGGCATGAAAATACTCATGTTAATACAAGTGTATGAAGGTAATGAGGCATAGTAATTAAGAAAATTATCAACAAGTGATAATGAAGTAATTAAGTAATATTGGGCTAATTACTTAAGCATAAGCAAAGGAAATTCAAGAATAATTATGTGAAGCTCAAAAATAGTGGAAATTAGTGGAATATTAGTAAAAATGTATTTACTAATTAATTGGAAATTTCTATGAAAAATCATTGAGTTTAGGTATTTTTAAGCCTAAATACAAGAATGGACCAATTAGGGATTTTTGTGGAATTTTTGGGAAAAAGTAAATAAATAAATGATAAAATAATTAATTAAATAAAAAATAAATATTTATTAATATAATTAAAAGGCCAACCGAAATTTGGGCCAAATAAAAAGAAAAAAAAAATGAAAAATGAAATAGAAAACAAGTTGGCAAGTTGCAACATTAAAATAATAATATAATTAATTAAAGTAAAATATGTGAATAGTAATTTTAAAATTAGGAAACGGATCCTATCTAGAGATCTAGGAATAGGAATCCCAGGGTCAAGGTAAAATGTTGATCAGTGAGTTTTTACCTTCAAGTGACCTCTTCCGGAAGTTAATTCCGAGGTCGTTTGTGCTTTTTCCTAATAAAACAAAATAGGGAAAAATGCCTATAGGCATATTTTTGGAAATAAGGAAAATAAATTCTAACTCAACATTTAGGAATGGGTTTGAATTTATTTAGACATATTTGGAATCAGTGAATTATTTCCAAGAGATTGGTTATTCAAAACGAATTCGACACGGACGCGTTCGGACACGCCGAGAAAACTTCAACTGGACAAGTTTGAGGCCTATATGGAATCAAAATTTAGGTTAACTTGGACATTTCTACTAAGTGAGAACATGTCTTCAAAGTTGTAAATCCAGAATTTTGAGATTTTTCCGAAATTACGCGAATCGGGTACCGATCGGGGAAAACTAGTGACCAGGGCATAAAGTAACAATTTTGGAAATTCCCACCTTGTCCCTTTAAAACCCTATAAATACCCCCTCCTTCATAATTCTCACACCTTTTTCTTCCTTCTCTTGGCCGAAATTTTTGGTTGAGAAAGAAGAGAAAGGAGCCTGGGAATGTGCGTGAGCTCAGTAGAATTGTCCAGGAAAGTCTTGAACAGTTAGTCTTTCGGTCTTTAGTTTTTAGTTTAGTAGTTAGTAGAATTGTTAGTTAGATTTAGAAAGTAGGTGACAAGATTCCTACAAATGTTTTAGAGCCTTGTTTGCGTTGAAAAAATATGCAGAGGTGTAAACATAGTAGGGATCGAGTCGCGAAAAGTTGAAGTTTTGCAGCTTCTTTTAAAAGTAAGGGTAGAATTTGTTAGAATAGCCTTTAAATTTCAAGTATGATTGGGTATCATATGGGAGGGCTATTTTAGTCATTATTTTCGAAAATCATAATGGCGTCGAAGTTCGCAAAATTTGGGAAGAAAATTTGTCGAGTAACGGCGTCGAAATTCCGCCGATTAGGGGTAGAAGGGCAAAATGGTACTTTTACCTAAAATGCCGATATTGTGTCAAATCACTAATGGAAGTGATATTACTCTTATAGGATATCGTAATCTCGATTTTTCGCCACGTTGCCCGACGAACCGCTGTTTGAAGTTCACGTTTTTCCGTAAGAGTACGTTTTTCGCCGGTAGTACCTAACGTTGCCAACGAAGGTACGGACGCGTACTGTAACACTAATCTTGTGCTTCTTAAATGCATATATGTCAAGGATATGTCGTAGACCGTTATACGCATGCTTTAAACGGGTTATGTTTGGAATGCCGTTATGTTTTCCTAGCGGCGAGGACACGAGTGTTTATCGTGGCACCGGTGAATAGTGCAGTCGTTGTTGTTATTTACCCTATGGGGCTTTACATATTGCTCTGTGCTTATGTTTTGTCGGCATAATGATCATGCATCTCTAGTATGCTTATGATATACTGTTGTATTAGCTCTAGAATATATGTTGGTTGTATATCGTGTTGTTTGGGTATGAGGTTAACCGTTACTCCGAGATTCAATGCGTTGAATTGAATCTCACCGTAGCTTCGTGGTCGGGAGGACCACGGTTCGTGGATCGAGGCAAGTACCCGAGTAGGCGTGCACCAAGATTTATCTATCTTATCGCTCTCTTTTCTTCTCGTTATTTCCTTTCTAAACCTTAGGATTACCGTAATCATTACGATGTTACACAATGGTTGATGTTTTGGCTAAGAATCCAACTACTCTTTCGCTCTTTTGCTCTACTCGATTGTTTGTTTGAAAAAAATTCCGCATTTCAAACATGGGATGTTACAGCGTTTATCCTAAAATGGTTAACAGGCTAGAAAATACCCTTAATGGGACCATAATTTTTGTTAATCCAAATATTTCTCAAGTGATCTCATAGACCTCCAAGATTATGTCAAGGAATATGTGAGATTATTTAAGATTACGCGATTAGAACACCGAACAGGGGATTTCATCGGTTAAATCTATAAAGCAAGAGGATGACATCACTTGCATGACATCATATTTTGAAGGATGTTGGAGGGGGAGGTCGGCCAACATGCTTGAAGGGTGAGGATTTGGAGTTGATCAAAAACCTAGATCTAAGGGTTGGAATTGAAGGAGAAAAATTGATGAATAATTGCACTTTTTGCCTATAAATAGCTTGCATCTTCTTTCAAAATTTTCACACCAAATTCAAGAGAGAATTTTGAAATCTTAGAGAGTAGAGAGAAGGAAGAGCTCTTGAGGAAAAGTAGCAAAGCTCTGGGTAAATTCTTCGGTCCCTAGTTTCAAGTTCTAGTTTTAGTTCGGTAGTTATAGTAGAAATGTTAGTTTGATCTTTAATCTTCCAAGTATGATTTTAATATCATGTTTTAGGGTTAAATATGATATTTATTTCGAAAATATGATGGAGATAGAGATATGGCAAAATTTTGGAAGATTAGAGTCAAAGTAACGAAGTTCTGGCGAAATTTCGCCGGTTAGCAAAGTCAGGGGTAAAATAGTCATTTGTGACTAAAATGGTTGTTATGATGTTGATCATTAACAAATACGATTTTGTCCTTATAGGATATCTGTGATTACGTTCTGACCAACAATCGTACCGTATTTCGTCAACGAATGTACGTTCGCGTACTAGTAACACTAACTCTGATGATTATGGTATGCGTATATGTGTTATGTGTATCGTATGCTTATTGTGGTAGCTGATAGCTCTGTGGTATGTTTATGTACTGTTGATATGATTATGCTTGCTGAGTGTGAAACGACTGCTGGGTGTGAAACGCTTGTTGGGTGTGACACATCCGCTGGGGCTTGTGTCTTTGTTGGGATACGCTTGTTTGTGTGATACATCTGTTGTGTGCTCATTTACTGTTAATATTGTGAATATCTGTAATCCATATGCTGTGTATGTAAACATGAGCTTAACCGTTACTTGAGGTCCGGTGCATTGGACCTCAGCCCTTAACATAGCTTCAGGATCGGGAGAACCGAGGGCGGAAGAGAAGGGAAAGCAGCATGCTTAGAGGCCCGACAAGAGTTTTCTTTTTGTGATGTATTTACTTTTGATAACACTCAGATTAATGTACCGCTACGGCGACTAGTCAGACATACGCCAGTTGTTATTTTGAATATATATCAGTTACTCTTATGCTCCGATGCTCTACTCTGATGATTTTTGATAAAACAAAAATATTCGGCTTTTGAAAATGGGATGTTACAATATAATTTAAATCTAAATAAATACAATATATATAAAAAAAAAATTAAAAAAAATGCTTATACCTCTAATTAGAGGTATAAGTACATAATAAGCACCTAAAATCTAAACATGTAATGTGGACTCAAGTGAGAGCAGCTTTTTTTTTTTTTTTCTTTTCCTTTCATAATTAAGGCTAGTTTGGAAATGCACCAACATTTTAAAACTCGTATTTAATCTTGAGGTATGGATTTAGGTATTTGTGGACTCACCTTTTTGAAATTTTAAATTTCAAATGGTATTTAAGAGGGATTTTCCCAATAGTTAATCGTTTCAACTATTTTATTGGTATGTGTAAATTAGTTAAAAGTGACTTATAATAAAAAGGGATAGAGTAAGTAAATTGTATATTAACTTGAATTTAAAAATTAATATCAAAGTCAACTTCATTTTTAATAACCTGTAAATTTGAAAGTATTATTTAAGTCTTTGAGAATTGTTATAATCCGATGAGCTTTTAAAATTCAACTTATCTAAATTAAAACATAATAATAAGACAAAGAAAATAACTTAGAACAATTGGCAAGAAAACGTACGTTTTTTTTTTTTGGCTAGAAAATGTATTTTTATTTTTTCACAAAAAAAATATAATTTTACTTTGACAGGAGATGAATTGACCTAATCAAAAAATGGAACAAAGTTTTTTTCATACGATCCAACAACAAATTACATATTTAAGGGGCTCACATAAAATGGATAAGTAACAATTGAACATTGAGCACAATAGAAAATAATTTGGTACAAAGAGAAGGAAGGCCTTAAGAGAACTATAAATATAAAACATACTCTCAATTATCCCTCATTATTTATTTAATTATCGAATAAAATGCGTGTATTTCAACTAACAATTTATTCTCTATTCAATTTTTGGAGTTGCCTAGAGCGATTGGTAAGGAAAAGCAATTTTATTTTCGTTAAGAGAGATGAATTGACTTAATAAGATCATTGAGCAAAGTGCCTATATCCGAGGATCCAACCGCAAATTACATATTTAAGGGAATCGCATGAATTGAGCAATGAGCACAAATTCGGTACAAGAAGAGGGACGACCTCAAGATAGCAATAAATCCAAAACATATAATCTTAAAATTACACTTGCAATATGACCATCTTACAACAATCATGGTTAGAAAGACAAAACATCAGGTTCTTTGTTCAGGAAAAACAAACTCTCAACAAAAGATGAAACAAAAACTTCAGACATTTTCGCAACTCCCACAGGCTCCACCGATTCCTTGATTGGATCAACTAAAACTATAGCTCCACCAGTACGCATCAGGACCACTTTCTCACTACTAGTCAGAGCCAATACTTTAAATATGCCCCCATAAAGTTCACTATCCAAGCGGAATATTTCGGTCCATGAATTGGTATTACCATAATCTTTCATCACCCAAATACAAAACACAAGTTCGTTCCTCCTTTTCATATAAACATGATTTACCAGAGCAAGCGAATGGCTTCCTTCCACAGGAAGTAATTTTGATATAACAACTTTTTCATTCAGTTCCTGTTGCGGTAACGTTAGTTCTCTAAATGTTTCTTGAATCACATCAAATGATAAAATGAACCTGTAGTATATTTTGCGGCCTTCCTCATCGTAGGCTGCCTCATCATAGGCTGCGCAGCGCCAAACAAGCCAATGTAATGCGCCATTCAGAAACACCCAGGATAACCACTGGCGATAGCCGAGGAAAAATTGAGGAACTGTAACGGAGATAGTCCTCCAAATATGAGAAGCAAGAGAGTACACCTCAACGTGAGGAGGATCATTTGAGCATCTGTCATTCATGAGTCTCACTACCTTGTAATCGTTATTCCTGGAATCAAAACCAAACCCAAAAAAGACATCATACATGGGGTCAACATAGCGGCATAAATATTGACGGCCACGTTTCTTGCGGGTGGTGATTGGTTTGGGTTTCTTGCATGTGGTGATTGGTTTGGGAAGCACGATATATTTCCGAAGTGAGGGATTCCAGATAATGATAGTTGCGGATTCTAATGGTGAATAGTCGGCAGAACATACAAGGCCATTGCATGTGCCAACAAATAGCGTATAACGATTAGGCTCAAATAGGTGAGAGAGTGGGAATCTCTCAACAGAGAATTGATCAGTCTGCTGATTAACAGAGGAGTACAATGAGTAAGTTTCCTCCTGATGCAAAGAACGTGGGTCATCAGGCGATACTGTTCTAAATTGAAAAAAGAGGGAGCTGTTGTGATTGGGAGCTTGAATTGTGCGGTTGAGATGATCATTAATGAAAGTTTGACGAGTGATGAGAGAAGTCCAAGCTTTGCAAACGGAGGTGCATTTCACAATAGACTCGACGGGAAGTCTGTGAAGAATTTCCTCCACGATTTCTAGGGGCAAATGATTAGACATATTGGAGTGGAGTTGCTGCTTCTGGTTGATGCAGATATGCCTCTACCGAACAAAAGTGTTGGGTTGGGCCCTCTTTTGTTTTTGATTTAGTGCATTCACATAAGCCTCCTTTAGATTTTGTGCATAATTTTGAATTCCATTTCGGTGCTTCTGAAATGATATTAAAAACTGATTAGATTTAATTTGGATGGTGCCATTCAAAATTCACACAAACACAGACAAAGAGAGAGCTGCTTATTTCTAAGCATATTTTTAAACGTGCGTGCAAACACAAAAACACCTCCCTGCAAGGCATGCCTTACAACACTTTATACTCAGATTTCCCCACTAAAAGCTCGTAACTCAGTACATTCTCCTCTCTCTAGGGGACCAAAATGTCAACAAACTTTGACAGACAATGTCAATACATGTGGAGTTACAAATTTTGAATGACAAATCTGTACAGAAGAATAAATCTAAGAACTTATTCACAAAGGTAAATGTTGCAGAAACCAAATTACATATTTCTTCAAAGAAAAATTAATGACAACTATACCCTTGTTTCAGCAACCAAAGGACAGTAACAATTTTCCAAGCTCAGACTTGAAACCCGACGCGACAGACACTGAAAGGGTAACCTACTGTTTAGGTCATCACAACCCATTGCCAACAAACACATGAAATCATGATTATCATCTTTAATTTACTCTTAAATACTATTACGACCTTTAATCGAGGGTTCTTCCTCTTCAGAATCAAGGTCCAATTGCTCCTCTCAATCCCAATCTAAACCCAATCGAAGAAATTGAAGATGGAAGGGGTTTGTATGAATTACCTTGACCTAGATTGTCAATTGCATGTGAATTACGACTTTCTCTTCCTCTCCTCCTTTCTTCTCAGCATCACGCCCTTTGGTTCCTCTTATCACAGTCTCCCTCTTGCCCTAACTCGCTTCTCTGTCTTCGATCCCTTTCTCTGGCCTGATGTGCGGCAAAATGGTTTTGGTATGAGAGGACATGTTGGTGTGATTCCCTTTTCCACCGATTTCGGACCTCAAATTTCAAGCGATCTTTTCTCTTCTTTTTGTCCCCTTTCTAAACTTAGTCAAGTGAAATTATATTTAAATTTGTAAAATTTCAAATATATATTAAATTTATTAAAAGACTTAAAAATTTGTAATAGTTGCTTACTAGGCGGCATTGGAACTTCAGCGGCCGAGTGACTGACGGTGGTTTCTCAGGTGAGAGCAGCTTTTTCTTTTTTTCTTTTCCTTTTATAACTGAGGCTAGTTTGAAAATGCACCAATATTTTAAAACTCGTAATTTATCATGAGGTATATGGATTTAGGCATTTACATATTGGACTCACCTTTTTGAAATTTTAAATTTCAAATGGTATTTAAGAGGGAGTTTCTCAATAATTAATCGTTTCAAATCTATTTTATTGGTATGTGTAAATTAGTTAAAATTGACTTATAATAAAAAAGGATAGAGTAAGTAAATTTTATATTAACTTGAATTTAAAAATTGATATCAAAGTCAACTTTATATTTGATAACCTGTACATTTGAAAGCATTATTTAAGTCTTTGGGAATTGTTATAATCCCAATGAGCTTTTAAAATTCAACTTATATCCAAATTTTTTAAAAAAAAAAAATGAGACGAAGAAAATTACTTAGAGCAATTGGCAAGAAAATGTAAGTTTTTTCGGCTCGGAAATGTATTTTTATTTTTTTCACAAAAAAAATATAATTTTACTTTGTCAGGAGATGAATTGACCTAATCAAAAAATGGAGCAAAGTTTTTTTCATATGATCCAACAACAAAATATATATTTAAGTAACAATTGAACATTGAGCACAATAGAAAATAATTTGGTACAAACAGAAGGAAGACCTTAAGAGAACTATAAATATAAAACACATAATTTTAACCTTACACTTGAAATTCCATGATCTTTCAATTATAACTTTTACAAGTACAGAAAATGAACAAACGATTCTCTCAGTTATCCCTCATATAAGTAATAAATGTAATACTCCCTCCAGTCCTAATTATAGGAACATATTTTGGAGTTGATTTTGGTCTTAATTATAAGAGTAAGTTTTAACTTTTGTTATTTTTTTCCTATAATACCCCCATTTATAATTATTATTAAGAGCATTTATATATGTGTGTGTATATGTCTATATATATGTGTGTGTACATATATATGTATATCTTTGTTTATGTGTGTCAATATATGTGTGTGCGCGCTCACACACACACACATATCTGTGTGTGTAGATATATGAGTGTGTGTGTGTCTATATGTGTGTGTAGACACACACACACACACACACACACACACACACACACACACACACACACACACACACACACACACACACACACACACACACACACACACACACACACACACACACACACACACACACACACACACACACACACACACACACACACACACACACACACACACACACACACACACACACACACACACACACACACACACACACACACACACACACACACACACACACACACACACACACACACACACACACACACACACACACACACACACACACACACACACACACACACACACACACACACACACACACACAATATTTCATTTTAAATTTATATAAGGACATTTTAGGAAAATGAGTCAAATTAACTAATTTAATTTCTCTCCTTAATCCCTCAGAATCGGTTAAATAGTTCCTATAATTAGGACCGGAGAGAGTATTATTTAATTATTTAATTAAATGCGTGAATTTCAACTCACTATTTATTCTCTCTCTATTCAATTTTTTGAGTTGGCAAGTAAATGCAATTTTACCTTTGTTAAGAGATTATTAGACTTAATCACCCTAACTAATTCGATACAAAAAGAGAGACGACCTCAAGATAACAATAAATCCAAAACATATAATCTTAACCTTACACTTGCAATATCACCATCTTACAATAATCATGGTTAAAAAGACAAAACATCAGGTTCTTTGTTCAGGAAAAACAAACTCTCAACAAAAGATGAAACAAAAACTTCAGACATTTTCGCAAGTCCCACAGGCTCCACCGATTCCTTGATTGGATCAACTAAAACTATAGCTCCACCATTGAGAATCAGGACCACTTTTCCACCACTAGTCAGAGCCAATACTTTAAATATGCCCCCATAAAGTTCACTATCCAAGCGGAATATTTCGGTCCATGAATTGGTATTACCATAATCTTTCATCACCCAAATACAAAACACACGTTCGCTCATCCTTTTCACATAAACATGATCTACCATAGCAAGCAAATGGCCTCCTTCCACGGGAAGTAATCTTGATATAAGAG
Organism: Acacia pycnantha; assembly: GCA_025563575.1. NCBI lineage: Eukaryota > Viridiplantae > Streptophyta > Magnoliopsida > Fabales > Fabaceae > Acacia > Acacia pycnantha. The sequence continues at coordinate 219,629 of JAMWYP010000157.1, forward strand.
ATTTTTCATTTGGTTGCTGTTGCGGTAACGTTAATTCTCTAAATGTTTAAAAAATATCATACTTGGGGTCAACATCGCGGCATAAATATTGACGGGCACGTTTTTTGTGAGTGGTGATTGGTTTGGGAAGCACAATATATGTTTGAAGTGAGGGATTTCAGATAATGATAGTTGATTTTAATGGTGAATAGTTGGCAGAACATACGAGGCCATTGCATGTGCCAACAAAGAGCGTATAACGATTAGGCTCAAATAGATGAGAGAGTGGGAACCTCTCAACAGAGAATTGATCAGTCTGCTGATTAACAGAGGAGTACAACAGATAATGTCAATACATGTGGAGCAACTAGCAAGTTACAAATTTTGAATGACAAATCAGTACAGAAGAATAAATCTAAGAACTTATTCACAAAGGTAAATGTTGCAGAAACCAAATTACATATTTCTTCAAAGAAAAATTAATGACAACTATACCCTTGTTTCAGCAACCAAAGGACAGTAACAATTTTCCAAGCTAAGACTTGAAACCAGACGCGACAGACACTGAAACGGTAAGCTACTGTTTAGGTCATCACAACCCATAGCCAGCAAACACATGCAATCATGATTATCGTCTTTAATTTACTCTTAAATACTATTACGACCATTAATCGACGGTTCTTCCTCTTCAGAATCAAGGTTCAATTGCTCCTCTCACTCCCAATCTAAACCCATTCGAAGAAATTGAAGATGGAAGAGGTTTTTATGAATTACCTTGACCTAGATTGTCAATTGCATGTGAATTACAACCTGCTCTTCCTCTCCTCCTTTCTTCTCAGCATCACGCCCTCTGGTTCCTCTTATCACAGTCTCCTTCTTGCCCTCACTCGCTTCTCTGTCTCCGATCTCTTTCTCAGGTCTGATGTGCGGCAAAATAGTTTTGGGATAAGAGGACACGCGCGTTGGTGTGATTCCATTTCCAGCCGATTTTGGACCTGAAATTTCAACCGATTGAGGGTTATGCTTCAATCTTTTTATTATTATTATTCTAAACTTATTCAATAAGGCTATGCTATTTCTTTTTACTTTTTTTTACTTGAAAAAATATAGAAAATTACAATTTGAATTGTACAACTCAAAATGTCCATTAAATTAACAAAAGGATAAATAGGTAATCTAGTTGAAGTCTAAGTGCTGATAACTTCAATATAAACAATGACAATTTAAGAATAACAATTAGCAACTTAAATATATATATACCATGACAACTTAGGAATGTTAGATTGTCAATCTTTATATCCAAATTGCTAATTCCTATATTTAAATGTTAACACACACTTCAAAATCTCAAATTCTTATCAGATTACCTATTTTTTCTTTTATTAATTTAGTAGACATTTTGATGTTTTTTAATTTAAATAGTATTTTTTCTATCATTTTCCCTTTTTTACTTTTATATTTATCCATGAAATAATTCTCAAATTAATCCTAAAAAATCATAAATTTTTTCTCTCTTATTGGACTTCTTTAGGCTATAAAATAATTTTCCATAATTTTCCTAAAACTTTCTGATTACCTTTAAGTATTTTTCTTGAATTGTTTTAAAACTAATAGGCCCTTAATGGAGTGAAAGAAGAGAACGATCAATTAATTGAGTAGTGTGAGAAATTCACTATATTTATAATGTGGTTGACAACATATATAAATGTATGTACTATTTTAATAAATTTATTTATTATTATTTTTCAGTGTTATTAAACCTCGACCAGACTTGTCAGGAACCGGCGAACCGGTCGGTAAACTTGTTCGGTTTAAGCACTAACCCGGTTTAGTTTTTTTTTTTTTTTTTTAAAAATCGATTTTTTTTTATAATTACATATTAATAAATAACCTTGAAACCTTCACTTTCTCACCCTTTTTTGTCCTGAGTTAGCTTCGGTTTGACTCAGGTCTGACCCACTGACCATTGACTCAATACTCCAACCGATTCAATGACCGATTTGAGTTTAATAACCTTATTATTTTTAATAAATTCTAACTTGGGGAAGCTTGACTGGTTGGATGAGAGTGTAAGAAATTTACTGAACTTATAATGTGGTTAACAACGCTTTTAAATATATTTAGCATTTCAATAACATCATTTACCACTAATTTTAACAAACAAGTAGTGCTACTTCTTTTTTTTTTTTCGCTACTACAAGTAGTGCTACTTGTGCATTGCACGTGGAATGATATATATAGCATTTTGAGCTTCCGAAACTTCTCAGGCACAAAATGACACTTTATGGTTCCAAAGCATTGTTTTGTGAGATATGTAATATTTATCATATAATTTAATCTTTATGAATGGACACTTTTTTTTTTAATTATATGCACAATAAGAAATATTTATTTGTAATCATAACAAATCATGTAATTATGTTATAATTATTTATTTTAAATAACCTCACTAGTGGAAAAAGGCTTTTAAGACCGGACAAAAAGGTACATTAGGACCGGACCCGAAAGCGCCTTGTTCCGGGCGGTATTAAAAGTCGACCTTTAAGACCGGACTTTACACGGTCTTAAAGATTTTCTTTAAGACCGGACATTTTAAACCTTCGGTCTTAAAAGTCGTACTAAATAAATCATAAATATTTTTGGTTCGGTCCTAAAACTCAAACTTTAAGACCGGACAAAAAGTCGACCGCTCTTAAAAGATCCAAATATTAAGACCGGACAAATATCAATCCGGTCCTAAAGATAGCGGACTCTAAGACCGGAGGAATAATTACCCGGTCTTAAAAGACCGACTTTCAAGACCGGATTGTTGCAATGGACCGGTCTTAAAGACCAACTTTTAAGACCGGCTTAACACCTTTAAGAGCGGTGTTATATATACATCCGGTCTTAATATTTGAACATTTAAGACCGTATTTTTATTTGCGGTCTAAATTTTCCCGTATTTTTCCCTGTTTTGTTCTTCCCGATCAATATATATACACAAATCCACCATACAAAACAAGACATAAAAGTCGATATACTTTAAGCTACAAGCTATGAACATGAATAAATTGAATTGGGAAAAAGAATACAAATATTACCCACCATGAGTTATGTGGCCTCTTAATTAAGTCTAAAACAACTAAAGTAATTTATAAAATAAGCTAACATATAACTAATTACAAAGGCAATGAGTTACAATACATGCAAGACGTAATTCAACATACAAATGTAGTCCAATATATTATTCACCATGCCTTCATTTGATTCCCACCCAACAACGTAACATGCATCCTCTTTTATAACATGCCCTTTGAAACGGATCCGCCACAAAAACAAAACAAGAACAAATTCATATTCAATGATGACATTGTTTAATTAAGAACATAGACAGCATATAATAATTGTTAAAACCTTAAAGTTTTCTAAGAATACTGCATATGAATATTAATTACCTTATGAATTGACACTTTTATAAAGTGATATCCTCCCATATCCCTTCTTGATGATCATTTCTTATGCCGGGTTCATTATCCGCTTCATCTTCTTCGTTCATGTCCCGGTAGACCCCTTGTAAAAGGAGTACTCTCAGGAAGATCACCATAATTTGAATGACTTTCCTCATCAATATCAATGACCCTCTTTCCTTGGAGAGCTACAGACCACATTTTATTTTCTTGATCGGTGATATAGAACACTTGTTTTGCATGATCTCGCCATAATAAAAGGTTCATCTCCAAAACTTCTACTATTGACATCGACTAAAGTGAATCCTAGTCGATCAATCGAACACCATTATTGACATTAACCCACTTGCATTTGAAGATGGGAAATCTAACTTTGACATAGTCCACCTCCCAAATCTCTTCAATAACCCCATAATATGGCATGACCGCCAATTTAGGCCTCTTGTCTTTCGAGGCGGAGAAGTGCATAGATTCGGCCTCTAACATAACACCACCGTTTCGGACTGTGCTCCTATCATCTAGGGACTTCGTGTAAAATGTATAACCATTGATCACATACGAATTCCAACTTATGACATCAAACTCGGGACCACGTGCTAACCATTTCATTGTCTCGAAACACATTCGAGATCCCTCGACCTTTTGTTTGAACCGGTTTGCAAAAGTTACATTATGCTCCTAATCAACCTTTGTTCGGTCATTCGATGGTTCTCTTTCCTTATGCCTCTTTATGTGCGAGATATGCTTTGGCTTGAACTTCATCAACATTATTCAAGATGTATAAGTGGACTTGTGACAATTCATCACGATCCACACTCTTTACCGAAGCCCCACGTCTACCCCCTTCAAAGATGTCGACGTTTTGGAAGCCCAATATGTCTTACTTTGGACAAATAATTTTGACAAAATTCCATGGCCTCTTCAAACATATTTCGAACAATTGATGCTTCGGCCGTACGCGTTCTTCACATACCCTTTTAGGAATTTCATAGATCTTTCAATAGGGTACATCCACCGTAAATGGATAGGGCCGCACAACTTTATCTCCTCACTAGATGAACAATGAGATGAACCATGATGTCAAAAAATGAAGGAACAAAAAGCTTTTCAAGGTGGCACAAGATAAGATATCCTTCATTCTCCAATTCATCCAACTTTTCAATCTTGAAAACTTTACTACAAACCGCATTGAAGAAGAAACAAAGTCTAGTCAAAAGCGACCCGAAGATCATATTCGGCGATCCCTCGAATAGCTACGGGAGTAGCTGTTGCATCAAGACATGACAGTCATGAGACTTTTGGCCTACTAATTTCAAGTCCTTCATCGAGACAAGCCTCTTAAAATTTGAAGAATACCCGAGGGAACTTTTGTGCCATGTAAACACTCACAAAGCTTCGTTTCTCATCCTTAGACAAAGTATGAGAAGCCGGGGACAATAAGTTCTCTTCCCATATGGCCTTGGATGCAAGTCTTCACGTATTCCCATTGCTTGCAAATCCAATCTTGCCTTCACACCATCCTTGAACTACCTTGTATGTTGAGAAGCGTGCCCACAATACTATCACATACGTTCTTCTCCACATGCATGACATCAATACGGTGTCTCACATCAAGATTGCGCCAATAGGGAAGATCAAAGAATACGGATCTCTTCTTCCATATATTTGTTTCTTTTCTACTCTTTCCATGCTTACAGAAGATGACACCGATATTTTTAACCTTTTCATACACTTGCTCCCCGATCAATGCCACCGGAGCTTCTTCATACTCTTGACCACCAAAAAAGGCCTTCTTTAATCGACGATATGGGTGGCCCCGTCTAAGAAATCTCCTATGTCCAAGATACACCGTCTTTCTTCCATGTTGAAGTTGATGGTAGCATGTGCCTTCTTCACAAACCGGACATGCTTTATGGCCTTTTACACTATACTCGACAAGTTCCCATATCTTTGGGAAGTCGTTTATAGTACAAAATATCATGGCTCTCATTCTAAAGACCTCCTTCTTGAAAGAGTCAAAAACATCGACACCTTCTTCCCACAACTCCTTCAAGTCTTCGATCAAGGGCTCTAGGTAAACATCTATGTCATTTAGGGTTGTTTTGGTCCTGAAATCAACATAGACAGCATGATGTACTTTCGTTTCATGCATAACATAGGAGATAAGTTGTAAACAATCAGGACTACGGGCCATGAGCTATGTATGCTGCTAAGGCTTCCATAGGATTCATTCCATCTGTGCTAAGGGCAAGCCTGAGGTTCCTAGGTTCTTCGCCGAAGTTCGGAAATAATTGATCGATCTTCTTCCAATGAGAAGAATCGGCCGGATGTCGAAGTTTGTCCATCCGAAATCCTCTCATCCGCATGCCACCTCAGTTTTTGCATCATTTTCATTCGCAAACAACCGCTTGAACCTTGGTATGATTGGAAGATACCACAACACTTTTGCAGGCCCCTTATCGACTTGTACCGTGGGGTTTCACACATCGGACAACTCGCTTCTCTTCAAACTCTTTTCTATATAATACACAATCATTCGGGCATGCATGGATCTTTTTGTACTCCATCCCGGTGGACAAAGTATCTTCTTAGCATCATAGTAGCGATGCGGCAACACGTTATCATCCCAAGCATGTCCTTCAAAGCCTCAAGCAATTCGAAAAACTATTGTCGCTCCATCCATGACGTGCCTTCAAGCTTACCAATTTCAATACGGCGTTCAACAATTGGTATTTTTACACCACGGTATAGCGGTGTCTCTCGCATCACTGCACATATTACCATATGCATGTGATCGCTCAAAAGCCTCTTCTCCTACATCACGGATAATGTCCTCTATGCGATCATCCATATCCGTGTCATTATCATCAAAGGCCACTTCCCCATGTTGTTTCCCACTTGATGGCACTTGTTCACCATGCCATACCCATCTTGTATAAGTCTTACAAAATCCGTGACAAATTAAATGTGTGCGTATAACTTCGGGACATAGTCGACACTCATTCAAACATTTTACACAAGGGCAATAATACTTCCCCCATCATCATGGGCATTTTTTTAGCAAATTCTATAAATTCCCTAACCCCATTTCGATATTCAATACTCGTTCGTAAAGCATCTATCCAACTCGTGATCCATAGTAGAATTCCTATATATTATTTAGACGAATTAAGAATTACATTTGGTCATAAATGCATCACAGGTGAATCGAAGAACCAAAATAAATGCAAGACGAGGAAATTAAGTGCAGGGGATGAAGGTCTTGTGGACTAACTTGTAGCATATGTGTTTTCTGAGTCGTCTTACTTCTCCGCTCACGAACGTTGATGTTGCAGACAAGACAGCAAGAGTAACCTAAAAACACTTGTTGGTCAGTTGGGTAGGTCTAAAGTGCAAATATAATCTTCAAAAAACAATATTCGTTAACAACAGAGAATACCCATAACAACATTACACCGATTTCGTTAAACCCATGAAAAACCAATAACGATAAGCTGGAAAGTAATAAAGTTTTAACCGAAACATCTCTTACAGCTTCGTCTATAGACGTTTAGCTAAGGAACCAGAGAGTGATTGTCGAGAAAGGTACGCGAGCGGCGACGAAGCCGAGAGGAAATTTCGAGTCGGAACCCGAGTATTCACTTTCGGCGCGACAAGAGTTCGAGAGGGAAATTTAATTTTCCGCGCGACAAAGATACCTTATTTAGCTTTTTGGATTTTATTAATAGGTTATTAATTAAATGTCCTGGTCCTAAAGATACAACTAACATTTTAAGACCGGAGTTTTAAAATTATCCGGTCCTAAAATTTTATTAGATTTTTAATTTTAAGACCGGAGGTTTATAAAACATCCGGTCCTAAAATTCAAATTATCTTTAGATCCGTTACTTATAAAATAAAATGTCCGGTCTTAATGGCCTTCGTGATTGGTATATTAAATCAATAAAATAAATGATATTTTTTGGACAAAAAATAAAGCAAAATTGGAGAATAAGTTTCTTTAATGAATTACTGGAGAAGAGCCAAAAATTCATACAAGTGTTCTTAATGTTTCTTACATTACTTCTAATATATACACAACAACAAAAACACAAATGAAAAACAAGCTGAATATTATCATCCACAAGAATCGATGAACAACCTCGGCGATTTCGGCGTGAAGAGCATTAATTTCCCGCCTGAGATCAAGCAAGTTGTTGTCTTATTCTCTCCACCCGCAATATGAATGGATCATTACGGGAGAGCGGAGAGGGGGTCGAGGTAGGCGCGCTGGGGCCAGCCAGGTTGGAGAGGGGATTACGAACATCCGCATGGCCGGCTTCAAGATGACGGTTGAACTCGGCAAGAAAAGGATCGCGAAGGATCGAGGGGGTGCGGCATGAGCAATCTCTTCATCATCCGAAGAAATAACAATGGGTCCAACGACCCGAGAGTCTTCGGAAACAATACGACGACCGTCGCCGGAGGAGGCGCACCATATAATGATCTAGCCATGGCACGAGAGTGAGGCGTGTATGCACCCCTACGAGCGCTTTGCTTGTATCTAACCATGGTTTGAGGATTTTGAGAAGTTGGGGGGCAGAGCTAGGAAGTGAGGAGTTAACAAGGACAAAGAGAGGTAGTGTGTGGAGTATATAAAGACGGATGGCGGGGAGAGATAAACGTCGATGATGAATTCGTCAATTTACTTTTATACAAACTTTTAAGACCGGACTTTTATCTTATATCCGGTCTAATTTTAATTCAATTACTTTTAAGACCGTCCTTTTATCAAATATCCGGTCCTAAAACTCATTTAAGACCGATATATTACTTGGTATCCGGTCCTAAAACTAATTTTTAATTCAATTACTTTTAAGACCGTCCTTTTATCAAATATCCGGTCCTAAAACTCATTGTTGAAATGAAAGTTCATTCTTTTCAAGAGTCCCTTCCCCATTGTTGAAATGAATTCATAGTCTCTTCGGCTTCCACATAAACTTCCCAACTAGGCGTCTCCTCGTATTCTGAGCAAATATGCGTCTCCTCGTTAATGTTTCCGCGTTTCACATTCTTCGGGATGGGTTCTCTATTTAAACCCGTTGTTACTTTCTTAACATTCATCTCCATCTCCTCCTAGAACCTCCACCGTAATGGCTTCTCCACCACGACGAGGTCCTCCTTCTGGACGAAATCTCGAGGCACCTCCATATCCTCCTCCGCGCCTCCGAAACCGAACTCGGCAGATGCCGAGCACTCGACAGCCGCGCCGATCATATAGACCGAAGCTTGGGCAAAGCTGTTTCAGTCTATCACGCCGTCAACAACAAAGCGAAAGCGGTACTCGACGCCAATGACGTTGAGTACCATACCTCGATGACGACGTCTCCACCACCTCCCTCCTCCGACAACGATGGGGAGGATTAGAATTTTAAGTTTTTTTTTTGTACCGCTGCCTTATGAGGCAGAAAAAAAAAATTATTAAATAAAATTTTTATTTCCCAATCGCCTTCCTTGTTTGTCTTTAACTTTATGTTCTTTTTTCTCCGACAACAAGAACAAACAAAACATTGTCCTATTCGTGGTGATCAATCTTAAAAATTTGCAGAATAAAGTTAACAGCTATACCATACAAAACAAAACACAAAAACATTATTTACCTTTTTTCGAATAAAAACAAACAGAGTGACGACTATTCTCAAGTTTGGACCATCGTTGTCTTCCCTCAACTTTTCCAGATGTGATGAAAATTTTCGTGTCGCTTTCGTTATCTTCTTCTTTTTCCAACAAAAAGAAAAGGGACACCGATGACGTTCTTCACATCCGTAAAAGTTGAAACGAGAACAACGAAGCACAAAACTTGAGAAGAACGCCGTAAACATGGTTGCCTTGAACCCTAACGATATGTCTAAAATCGAGTCACCAACTCTATTAAAATGAAGAATATTAGGACCTGACGTTTAATAAATCCTCGGTCCCTAAAAATTAAGCCTTATTTTAAAATTTAAAGTTAGGAGCGGACAACTAACAAATATACGGTCCTAAAGGTTTCGGCAATCTATTAAATAAAATGAAGACTTTTAAGACTTGACAACTAACAAATAAACGGTCCTAATAATTTAGCCGTATATTTTCTATACTTTTAGGATAGTACTTTTAACAAATATAAGGTCCTAAAAGTCTCTACCCAAATTTTTTAGAATTAGACGAAGACTTTTAGGACCGGATATTTGTTAAATATACGGTCTTAAAATGGACGAAGACCTTTAGGACCGTACTTTTAACAAATATACGGTCCTAAAAGTCTCTACCCAAATTTTTTAGAATTAGACGAAGACTTTTAGGACCGGATATTTGTTAAATATACGGTCTTAAAATGGACGAAGACCTTTAGGACCGCACTTTTAAAAATATACGTTCCTAAAAGTCGCGAATACTTTTCGTGAGCCTCATCGGCTCATTTTCAACATCCGCCCGTACCTCAAATTTCAAGCACTAAATAGCTTTATCCACCATCCCATTCATTCGAAACCCAAAATGGACACACACAAATTGTTCGAAAAAATAAACAAATTTATTATTGAATTACATTGCTATATTTACAAATGAATTAATTAGCTAGTCGAAAAAATAAACATATGTACGTATACTATTGTTGCTACAAAGATCATATATTATTTACAAATGAATTAATTTAGGACATTAATTATTGTCTTGACTTGGATTTTCTAAGACTAGTTTATACAGATATTCACAAAAACCTCGCGTATGTGCTCGATTTCATCATCATCAAATGGCTCTTCACAGCAAACCTCTCGTAACATCAAAGACAAATGTAATTAACATATTATGTGCATATTTCATATGTAACATTAAGCCATCAAACTCGAATTCACCATAACATCTTACCCTTAAAGTGACTTTAGTGTTTCCTTCGTCACAATATCATATAAGTGTTTCATGACGTACGGCCACATAAGTTCGATCGTTCCGCTGCTTGACGGGTCTAAAAATAACAATAAATATATATAAGAGCATATATAGCTTATCGACCAACTTGTAAGGCAATTATGTCATGTCCAATTATGTACTAACCTTAATTTTGTGCCATTTAGGATCTCGTGAGCCGAGCACCACGCTTTTTTACATCAACACGGAAGGTCTTCATGGCACTATCATCAAAATCAGAAATTTATCGCAATGTTCACCGAAAATTCACAATGTAGATTTCGCACAAGACGATCAAAATGACATTCTTACTTGTTGATCATCGCCTACAACGTAGTCGATGGATCGCCGTGAGTGGAGCATAAGAAGATAACATAATGCAACTCCATGTTCATGATGACCAACCGCCAAGTGGTTGCTGAAAATTCACAAGCAGTAAAGTACTCAAGTGATATATATATATGTAGCATAATTATATTAAGTGAATTGCGACAAGTATATATGTATACCCGAGCCAAAGTGGAAACAAGTACACCTTTCTTTGCACTTTACACAACCTATTTGATATGTACTCTGTCTCAATTCCGAGGTAGTGTTGTGCTTGCATCTGTGGGCACAAGAATCCAAAATCCGAAATCTGCCTCTTGAACCGGGCCGTGCATGCACCTACAAGAATGACATCGATGAGGGAATTAGTATATATGTATATATGTGTGTCTAAACGGTGCATTTCAATTATGTAATCAAGGAAGAAGATACTTACTTCATAAATAGTTGAACACATGCACTAGTAACCTCCCCTCGAAGCGGCATGGACTCTACATCTTCATTATCAACTAAAAGCGGTTGAGGATGAGGAGGCCTACTACTTCATTGATGTGCCACGATTTATCTTTAAACCAATTTTTGGCTACCAAATCTTTTATTTTTTCCTTGGCTGTCAAGTTAGCAAGTAGGGGATGGAACTTGAGGAGGGTGGAGCTTGAGAGGGGGTGGAGCTTGAGGAGGGGGTAGAGACATCTACAAGCTTCACTGGCCAAGAGATGAAGATTCTCTTGACATCGCTCACAACCTTCAACTCATCGGGTTGAGAGAGGACAAAGCATCAAAGATCACCTCTTCAATTGACACTCTGACTTCATCATCATCACTTAATTTGGCTGCGTCGATCAGTCATCTCTCAGGGTAACCATACTTTGTCCGTGGCGTTTGGATTTACCAAAGTATTGCTTTAGGCCTACCCGTCCTCGAATCCCCTTACACGCCCGCGTGATGCTGGGTTTTCTGGCCGCAGGCGAACATCATTCCTCCCGTCAAGCGCAAAAGATCCTCTCCTCCGCCTCTTTCTTTTTAAGATCTTCCCGTAAGATACGAGATAACGAGAAGCTTAGTGATGAAACATGTTTAGTAAGTAAAAAATAACAATATCGATACTTACAATTCGTTCGGCAACTACACGAGTTTTTCACTCGTGTAGGCGCCGCTTGGCTTTTGCCGAATATACAACCGAGCTCCTCGCGACGTATTGGAGATAGGCGGCCGGTCAACTCAAAGTAGAAGGATTGGATTCGGCTTAATCTTCCTAATCTCTTCCGTTTGGGTGCCATCAAATCTTTTCGGCCTTTTCATATCCGCACGCGAGAAGCCCTGTGTGGGCAATCATTCTTTCTCCCGATCTCCTGATATTTTTCCCTTATTTTACGTGGAATCGGATTGAAAACAACTATATATCAATTATGAATTCCGGCCATGTCACTACTTGAAATTAGAGAACACGCTGATATGAACGTCAAACATTAGTCAAATTCACTTCATCAAGTTTCAACATTTTACTTAAGGAAGATGTAGCATTGTAGAAGAAATTGGGAAAACCAAAGGAAAGGGAGTTGCAGAAATGCTGCCAACTCTGTCAATTCATTCATTCATCATAAATGGTTCCTACACATTTTAGAATAACTAACCAACTAACAAAGAACGTCTAACCATGGCCACATACGGTTTACATATCAAACTTGCATGGAACTAGGACATGCTCCTCTCATGCGAGGACAAAGGCAGCAAATGTATACTTCTATTCACACACCAAACCATTTAACTAACAGAGTTAGATGTACTATAACATTCACATATCCTCACAAGTTAATAATGCAAACAAAAGTGCAAACAAAACTAAATATAACTCACCGAGCTTCGAGGAGTGGTCAACGTCGAACAAATTGTTGCCAAGTTTGTTCATCAATAAATTTGTACTTGTCCCAGGGGTTGATGGTGGGCTTCTCCTCGGCAAAAATATATAAGTAGTTATGAAAGGTCTTAAACTTCACGAACCATCAAAGCACAATAAGACAATGTTGAGTCTTTGAACTTCTCGCACTCGGGACGGTGAATGTAAGCCGGATAGTGTCCCACTTAGGATCCTTTATTGTTTTTTGGTCCACATTTTTCCACTCATCAGTCAAAATGCTAACCTTGCTGGCATTTCAGAAAGCCGACAAAACTAGTATATGTGCTTTTATTAGGACCAGAAAGGTTGCAAATTTTCATCAAAATGAATCTCGAGCTTCGTCCCAAGATTCCGACTAAGGGATACTTCCATCATTCGTGTGCTGCCTACCACTGAAGCGCACGTGCGTGTGAGGAGGCTCAATGTGAGATGAAGAGGTTCGTTTGTCCGACCCTCCCTACCAAACCAAGATATACGGAGTTTCAAGAACACGAGTGGAATCGTTTTCACCGCTCATTTTCAAGACAAGTAAGAGAGGAATGCCCGAGAAAATGAGGGAGTATGAGAGGCTAACAGACGCGGGCGAGGAAGAGAGGTAATGGAACAGGAAGGGTTTCGCAACGTGAACGGGGGTTCTTCAAACAGAGTATGAGGTGACAATGTGAGAGTGACAAAGCTTCCGCGTGAAGTTAACGTTTGGCGCTTCATTTTAAGACCTGACAAATACACATATACGGTCTTAAAAGATAACCTTTAAGACCGATCTCTATATATGTCCTATTCTTAAAATTAATTAATTTTTATTCAAACTTTAGTACCTGCCAAATTTTTGGTCCGTTCTTAAAAGTCTAACTTTTAAGACTTGGCCATTCTGTAACTATGGTCTTAACATTTATTACTTTTTTATTTAAACTTTAGTACTGGGACAAATTTTAAGTTCGGTCTTAAAAATCAAAGTTTTAAACCGCTTTTATATAAGTTCGGTCTTAAAACTTTAATACCTTTATATTTATATTTTTCCGTATTATTTTGGAGTGTAGAAAATATAAGTCTCCGCTCTTGATGAGATTTCTACATAAAAGTATTTGATATTTCAATTTTTTTATTAACATTTTTAAGGCCGGTTGTTATTTTAACAGTCGGATAAGATCTATGAAAATTGATCGTAATAAGAAGTTCTTTATATTTACAAATATGCCACCTAGTCACATATTTAGGACCTAGGTCGATAATTAGTCCTGGTCTTAATGAGGCGTCCTTCATTGTGTAAGAAGTTCTTTTTATTTACAAACTCGCCAACGGCCACACCATTAAGACCGGTGCTTCGTTTATCCGCTCTAAATGAGGCGGTCTTATAGCCCTTCATTGTTTAAGAAGTTCTTTTTATTTACAAAATCGCACCGGTCACACACTTTAAGACCTAAGGCCGATTATCCGCTCCAAATGAGGCGTCTTAAAGCCCTTTTTGCACTAGTGTGTCATATTTTTATATTTAAAGCCCCAAATATATTGTTTGTCAATAAATATTGATGAGACCAATATTTAAAACCTTATCACAAGAATGAAATAGGGGAAACATGATTGCTTCAAAAAATAAACAAATTAACAATGAAAACGAAATTAGTGTTAGTCAATGTGAATATAACAAAACAGTGTGAAACCTACAACACTGTCTAATGTGAATCAATGTTCAGTTTTTTTTTTTTTTTTTTGGGATTAAATTGAGGAGTTATCATAATTCAAAATTATGTCCATAACTCAAAGAGTTATCATAATTCAAAATTATACTTTTATTTTCAAAAAAACATGATAAATATTAGGGATTCAGTTTAGATCCATTAATCAATAAATACAATTTATTGATGATTATTTTATAATTTATATTTTATATTTCTTCAAAATTGATTGATTAAATAATCATACTTAAAAATGATTTGATTATTTCTTAAAATTAATTTATTTTTTTATGCAAATTATTTATTTGATGATTTGATTTAAAAATAGTGACATCATCGTCCCACATTATAGATGATTTTTTTCCTATTTTTCTTTTTCTTTTTTTATATTTCTTGATAATTGATTGATTAAGTAATCATATTTGAAAATGATTTGATTATTTCTTAAATTTTCTTTATTATTGATGAAAAATATGGATATTGATTACATTTAGAAATAGTGACATTGTCATCCCAAATTATAATTTATAGATGATTATTTCCTTTATTTATAATTTTTTTCCCATATTGGATGTATTAAGAAATTAAATTAGTTGTACCCTCGTAGTTATATTGATAATGTACTTAATTATATAGAAAATTCATACTCCCTCTATTTACTTTTTCTCTTCATGAAGTAGTAACTTTAACGTTTTGGTTGTGGTTAGCTTTCATTTTTACATTACATTTTTTTGGCTGATTTTGGTGATTTTTCCCTTTTGTTTAAATCATCTGATTTCTCATTTCTCAAGTAAAAAATAGTGTCTCATGCATCCTCAAATTTGACCCAAATCAATTTTATTTAAACATTCACATAATTGCATTTAATTAACATATTGTATGCACTTATAAATTATTAATCAATATTACTTCAACTGAAAAAAAAAATTATCATTAATATAATATAACTAATGGTAGCTCCGTATATATATTTTGACGAAAGGATATTCATAAGTCGCAAAAAATTATAAAGGCAGATATATCACGCTATAGGAGTATAGCCTAATATAATGCAAAAATGCTGAACACAATTAAAAGTAAAGTAGACTTTAAACCTCGATTGCTAAAATGACACATTCAAAGTAACCACGGTAGCATATCTTGCTGGTTAAACATCGGTACAAGAGTGTTTCAAAAGTAATATACAATCACGGAAAGCGTCTCCCTGGTGATCTTCACGCCATGGCAGCAGAAGAAATCTTGGTGGATCCTGTAGCGTCTTGCTTACTCTTCTCTCGGTCTTCTGGTCCTCCCGACCACGACTATGTGAAGAGCGAGGTCATGCCGGACCTCAGTGTAACCGATTAACCTCATGTTTACATACAATATATGGACCACGAGCATTCACAACGTAATATGAATATAAGCACAACAAATGAATCATACAACCAATAGTGTCCCAGCAGCACATAGGCACAACGTATCCCAGCAGCACATAGGCCCCCCTGAAGCTTACCCCGGCAGCACTTAGGCCACTAACAAACGTATCCCGATACCCAGCAAACATATAATAACATTACATAAACATATCACAGAGCTATCAACTACCTCCTATAAGCACATCATACACATAGCATGTAACATCCCATGTTTGAAATGCGGAAATTTTTTTTTTTTTCAAACAAGCAATCAGAGTGGAGCAATAGAGCGCAAGAGTAATTAGATTCCTAGCCAAAACATCAACCATTGTGTAACATTATATAGATTACACTAGTCCTAAGGTTTAGAAAGGAAATAGCGTAATAATAGAGTAACAGAATAACAGAAACGATAAGATAAAGATAGTCTTCAGCTGCACGCCTACTCCGGGTACTTGCCTCGATCCCCGAACCGCGGTCCTCGACCCGAAGCTACGGTGAGACTCAATTCAACGCATTGAATCTCAGGTAACGGTTAACCTCATACCCAAACAATACAGTATACAGACAACAGATATTTCTAGAGCTAATACAACAGTATATCATAAGCATACAATAGATGCATGATCATTATGCCGACAAAACATAAGCACAAAGCAATATGTAAAGCCCCATAAGGTAAATAACAACAACAGCACCTGCACTATTCACCGGTGCCACGATACTCACTCGTGTCCTCGGTGCTAGGAAAGCGGAACGGCGTTATCAAAACTATAACCCGTATAGCGTATGCGTATAACGGTCTACGAACATATCATTGACATATAAGTATTTAAGATGTGCAAGATTAGTGTTACAAGATGCGCGTCCAGGAGTACCTTCGTTTGCGACGTTAGGTACCAGCCGGAAAACGTACTTTTACTAAAAACGTGAACTTCAAGCGGTTCGTCGGACGGCGTGACGGCAAAAGAAATCGAGATTCGATATCCTATAAGAATAATATCACCTTTATTAGTGATTTGACACTATAATCGGCATTTTAGGTAAAAATTGCCATTTTGCCATTCTACCCCTAATCGGCGAATTTCGCAAAGGCGCCGTTACTCGACAAATTTTCTTCCGAAATTTTGCGAACTTCGACGCCATTTTGATTTTCGAAAATAAAGACTAAAATAGCCCTCCCATATGATACCCAATCATACTTGAAAATTTAAAGGCTATTCCAGCATTATAACACCTACTTGTGAAAGAACTACGAAGACTTCGGCTTTCGGGGACTCGATCCTACCATGTTTCTACCTCGTCAGGCATATATTTCAATGCAATGAGGCCTAAAAACAATAGTAGGAATCTCACTCCCTACTTGCTAAAACTATCTAACAATTCTACTATCTACCGAACTAAAAACTAAAGACTAAAGACCAAAAGACTTACCCGTTGAAGATTTCTGCAGAACTTCCCCAGAGCTTCTCTCTCTTGTTTCTCCCTCTAGATTTCGGCTAGAAGAAGCAAGGAATGGTGTGAGAATTTTCAAGAGAAGGCATGGGTATTTATAGAGGATTTTTAGGGACAAGCTTGGAATAACCAAAGTTGTTTTTACTTTTCATGTCCAACAATTTCCCATGATTTTGCCCTTGCTTTTTCACCCTTGGCCGACCTCCATGGGTGATGTGGCAACCCTTGGTTGGTCAAAATGGTGATTAAGCTTGCTTTATGCGATCTAACCGTTTTCCCGATCGGTACCCGATTCGCGTGATTTCGGAGAAATTTCAAAATTCGGATTTACAACTCGAAGACATGTTCTCACTTAGTAGAAATGTCCAAGTTAACCTAAATTTTGATTCCATATAGGCCTCAACAGTCCGGGAATTCGTTTTCGGGATTACCAATCTCTTGGAAATAATTCACTGATTCCAAATATGTCTAAATAATTTCAAACTCATTCCTAAACATTGAGCTAGAATTTATTTTCCTCATTTCCAAAAATATGCCTATATGCATTTTTCCCTATTTTGTTTTATTAGGAAAATGCACTAACGGCTCGGAATTAACTTCGGAAGAGGTCACTTGAAGGTAAAAACTCAGCGATCAATATTTTACCTTGACCTTGGGATTCATATTCCTAGATCTTTAGATAGGATCCGTTTCCTAATTTTTAAATTACTATTCACAATTTTTACTTTAATTAATTATATTAATATTATATTGTGCAACTTGCCAACTTGTGTTCTATTTCATTTTTCATTTTATTTTTATTTTTCTTGGGCTTAAATTTCGGCTGGTTCCCCTATTTAATTTAATAAATATTTATTTTTATTTAATTAATTATTTTATGATTTATTTATTTAGTTTTTCTCAAAAATTCCACAAAATTATCTAATTGGTCCATTCTTGTATTTAGGCTTAAAAATACCTAAACTCAATGATTTTCATAGAAATTTCCAATTAATTAGTAAATACATTTTTACTAATATTCCACTAATTTCCACTAATTTTTGAGCTTCACATAATTATTCTTGAATTTCCTTTGCTTATGCTTAAGTAATTAGCCCAATATTACTTAATTACTTCATTATCACCTGTTGATAATTTTCTTAATTACAATGCCTCATTACCTTCATACTCTTGTATTAACATTAGTATTTTCATGCCTCTTGCATTTTAGAAATTACAAGGGTATTATGGTCATTTCACTTCTTTTGAGTATTTTCCAACAATTTCTCCAATTTCATAATTTATAAAATTACAATAATTAGAGATTATATACTCTCCTAACTCACTTGGTCATTTCTGTCTTTTAGGATTTTTCCATAAATTTTCTAAGTTACACATAGCACATATATATATATATACAATAACCATCAGAGTTAGTGTTACAGTACGTGAACGTACCTTCGTTGACGTTATACGGTATTTCTGGCAGAATACGGTAAATTGACAGTGATACGACAGCGGTACGTGCTCACAGATATCCTATAAGGATAATATCACATATATCAACGTCCAACATCATAACAGACATTTTAGGTACAAATTACCGTTTTGCCCCTAGTTTGACTAATCGGCGAAATTTCGCTAGAACTTCGTTACTTTGACTCTAATCTTCCAAAATTTTGCCATAACTCCTTCTCCAACAAAATTTTCGAAATATATATCATATTTACCCTAAAACATGATATCTACAATATACTGGAAGATTAAAGATCAAACTAACATTCCTAATATAACTACCGAACAAAAGACTAAAGCTTAAGACTCGGTACCGAAGAAATTACCCAGAGCTTCGCTGCTTTTTCCTCCGGACTCCTCCTTCTCTCTACCTTCTCTCTAAAACCAAAATGCTATTGAATTGTGAGAAAAGAAGTGAAGATGGCATGGCTATTTATAGGAGAAAAATGGGGCCAACTTGGTAATTTTCTCCAAACTTTTCCTTCAATTCTAACCACAAATTCTAGGGTTTCTTGAAGCCTTCATTCTTGGCCACACAAGGTTTTGGCCGACCTCCCCCTCCCCTAAAGTCAAGAAAATGATGTCTTGTGGTGTCATCCTAACTTGCTTTATGGGGTTTCATCCGATAAAGTTCCCCGATCGGTGTTCTAATCGCGAAATCTTGAAGAATCTTAGAAATCCGGCAACATAGCCCTGAAGGTCTATTCTTCCTCTTTGGAAATATCTTGGTTAACTAAATTTTTGATTCCATTCAGGGTATTCCGTTGCATGCCGAACATTTTCGGATAAACGTCTTCGGTTACGGAAATTGCTTCCGAAAACACCAACTTCTGGACAAAAATCCATTGATTCATAATACGTCCAGATGTTTACTACCTTAGCCCTGGATTTCAAGTTATGGCTTGGTTTCTATAGATTCCCATTTATCTGATTTACTTTTTGAATATCATATAGCTTCTTAGCCAGTCTAGTATAACCCTTTTCGGTTGCAGAAATAGCTTCGGAGGTAACCTACTCCGAGCTAAAAATTCACTTGTCAATAATATGCCATGACTTTAAAAACCTAATTCATGGTTTTCTAGATAGGATTTAATTTCTATCGGTGTTCATTTATCCTATATGCTTTTTCACTAACTTCTTCACTAAGTTTTCCTTTTAATTTCCATTCAATTTTCCTTTTCTTTTTCTTCTTAATTTTGAAATTCATGGGCCCTTTTTGTTGACTTTTCAACTCTTTTTAATCACCTAGATTATGCCTTAATTACCTTAATTAGTAATTATCTTATTGCTTAATCCTTTGTTGGTTAATCAAACCTTAGGCATTAAGTGTAATTCATCTAACATGCTTTTTAATTATGCCAAATTACTTAGCAATATTCCTTATACTAATCTTGACCCTTCATTGGTCCTTAATCTCCACTTAGGGGTTGTATATAATTATCTTTGAATATCTCATTTTCTCATGCTTAAACAATTAGTGATTAATTACTTATTTAATCACTTACTAATTGTTGACAATTTTCTTAATTAGGATTAATTATTATCTCACAACTATTTTACTTACATTGGTATTTTATGCTCCATGTAAAATATTAAAAATCATGGGGTCACTTTGGTTCTCAGAATACTTTTTGATTTTTTCCTCATTATTTTCCAGGGAAAATAATCCCAAAAATTACCTAAATTAGAGACAACATACTTTCTAATTCTTAATAATTATTTCATTGCCTCCTAGGATTTATCACAGTATTTTATGGCTATTTTATGGCCCATAATTGCATTTTTTACCATTTATTCACTATTATTTTCATAGAAATTATCATAGAAAATAGAGTAAATATTCTACATAATTTTGAAACCACATATTCACATATTTCCAATAGGTATTTTTTTCCTAATTTATGATATTTATCATAAATACGA
Organism: Acacia pycnantha; assembly: GCA_025563575.1. Classification (NCBI taxonomy): domain Eukaryota; kingdom Viridiplantae; phylum Streptophyta; class Magnoliopsida; order Fabales; family Fabaceae; genus Acacia; species Acacia pycnantha. The sequence continues at coordinate 240,153 of JAMWYP010000157.1, forward strand.
TTTTTAGTGTTTTACAAAGGAGCAAAGCTTTTTTCAAATTATATATTTAAGGGGCTCACATAAAATTGATACGTAACAATTGAACATTAAGCACAATAAAAAATAAATGGGTACAAAGAGAAAGAAGACCTCAAGAGAACAATAAATATAAAACATACTCCGTATAATATTAACCTTACACTTGCAATACAATGATCTTTCAATAATAACTTTTACAAGTACAAAAAATGATCAACTATCAGTTATCCCTCGTATAAGTAATAGATCTAATATTATTTAATTATTGAATTAAATGTGTGGATTTCAACTAACTATTTATTCTCTATTCAATTTTTGGAGTTGCCTAGAGCGGTTGGCAAGTAAATGCAATTTTATTTTTGTTAAGAGATGAATTGACTTAATCAGATCATTGAACAAAGTGCCTACAGCTGAGGATCCAACCCCAAATTACAAATTTAAGGGGAATCAACTAAAATTGATGGGCAACAATTGAACATTAAGTACAATAGAAAATCACCCTCATTAATTCGATACAAAAAGATGAAATAAATCCAAAACATATAATCTTAACCTTACACATGCAATATCACCATCTTACAATAATCATGGTTGGAAAGACAAAACATCAGGTTCTTTGTTCAGGAAAAACAAACTCTCAACAAAAGATGAAACAAACACTTTAGACATTGTCGCAAGTCCCACGGGCTCCACCGATTCCTTGATTGGATCAACTAAAACTATAGCTCCACCAGTAATTCTCAGGACCACTTTTCCACTACTAGTTAGAGCTAAAACTGTAAACATGCCCCCATAAAGTCTGTCATCCAAGCGAAATATTTCGGTCCATGAATTGGTAATACCATAATCTTTCATCACCCAAATACAAAACACATATTGGCTCCTCCTTTTCATATTAACATGATTTACCACACCAAGCGAATGGCTTCCTTCCACGGGAAGTAATCTTGATATAACAGCTTTTTCATTCGGTTGCTGTTGTGGTAACGTTAGTTCTCTAAATGTTTCTTGAAGCACATCAAATAGCATTAACAAATATATTTATTTCCCAAAACAGAACATGATGATCAAGCAAGGGAAAAATTAAATAAGGGGAGTATGAATATATGAGGGAGAAATTAAGATGTGTCATATATATATGTTGATATTTGTACGTGCTAGTCTAATATTTGGTTGCTTTGGTTTAAGACACTACAAGCAGGTACGTACAAGAGCAGTTTCAAGATATTTCAAACTAAGCTTGAAATTACATTTAAAGATAGAGTTACATCATTTTGAGCTTGACATTCCTAAATATCCAGATTTGATTAATTTATCAACTACATCTAAATTATTTCAAGGGTTAGCAAGAACTTGAAAGTCCATCATTTACTCTCTTATTAGATTTGTACTCACTCTTCCGGCTTAATTTCTGTAATATATTTCTTTTAATTTTTGCATATTAGATCGTATAGTATTTCAAGTATTTTTATTTACGATATAATTTTTTTATTTTCTCCCCGTCAATAAAATTTCTGGGCCCGCCATCAAATGATAAAATGAACCTGTAGTGTATTCAGAAACACCGAGGATAACCCCTGGCGATCACTAAGGAAAAATTGCGGAACTGTAACGGAGATGCTCCTCCAATTATGAGCAGCAAGAGAGTACACCTCAACGAAAGGAGTATCTTTTGTACATTTGTCATTCATGAGTCTCACTACCTTGTAATCATTATTCCTGGAATCAAAACCAAACCCCAAAAAATATCATACTTGGAGTCAACATAGCGGCATAAATATTGACGGCCGCGACCGCGTTTTTGCGAGTGGTGATTAGTTTGGGAAGCACAATATATTTTTGAAGTGAAGGATTCCAGATAATGATAGTTGATTTTAATGGTGAATAGTCAGCAGAACATCCAAGGCCATTGCATGCGCCAACAAAGAGGCTCAAATAGATGAGAGAGTGGGAACCTCTCAACAGAGAATTGATCAGTCTGCTGATTAACAGAGGAGTACAACGAGTAAGTTTCCTCCTGATGCAGAGAACGTGGGTCATCAGGCGATGAGAGTTTTCTTGGAATTAGTGAATTAAAAATATGATGTGGGATTATTTTGTGAGTGGGCCCCACAATTCTCCCTCTTTTTCCTTGCATGTAGAGCACGTCTCCACTCATCTTCATTTTCTTCATCTAGTACATGACAGCACCACTTTTCTTTCCCTCTTCCAGTATGACGCCACATATACACATAATACTCCCTTCATTCATTAATTCCTTTCGGCCATATGCTACAAAACCAATTCAGCCCATACTTCCATTTTATCCATTGCATATATGGCCAAATTGTTAGGACAAATCACTCTAGCTTCATTTATTCATCTGGCCCATATACTCAAAAGATAACCCAACCCATTAGTCTTTATTCAGCCCGCATCTTCATTTCCAGAGTCATTTTACTCATTCCTCATTTCAGCCAAGTCACCTGCAAAAACAGAGGGGTGAGGCGAGAAGGACCGGAGCACTTCGAAGAGGAAGAAGAGGTAGAAGAGAAGGGGAAATCTCGCATGCAGGCTTGAATCTAGAGTGAGGTAAGTCCTCTGATCATCAATCTACCATCATTTCTTCCATTTGGTAAGATATCAGTTGATGGATTGATACTGAAAGTGGGGAGCTAGAGAGAGAAAATGATTAATGAAATTATCTAACCATAGAAATCATTTTGTACAAATTATGATGATGACCAGAGCTGCAATTCCTCTCAACCGAACACCCACCACAGAACCAAGAGACACCGTGAGAAAATCTGAGAATCTGAGTGTGACCGAAGGAAAGGGAATCAGAAAAAGGGAAAAATCTGAGACCAAGGATCACATGCAAAAACGTTTTGGAATTAAGGCGAGTCTCTTAAAACGTTTCCTATCTGGTTTTCTGAGATTATTGAAGATTTGAGAGTTTGGTGGTTAAAATCCATGGGTTAGTGAAAGAAAGAGTCTATGACAGCATTTTTCTGATTTCATGTTGGTTATGAACTGATTTTCGGTCTTCTTTGGTTCTGGAAATAAGTATCTAACCGTGCATGTCTTCTTTAAACTCTTGGCGTCTGATTTATGAAGGATATGCACTAAGAAAATAAGCTTGAATGTCATGATTTATAACTTTGTTCAAAGGTCCGAAAATAGAGTCTCTTATGCCTGACGTTTTCGAAAGTTAGAGGTTGAGTTTTGCTCTGAAATTTTTACAAGAGATAGTATTCTCTTTAAGATTTAAAATGAGCTTTGATCCCTTAAAACGGAGGTCTATAACTTCAGTTATGATTTTTAGAAGTTAAGCTAAATATCAGGAAATTTTTGGTATGCTGCTGGAACCGGCGTTGCATTTCGGCCCAACTAAATAAAATCATAAAAATGTGAAATTTTCCAGATATATAGTAGACACATAGAAGTTTAATTTGATAGGTAATTTTTCGAATTCCGATAAGTATTGAAAGAGTTATGATTCTCCAAAGATTGGTCAAGGAACCTCAAAAATTCTAGACATTATTATGTATTTCGAAATTTGAGAATTTTCTCAATCATAGATTAATTTGGTGACTTTAATTTATGAAAATAGACTTATCAATGAGTAAGTAGAAATTGGAACCACTCCATTTGGAGTTGTAATGGTCGAGTTATGAATTTTCCAAATTCTCAGAAAAGTTAAAGCTGAATTTTTTATAAGTCTTAGAATAGTCATATAAGTTGTGTTAATTGTGCTTAACCTTTAAACTTTAAAGTGAGGGTTTCTTTGGATAAAGTGAAAGGTTAAATGACTGAGATAATAATTATCCTATAGTGAATAGTATCTAATTAAATAAATCTCAATTAGTATACATCCCTAGTCATAAGAATGTGAAAGGATGAGTATTTTGGGCAGGTCTAAAGGAGTTAAATTTTGATTATCTTATTAAGATTGCATTAATTAGTGACCCATCTCTATATGTGAATGTTAATTATAAGACCTGAGAATCGCCTGTGCCTGAAGGATAAGCATAGTGATAAGAATCTGGTGGACGGGGTTTTGTCGATAAGACATGTAATAACTATAATCTCACATTCTTTGCATTGCTATATATGTTTTTGTATACCATATTTATATGTCTCGCCCTTATGGCCAGCACCACTCGTGGCTCGATTGAGCGGAAGGGCCGACCATAGGGCTAACTTCCCGGTGGCTAGGCAGGGCCTAGTGCATTCAGTATTTTTGGTATTGAATTGCCAAATGAATTTCCTTGCGCCAAGGTATTTGAAATATTTGAATGAACACTTGTATTACAAGCTGCATATTGAATGGAATACTTGAATATGAATATGACTATGACTATGAATATGAATCTGAATGCTGAATGCTTTATATGCTGTGTGGACTACTTTGTTTGGTTGATTTACATATATTGTATATGCTAGAATTTGAGATTAACCTGTTACTCTGGGATTCATTCATTTGAATCTCAGAGCCTTCCATAAATCTAGGATGTGACAGTCTAATAGGCAAGGAGGAAGAGGCAAGGCGTAGATATTGCTTGATTTTGAGAAGGTGGTGTTGATGATGCAGATGAAACATATAGTTTCACTTTTGTATATGAATAATTTTATTTCCTTATGACCTAATTTTTGAGATTGCCGAATGTGGCTACTGGGATGTATATTTATGTATATACTATGATCGGATAGTAGTAGAACATGTATGTGTTGTATTATTGCAGGAAGGGCGCGTATATCACGAGCCCATAATGAAATGGATGAACAAGTAAATGGTAGAGCACTAGGTATAAATCTTAATAAGGTTTCAAGTAAGATGCATTTTTAATTCATTAATTTTCTAGAAAACTTCAAAATATAATTTTTTTTTTTATATAATGGAATATGGAAATATAAGTTCATATATAATGATGGCAAATTTCATTGCAAATACTATCGATGTTCACTTCCTTAACATTTCAGGCTGATTCCGAAGTTATTTCTATTTGCAAATCTTTAATTTATCTTTAATTTTAAGTCCACATCCACATGTTTCAATTATAATATTTGAATCTATGATACTTGTAATTATTTTTAATGAAATAAACCACTTGCCCACAGATCATGGATCCATCATGGGCTACAAATGTTATCTCCTATAAGTGGCTTATTACATATTCATGTTCATCTTATTGGCTATCATAGAATCCCATTGGGTGAACAAACTGAAGCAAAATCATAAATAAGTTAAAAAATTGAGAAGTAGATGGAGGGGAAAAAACTTGGTTCAAAAAAACCAACAACTTATAAGTAATTAGCAACTTCCAGCGTGGAGATGGTCAGCAGCTAATATGCATGAAACTGCAACCAAATGTTCTTCAGATTCATATGATATCCCTTCCTAAATTGCATTTCCTTCTTTATGAGTTGATTGTTCATCTCTATGTTCTAACTCAATTTGCTTGAGTTTATTCATCCCGGTATACATTTTCCTTCGGAATTCCCTTCCTGCTTCTTTTTCAGAGATTAAGTTTCAATTATTTAAGACCATGTTCAAACTTCAATAATTTGTGCTCTACATCAGGCCAAGTTCCGTGTCCAACTTAAGAGACAAAGGAAGGAGAGGAATATAGAGGAAGAACTCATCTGCATTAGGCCAAGTTCCCTGTCCAACTTAAGAGACAAAGGAAGGAGAGGAATATAAAGAAAGAACTCACCGGCTTACATCACCCTTGACAAGGGTCTACAAACCTCCTCAAACTCTAATGGCAACACATATAGAAACAAACAACTAATGCATAAATGTAAATATGTGTTACCAAGAATATAAAATGAGAAAAAGTTATGAATTTAAGTAATGCAATCCGAATTTTCGATGAAGATGGGTACACAAAACGCAAAAAAAAAAAAAAAAAAAAAAAAAATCATTTAGAAAACATCGATGAAAGTGGAAATACAAATAAAAGATACCGGAAGATACGAGTAATGCATTAAGGGATGTAATACAAATCAAAATTAATAAGACGAAAACCCAAAAAAGTGAGGAAAGAGTGGAAGACAACCTGTTTGATGATTTGCTACACGCACCCCAATATTTATAGTATGCGAACTGCATCCACTCCCACCATAGTGACATCACAATCCCTATCTGGTGTGCGCATGATGTCCGCTAACACGACATCATAGAAAATTAGGGTGTGCGCACGACAACATAAAGAGGCCAACTTCCAAAGAAATCTCTCTCTCTCTCTCTCTCTCTCTCTCTATATATATATATATATATATATATATATATATATAGCCAAATTAAAATTAAGGGTAATACAATATTTCGGTCCTTCAAAATAAAAATTTATTTATATAAGAAGATAAATAAATAAATAAGGAATTATCTTAGTTAATTTATTTAGAATTTGAATCCCTATATTATCTCTAACTACATCTCATATATTTGCTTGTTGTTTTACTAAATCAATTTTGAATATATTTTTTTGTCAAACAATTTTAAAGATTAAAACATGAAAAAATAGTAAATTCAAATGCAATCTCTCTCTCTCTCTCTCTCTCTCTCTCTATATATATATATATATATATATATATATATATATATCGCCAAATTAAAATTAAGGGTAATAATTTCGGTCCTTCAAAATAAAAAGTTACTTATATAAGAAGACAAATAAATAAGGAATTATCTTAGTTAATTTATTTGGAATTTGAATCCCTATATTATTTCTAACTAAATCTCATATATTTGCTCGTTGTTTTACTAAATAAATTTTGAAGATTAAAACATAAAAAAAAATAGTAATTTCAAATGCGTTTTGAAGATAAAAACATGATAAACAGTAAATTCAAATGCGTTTATGAAAGAATAGTAAATTCAAATGCGGCTATTGATAATAAAAAAAAAAATTATATGTAGTTATTATCGAGGAAAAAATAAGATTGGTAAAATAGTGTGTAACTACCTTCCCCATTATCTCTTTCATAACCACCTTGCTTTTTTTGATTTTTAGTGTTTTGAGCTTATTATTTTGCTGATGTGTCAGCTTGAGAAATGCTTACTGCTCTACTCTTACTGATGTATTTATTGACAAGGTAGTTCAAATATTAAGAGAATGCGTTTAAAATTTGAAATCAATAAGGGGAGACACCAAAATTTATTTACTCACAAAATAGTGCATATATAAAGAGGGAGAATGATGCTTAGTTCTAAAAAGTTTTAAAATATGTAATTCAGGTAGAGGATAAAATAAAGACAATTAAAATATTGACAAAAAAGATACCAAATATAAGGAGAGATAAAAGGAAAGTTGTTACAAATATTTTAAAATATTAAAGTGAAAATGTGAAAATCAAATGAACTTAATCTAACAAAGAGGATAATTAAGGGAGTTAATAGAGATATTTATTCTAAGAAATTGTATGCATAAATAAAAAATTAAGAATTAAAAATAATAAGTAAATAGTGTTACTTTGACCGATAGTAAAACAAAGACGACAGGTGTCCAGTGCAAAGAAAGTGTATGCATAAATTATAAATTTAAAATAATAAGTAAAGGGAGTTATTTTGACAGTTAGTAGAATAAAAAGGACATGTGTCAAACAGAGAGCTGCTTACTGCTCTGCTTTTCTATAGGTAAGATAATACATCAGAATGTTTAAGAGGTGAAGATGCCACTCTGTTCTGAGCTCAGAACAGTGGGGTGTTACATTGTTAAAAAAGAGGGAGCTGTTGTGATTGAGAGCTTGAATTGTGCGGTTGAGATGATCATAAATGAAAGTTTGACGAGTGATGAGAGAATTCCAAGCTTTGCAAACGGAGGTGCATTTCGCAATAGACTCGACAGGAAGTCTGTGAAGAATTTCCTCCACGATTTCTAGGGGCAAATGATTAGACATATTGGGGTGGAGTTGCTGCTTCTGGTTGATGCAGATATGCCTGTGTCGAACAAAAGTGCTGGGTTGGGCCCTCTTTTGTTTTGATTTTGTGCATTCACATAAGCCTCCTTTAGATTTTGTGCATAATTTTGAATTCCATTTCGGTGCTTCTGAAATGAGATTACAAACTGATTAGATTTAATTTGGATGGTCCCATTCAAAATTCACACAAAAACAGACAAAGAGAGAGCTGCTTATTTCTAAGCATATTTTTACACGTGCGTGCAAACACGTCCCAGCAATGCATGCCTTGCAACGCTTAAGTACTCAGATTTCCCCACTAAAAGCTTGTAACTCGGTACATGCTTCTCTCTCTAGGGGACCAAAATGTGAAGAAACTTTGACAGACAATGTCAATAAATGTGGAGCAATTAGCAAGTTACAAATTTTGAATGACAAATCCGTACAGAAGAATAAATCTAAGAACTTATTCACAAAGGTAAATGTTGCAGAAACCAAATTACATATTTCTTCAAAGAAAAATTAATGACAACAGACATGCTAAGAAGCTACTTATTTCTAAAATATTAATGACTAACCTCCAGGCAGTGAATTTAATGAGAAACAAACCACATTCTTCCAGTATGGCTGAAACATAACACTTGAATAGCAACCCTCCAGGCAGTGAATCCAATATTTAAGACATGCTAATCAAGTTCACATTGAAGCAAAATATTTCAAGACTTTAATTAATCACATGCTTATATGAGTATGCAAGTAAGCCTTGATTAAAAAGAAAATTTTAAAAATATGCCACATTAATATTAAAATAGAAGTTCAGCCAAACGTAATATGTAGATTTTTCAGCAAAATGATTGTATATAACTTACAATTAGACATACCAGATAGTATTGTAATCGACTAATCGTTGAGTCTGTAATTGAAAATATAATAAAGTAACTGAACTAAAGAATTATTTTTAAAAAACAGCAATATATTATCATTAACAAAGGATACATCCTCCTCATGGCTCATACAACCCATTTTCCAGACCAAGACTGATCTCTAACTTAGAATGCCTGGATTGAGAATGAAGTTTGTTCCCCCAAATTTGGGTCAGATAAACCACTCTGCGTAAATCCATAACTCCCATCTCGTTGCAAATTCATATCATAAACCTCAGATTTTGTATCTTCATGTTCTTCTGAAGCAAAGGATGAAGCCACCCAATTATAGTCACGACCGTGACGATGTGAAAAGGAACTATGCCCTCTCTGTTTTCTTCCAGACTCAACTCTCCCTAGACATCCATTTGATCCATCTAGGTTCCTGGATACAAACTTTCTTCTATTCCCTTGTGATAGCAATCTAAATCGCTATGGCTTCATTTATTCAAGAAAAAATAAACGTCCAAGGATGGGTTATGATTTAATTATTAAGCATTCCTTTTCGTAGTTGAGAAATAAGTGGAGTATCCACAAAATAGGAGTTAGTTGCTAGAATCATGGGTTGTTAGCCATTTGAATTTTGAATTAGAGTCTCTCTGTAAACTATTTCTATAAAGTGGCTTTTCGCCTATTCAATAAAGCATTGAATATTTCAGAGTAATTTGATATTGGAGATTCTCCTGGACTTTTCTTAAAGAGTTAATGAGATACTTACTAACTTAGAGAGTTAGTGAGATACTTACTATCTCTTTATAACAGAGTAATTTATTTCCCATCCTCTTCCAGATTAAACCTCAGATTCGGTATCTTACCACCTTGCGGCCTTAATTTTCCATTAAGCCCCTTGTTAATCAAAGACTCTACTGAGTTAATGGAAGAAGAATTCCCAGAATATGATCCATTTTCCTGATTTGACAAGTCACCTATCTCAGTTTCCCCTTCTCCAGAGGACTTACCTCTAAATTTTCTTATGGATGATATGTGAGTTATCTTAGACTCACCTTCTCCAGAGGACCTAACCCTAATTTTTTTATGGATGAGTTATCTTCCTCACCTCATAACCTGAAACATTCTTGTCAGCTTCAGATTCTGAGACCCCCTCAATACCATCTAACTCATCAGAATGAATGATTCTCCTATAAGGTCTAATACTGTGGACAACCCCTTTGGGAAAAAACCTTGCAGAAGGCATCTCATCCGGGGTTTCAAACAATTGGGGTCCATTTCTCTCAGACCACATATCAAACCTACCAGGTTTCTGAAACCTATCAGCCAACACATTCAATTGTTCATCTGCTTTAATTGAAAATAAGGTTAGGGATCTCTCAACAACCTCCCATGGTCTCTCAAGCTCAGAAACCGCAGCCTTCAGCTCTTCCCTCATGGGCATTTCATATAGCTGTCCCTCATGGCATAGCCGGGCCTCTAGCAGCTGTTTGGCTTTCTTGGCCTGCATTCTCTTCCACTGCCATTTTGATACACCTCCTGGGTCAGTCCTAGGGCCCCCACCCATACGAATGACTGTCCTTCTGGGTTTAACAATGGGAGAATGAGAAAGGGAAAGATGAGAAAGCTTTTCATGGAGGGAAAGACAGCCTGGAATTGTCAAAGATCCAGAGAAATTAAGTTGTTGAGGAAGATCAGGAATTAACAAATGCGTTAGGTATCCTTTTAGGTCCTAAAATGTATAGGGATCCCAATAAAGATACTGATGGTGCACTTCAACTACGGTTTTGAATTCATCATTCCAGCACTCAAAAACAACACATTCAGAAGTAGTAAAGAGCAAGGCCAAATCAATTTTTAGCTTCAAATTCATCAAACCTCAAGACTTTCAACCTCAATAGCAGGCATATATACATGGTTTTTAAAAGCATTCTTAAGATAAATAATCAAAGGAAAGTCGACCAGCAACCCAAAATAATTTCCAGATTCGAATAGTACTCCAAATAACTCAAAAATTTCGCATATATTATCAATACACACATTTGCAACAGAACATATATATAGGTATGTATGTATAGCACTCTTCCGTTCCTTCTCTACCAGAACCCGACTCCATAAAACCTGGAACAGCTACCCTTGTTTCAGCAATCAAAGGACAATAGCAATTTTCCACACTCAGATTTGAAACCCGACTCAACACACAATGAAACGGTAAGCTACTGTTTCGGTCATCACAAACACATGAAATGCCGATTATCGTCTTTAACCTACTCTTAACCACTATTAATACCTTTAATCGGTGGTTCTTCATCTTCAGAATCAAGATTCAATTGCTCCTCTCACTCCCAATCTAAACCCAACCGAAGAAATTGAAGATGGGAGAGGTTTATAGGAATTACCTTGATCTAGATCGTCAATTGCACGTGAATTACGGCTTTATCTTCCTCTCCTTCTTTGTTCTCAGCTTCACGTCCTTTGGTTCCTCTTCTCACAGTCTCCCTCTGGCACTCGCTCTCTTCTCTGCTTCCGATCCCTTTTTCTGGTCCGATAGGCGAGAATGCTAGTATTTTTGTTTATCTCTCTCTGTGTTTTTTTTTTTTTAAATAAATAATAATAAATAAATAAACCTTGGGGATTTCTTCCTTTAATAACTCTCAAAATTAATATTTCTTTCTTTTTTATCTGAACTCTCAAAATTAATCTTCCACTTGAGCCCAAATTACATAATTATCATGTATCAAGAAAAATTAGTTAATTTAATAAATATGGATTAAATTGATAACATTTTTTAATTTTGTCCTCATTTATGAATAACTATTTTTTACCTTTTTCTTCACTCTCTATATTTAATAAGGGCAAAATTGCAACACCTTCGTTGATTAATATGAAATTAGACTTATAATAAGGATCATGTTGTAAAAATAAGGAAAATACAATAGATATTAAGATGAGGGAGATGAAGAAATAGAAGAGAGAATTGAAGAACAAGGAGGAATGATTCTTATTTCATTTCAAACTTACAATTTTTAATACATGCCTACTATTTATAGGTTTCAAATCTTTAACTTCCATTACAGGAGTTACAACAAAGCATGTTTTGTGAAACCGGACTAGACCGGCCGGTTCAGACCGGGAACCGGCCAACCGGCCGAGAAACCGGTTCGGTTTGGTGCAAAACCGGACTGAACCAGTGAACCTGATTTGACTCGGTTAACCCAGGGTAACCCAGCCGAGTCACAGGGTCACTGAGTCTGGCCAATTTTTTTTTCTTTCCCCGTCCAATTTGAAACGATGTCGTCTGGCCATTTTTTTTTTAACTTTGAATGGGAGGCAAAGCAATTTGATCAAATCAAATGATTTGATTTTGCATGATCTCTGACTCTTCCCTGTCAAACTCAACTCTGCATTCTGCACGTCCTCGTTCCTCAACTCCATTGCCTTGTTCCAACTTCATCGACTCTTCCTTCTACCTCCGTCCGACCGTCTCCCTCTATCTGACAAGCCCTCCTCCGTCGCCCGAGGTTGCAGAGCTTGAGAAGGAGCTTCGCCGTCGCTGATAAGTAACCGTCTCCCTCTGTCCGATAAGTCCCGTTTTAGGTTTTTTTTTTTAAAAAAAAAAAAATTGGCCTTAATTCTGTTAGTTTCTTCAGGTTTTTGTTGTTCTTGCCTTTACAGAGCTTCATTCGTGCCTTTACAGAGCATCATTCGTTCTGTTGAAAAGCTTTAGGTTTATTAGTTATTTATTTTTGAATATTTTAGTTCTTTGTTCTTCGCTCTGCTCCTACACTGGTGTATACATTTTTACTTTTGGATGTCATATTGGTTTGATTGGGTTCATTTTTTTAATTCCTGAAGCTGTCGTGGTTGGCTCTGTTTTCGGGTTCATATAAACTGTTGTGCTCTGTTGGCTGTTGATTTGCATTTTCGTTTCTGTTGTGCTCTGTTCGATTGGGTTTGGATTTCTGAAGGCTTAGTTTGGTTTTCGGTCTGGCTTGGTTTTGATTCCTGAAGGCTTTGCTTAGTTTGGTTTTCGGTCTGGCTTGGTTTTGATTCCTGAAGGCTTCATTTCTGTTGTGCTCTATTCAACACACTTCTAGTTCTATATATATATATATATATATATATATATATATATATATATATATATATATATATATATATATATTTATGTATGTATATATTTATGTATGTATGTATTTATGTATGTATGTATTTATGTATGTATTTATGTATGTATGTATGTATGTATGTATGTATGTATGTATGTTTGGTTTGCTTGTCGTGCTCTGTTTGGTTTGGTTTGGATTCCTGAAGCTGTTAATGGAGGGAAATAATAACAATGAAGGTGCCCAGAATACTACCACCCATAATCCTCCCGAGTCTAGTAATCCTCCCACATAATCTAGTTTTAAAAAAACTGATCCTGCTTGGGAATACGTATCTCTTAAGAAAGAGGGGAAAGTAAATGTATTTACATGCCTATTATGTGGTTCAAGTTATAGGGAGGAGGAATAAATAGGTTGAAACAACATTTAGCTAGTCTTAGTGGTCAAGTTTCTTCTTGTAGAAAAGTTTCTCATGACGTACGTGCTAGAATGAAAGCATCATTGGTAGAAGGGTCAAAGGAAAATCTTGGTGGGTTTCGAACGGCGTTCACCTTTAAAGGGACGGAGGGTGACAGTCTGACTGCGGAGCTGTGGGGATGCATTCATGGACTTAAGATTGCCCGGGATTCTGGTTTTTGAAATGTTATTCTTGAAATTGACTATGCCGAGGCTTTTGCGTTACTTAAGGATCTGGTAAATGAGGCTCATGCAGACAAGAAACTGGTGGAAGAAATTCAAAGTATGTTAGTCCAGGATTGGAACACTGAGGTCAAGCTCATCAGCATATGGGTGAATATTGTCGCTGATCACTTAGCCAAAGTGGGGTTATCTGCTATGTCAGGTCTCCAGGTTCTTGCTCATGCATCCGTGGCGCTGAATAGGATACTCATAGTGGATAACACCTAGTTTTTGTTTGGCTGCATTTCTGTATCAAAAAAGAAAAAGAAAAATATTGTTCATAATGATAATGTAGATGAAGGAAATGTAGCTACAAAAAGTGTAGAACCGATTGTATCAAAGAGGAAAGCGCCTAACACTGTGGGGATTGAAAATTATTTTGCACCTAGGACAACTCATGGTGCTCAACCAAGCATCAAGAGTGCTTGGGCAAGTCAAGAAGCTCAACATAATGCGAAAAAATATTTTGCTCAATGGGCTTATGCGAATTGCATTCCATTTAATGCATTGACTTGTCCTTTATTTCAAAAATCCATCGACGTTGCTACTGCAATTGGGCCTGGGTTTAAGGTCCCTAGTTATCATGAGTATAGAGTTAGCTTGTTGGGCGATTGTAAAAAGAATGCCAACTTCTAATTGATAGCCATCGAGCCAAATGGAAAGAAAATGGTTGCACACTTATGGCTGATGGTTGGACGAATGTTAGACAACGAACTTTGATCAATTTCTTAGTCTATTCGTACATGACATACTTTTTGTGAAATCGATTGATGCTTCATATTTGATTAAAGATGCCAATACATTATTCTCATTGTTCGAGAAGTCATTGAGTGGGTGGGTCTGAAAATATTGTTCACATTGTGGTGACAATGCCGCAAACTATGTAGCATGTGGTAGATTGATAAAAGAGAAATACAAAACCATCTATTGGTCACCTTGTGCTGCTCACTGTTTAAATCTGATTTTGAAAGATATTGCATCAATGCCTCATGTTTCAGACCTTGCAAAGAAGGCATCCAAAATACTGTATTCCCTTATAACCATTTGATCTTCTTGTCGTAGCTAAGAAAAAGACCTAGTTGGAAGGAAATTGTGCGTCTTGGTGCTACAAGATTTGCCACCACATTCATCACGCTTCATAGCATATATTCACACAAGCATGATTTACAAGATTTGGCTATTGATGGGCATTTTTTGCAGCATAAGTTAGCAACAACTGAAGCCGGAAAAACTTTTAGTGCAGTCATCCTAGATAACCGGTTTTGGAACGATTGCTTTCAAATTGTGAGACTTGTGTCTCCATTGATCAAATTGTTGAGAATTGTTGATTCTGATGAGAAGCCTTCAATGCCATATGTCTATGAAGGCATGCAGAGGGCTAAAAATGTGATCAAGGACGTGTTTCAAAAGAAAAAGGAACAATACAAGCCTTATACAAATATTATCCAAAGTCATTGGGATAAGCATTTGAAAACTAAACTTCATGCAACGGCGTATTTGTTTAATCCTGCATTCTTGTATAGTCCTGATTTTGTCAGAAAGCATCGATGTATGGAAGCTGTGATTGATTTGTTCGAGGCAAACTCATCTGATGATGCTGATTATTATGTTACTATGATGAAGCAAATTGGTGTATACCATGAACGCAAAGAATCCTCTGCTAAAGTTTCATGTGAAAAAACAGCCCAGATTCTATTCCCACGTAAGTACATTGACTTTCATATTCAAAAGTGCATATTGAGATATCTGACATTAATCATACATAATAAATGTCTTTTATTTTATTTTGCAGATGATTAGTGGTTGTATTACGGGGGTTCAATACCAGAATTGCAAAAAATTGCTTTACGCGTTCTTAGTCAAACTTCTACTTCTTCTGGATGTGAAAGAAACTGAAGCTTGTTTGAGCATATCCATACTAAAAGAAGAAATAGATTGGAGCATCAAAGGCTTGATGACTTGGTTTTCACTAACTACAATCTGAGGTTAAAGTTTAGGTAGACTTGACTTTTGATTACTTGTTTTATAGTTTTATACTTTTATTACATATAGACAAATAATCAAATATACACTTTATTAATGTCGGTATTCTATCATGTTGGCATTATAGGAATCAATTGAAGAAGAAGAAAGATAATTATGACCCCATTGATTATGAATCAATTGATAAAGTTGACTTTTGGGTGCTAGAGGAAGATTCAACTCCGAATTTGATGATGTAGATGCAACAAATCTTCAACTTGAACAAATGGCAAGGGATTTTGGAGGTTCCTAAATCCTAACTATCTCTTCTATTATATAAGATTATATTCCTACACAAAATAATATGACTGTTTTTACATAAGTATTAATAATTCTATTTGTTTCATATATAGGTGATGATGATTTTAGTATGCACTTCCACCTTTAAATGATGATCTTGTTGCTTCTAGTACCTTTACTTTTCCTCCTACAACTCCACCTCCACCTCTTGATGTCTCAATACCTAGAGAATTGAATGATGTTAATGATGATTTCAATGATGATGTTTATTAGTTTATCAAAGGTGAGAATATTTTCATATTTTGTCATCATATACCTATTTTTGATATTTTGCTACCATGAATATTTTGTCTCAAATGTAGGTTGTACAGAAAATTGTTAAGAATATATGAATATGTCATGAGTATTGGAGTATATGATTATTTTGCTACTTGTCATAGAGCATAATGACATTAACCATGAGGTGGAATCCTAAAAGATCATTGAATTATAAACATCCACACACTATAATAATTAAATTTGCAGATAAATTGACATTATGTGTGTGTAATTACTTTTTGGTTTTCATATATCACTTATGAACACTTATCGATATCACAAAATCAAATACTTATAATAATTTCTATCACACAAGTTGTTTTTTTTTGGCTAAAAAGGGAGGCATGCAGCCTTAATTAAAGAAAAAGATTACATCAATCGGAAAATTAATCCCAGACTCTCCTGAATAATCGAGGTCCTCAAATCAGATGGGCACTCATTGAGAATAGTAGAACACGAGATGCCCCTCTTAGCTAAAGCATCCGCAATTCGATTAGAATCCCTAGAGATACATCTGACATCCACCTGCCAGGTAAAGGCCAACAACTCTCTAGCTTTCAAAATGACATTACCACAAGTCATACAATCCTGATCCAACAAAAGATTAACGACTGAATCCGCATCCGATTCCAAGATGATCTTCCTGAAGCCACGATCCCAAGCAATTCGAAGCCCTTCGACGATAGCCCACTCCTCAACTTCATTAGGCTGACAGTCCCCGATCATCCTAGAAAAGCCAAGCACCCACGTACCCATCCAATCTCTAATCACCCCACCGCAGCCGGCATGAGCATTAGTCCTAGCACTTGCCCCATCCACATTTAGCTTTAACCATCCAGTTGGAGGTTTCTCCCATCCTGACTGTTGATAGACAGTAGACTGAGACGACCCACCTGCAAGGTTAGTAGCAGAAACAAAACTCAACCAAATCATGTGAATAGAAGCCCCCGGGTTAGGAGGCTTAGTAAAATTGTCATCAAAGATACATTTATTCTTCCACTCCCACAGTTTCCATATAGCGACCCCGAAAAATAAATTACAGTACCTACCCCAGTTAACTCCCACTTGCTGACTTAGATTAAGACTCAGCTAGTCTCTAAGATTCAGAGAGAAAAAAGAAGTCACATACCTTGGCTTTACCAAAGGAGTCCACATGTTTCTAGCATACACACAGTCACACAGAATATGCAAAATATCCTCAACCTCAGCCTTCTATCACACAAGTTAATTACAATAAATGAACAAAAGGGGTTCAAATCAATTGCTATACGAACGATTTATACCCAAAAAAAAAAACTGCCCTGTGATTTCTCTCCACCACCCCCTCGCGTCTCCTTCCGTCAGATCCTCCTCCGCCCAGCGCCGCCAGGTCGCCGCCAAGCTCACCGAGTTCGTCTGCCGAGCCCACTAGAAGCAGGTTGCCGTCACCGATTAACCCTCACTGTTTGCTGCTGCTATGAAATCAAGGTGATGCTCCAACCCTAAATCTTGCTGCCAAATCAATTTGGAGTTAAATTTAGGACTAATTTTTGACGAACTCGGTGAATGGTCTTATTTAATTCAGTCTCCTTTTCTTTCTCTTATGTAATTCATTCTTGCTCGTACCTGATGTTGAGAAGCTCATCTTTCGAGGGTTCTTCTGGTTTGTCCTCAAAATCGAATTGAAGCATCTGATTTTTTATGACCCACAATCTTTAATTTACCTGCTCTCAGTGCATTCCTCTTGCTGAAGCCATTTTGATTCTCGCTGAAAGGCTTCTCTGTAATTTCTGCAGTTTCTTCATGATTGGACAACATTGAACTAGTATCAGTCTAGAGTTGAAAGACGTGGGTTGAATTGAACTCTTCATTACAAAATAACTTTATATATGCACACGCACAGAGATGGGCAAAGCCATAAAGTAGTTGCTACAGAATATTCAGAAACATAGCAGGTGAAGGACTAGAGGTAGGTTCACATGATTTTGCCTAGTTTGTGCCAAAACATTCTGACCCACTATCTTTAGGAGACAAAAAGAAAAGTGTGGTTCTCCTTAAAAGATTATATAAATACTATTGCTTGTTGCTTTGAACTTTTTGACCCTAGACATGCTCTTGACATAGCATGCTAGTGTGAGTGTGAAATTCAATAGGGTTTTGCATTATCTTGGTCTTACTTATCCAAAAGGAGCTTTGAATTTAGACCGTTGTTATAGCAAGTGAAAGCCAACATCTAGAGTGATAATGGACCCTCAATTATTCTCAAACAAGATCCTTCCTAACAGATTTTTAAGTGCGAGTTGACCATATTCTTTTCTTTGAGTCACCCGAGTCATGATGATACTTTTTTAATAGTCATAAAAATTCCATGAATCCTAACCAAGAAAACAAATTCTCGGTGATAGTGGTTTTGATCATGATCCTTGCATACCATATCCCCTTTTGCTTTGCTCTTCAAGTGGACCACTAACTGGTGCTTCTAGTTCTAGAGGACATTATTTACTGCAGATAGATATAACTTAGTGATGAACACATTTTCATTCTCCTAGGCAACTAGTGTGCTACACATAACTACTATACTTGAAAGGATTTGGAAGTAAATATCATGTTTTTTTATGCTAGGTATCAGCGAAGATGAAACAGGAATGGATGTAAATGGAATACTTTCCCTTGATTGAAATTTGAAATTTTTTAAGCTTATGGAGAAAATTTTTGGTATATTTAATTTAATAATGTGAAGAATAAGGTTGTGATTGATTCATTTGGATCTTGCTGTTTCCAAATCTATATGGCAAACGTAATAAGGGAATGGTATGTGGGCCCATATGAGATTAGAACTTGAAGCAAGTTATTGCATTTAGTAGATGTGGATGTTAGTTACCTTTAGGATTCAGAAGTGGTATATTCTTTAGTTGAACTTTTGTCTGACACAATTTCTTAAAATATAATTGATCACCTGTCATGTTGTCCATAATAATTTGCTAATTCAATTATGCAAACTAGTGTTCCAACACGGTGAGAAAATTTGCAGTGTGCATAATTTGTTTTGTCCCTTAAAATGTTTCTGTCTTGCATATTTGTTTTGTCTTGAAATTATTTCAACTTCAAATTATTAGGATTAGAACTCCTTCATGTTAAGTACAGGCTAGATGATTTTTACTGTTTTGTTTGTAGAAAATGTCAGGGATACAATCTTATTTCAAACGTCTAAAACCCACAAATACAGAACCCGAATCTCAAAATGAGCAAGCTTCAAATAGTATTTCAGTTCCAACTGTCCAAGAATCCTATCAACCACCACAAGCATCTCAATTTCATAATATTGAAAATCTTGAAGCGGATCCGGGGAAAAGACCTTCAATTTATTCAATGACATCAAATCCTACACAGAGAGAGGATATTCGGGGAGCTTATTTGCTCAAGGGGCCAACTCAACCAATTCTTAAACCATTCCCTCAAACGGAAATGTATGGAAAAATGCGTAGATTCAATCCTAAGTGGTATGAAGAATTTGGTTCTTGGTTGGAGTATAGTGTATCAAAGGATGCATGTTTTTGCTTATATTGTTATCTGTTTGATATGGAGGTTAGAGGTAGTGGTTGGACGCATGAAGCATTTGTCGGTGTGGGGTTCAAAATTGGCGTAAGAAGGATAGAATCAAAGTTCATGTTGGAGATCATAAGAGTGTCCACAATAGATGTTATCAAGCTGGTCAAGATTTGATGAAGCAAAAACAACATATTGATATTGCTCTTTCAAATATTTCTGAACAACAAAAAATTGATTATCGTATTAGGCTGAAAACTTCTTTAGATTGTATTAGATTCCTACTACGCAATGGTCAGTCTTTTCGGGGACATGATGAATCTACAAGTTCAAATCATCAAGGTTTATTCCTTGAAATTCTAAAGTTTTATTCTAAGCCAAATAAAGAGATGAGTGATGTGGTCTTGGAAAATTCCCCGATAATAACAAATTGACTTCACCAATGATTCGAAAGATCTTGCCCTCGGTATGTAAACAAAAAAGGGTCCATTGTTGAACGTTTCATTGGCATAATTCATGTTTCAGATACGACTGCACAATCACTAAAAGCAGCGATTGATGGCCTATTTTCTAAACTTGGTTTAAGTTTGTCTAAATGTCGCGGGCAAGGCTATGATGGTGCTAGTAATATGCGGGGTGAATTCAAAGGGCTTAAGAGTTTGATTTTGGCAGAAAACTCATCCGCATTCTACATTCATTGTTTTGCTCATTAGTTACAATTGGCACTTGTGAAGGTTGCAAAACAGCACACGAAGATTCAAGAATTTTTCGACATGCTTCAAAAGATGGCTACCGTTGTGGGGGGTTCATGCAAGCGAAAGGAAATTCTTCAAATGAATCAGTATGAGCTAATAGTTGAAAGAATTGCTAGTGGTGAAATACCAACTGGAAAAGGTTTAAATCAAGAGACAACCTTAAAGCGACCTGGAGACACTCGTTGGGGTTCCCATTTTGGTACGGTTACAAGTATTATCTCATTATTTTCTCCAATAATTTCCTTGATGAAAGTTATTCAAGCCGAGCCGAAAAATGATGCTACAAGAACCGATGCAGTTGCATTTTGTATGCCATGGAGGATTTTGAATTTGCATTCTTGTTGTATCTTATGAAATTGATCTTGGGGATTTCTTATGAGTTGTCACAAGCACTACAAAGAAAAGATCAAGACCTTTTAAATGCAATTGGTTTAGTGAAGGTAGTCAAGTCTCGTTTACAAGAGGTGAGGGATAATGGTTTTGATAAATTGCTTCAAGAAACAAACATATTTGCCAATAAATATGATATTGACATTCCAAATATGAATGATGTTTATTGTCCTAAAGGGAGATCGAGACGGAGATTGGAATCATTCACATTCGTGATAGATACTCAGGTTCAAGAGTTGAATGATCGATTTGATAATGTCAATATCAAGTTGCTTGAGTGTTTGAGTTGTCTTGATCCTCGTGATTCATTTGCTAATTTTAACAATGAAAAGTTGATTGAGTTTGCTCGATTCTATCCTTCCGAGTTTGATGAACTTGCAGATATTCCTTTTCTGTCTTCAAGTCTCGATAATTTTATTGTTGATGTCAGGGCTGATTTTGATTTTGTCAATTTGCAAACAATTTCTGACCTTGCTTTGAAGATGGTTGAGAAGAGAAAGTATATTGTTTATCCACTAGTCTATTTGTTGATAAAGTTGGCACTCGTTCTACCGTAGCAAGCTTGCTAGTGTTGAGCGGGTTTTTTCGCAATGACTTTTGTTAAGAATAAGTTGCGCAATCGGATAAGTGATGGTTGGTTTAAATCATGCATGTTAACTTTTGTTGAACGTGATATATTTGATATGATTGACGATGAGGATATAATGCAATATTTTCAAGGAATGAAGAATCGAAGAATGATTTTGTAATCCTTATGATGTAAAGGTTAGTTGATTATTGATTATTATTTTTCTATGTTAATGCATTTGTGTTCTCATTGTTTTCCTTCCTCCTTTATGTAGGTGTTTGGTATTGAACCTATAGAAAGTGTCGTGCTCTCTAGTGGATAGCCTTTTTTGAGGCATGCTGAACTTGTAGTGCCGGTTTGTAACTATCCTTCTCTTATTCATTTTCCGGTTAATGCATTTGCTGAACTTGTGATTTTTGTTTATGATGAATGAAGCCAGCATTTTGGTTTGATTGCCCACCTTCTAGTTATGATAATTCTTCATTCTTTGATTTCTTATAGGTTGCCACATGTTCTTTAATTTTGTCAAACTTTTTTCCTTTCAGAAAATGTTAACGATACAATCTTAAAGCATTTAAAACTTTCCTTAAAAAAAAATTTGGGGGGCGCTGCCCCCGAACCCCTACACTAATTGTGCACCCATAAACTCTGATTCCTGGCTCCGCCACTGAATCTAACCATATTTTTCTACAACTTTTTACCTCTTTTGATATTTTTTATAATATCTCATGGTCTTTTTAGTTTCACAACCATTTTAACATTTACTTTCAATAAATTGATACATATTTAGCTATGTGGCTTCTTGTCATTTTGTAACCTTTGCTAATATATAATATTATTTTGTTAACCATAAAGACATTATTTTTCAATAATCAAGGCATGGCAAAATAATATGAACTTTTAATTGTCAATTTTTACATTGTAACATGGTCATAGACATTTGTATTCTCATAGATATATTTTGTGCTTTTATCAATGGCACATTATCAATTTAGTCTGCAGAACCACAAAAAAATATTTGAAAGCTATTAGCTCCCCACCCCCACGCATTATTCGATGTCTGAACTTCTATCCTTAAGGACTTGATATTTGTAAAAATTAAATCATCAAAGTGTTACAAAATTTTCTCATTATTATTTCATTCATTATTGAAATTTATGGTGTTTTTTCAGGAAAGAACCGCCCACAAAGTTGAGAGTATTATGGCTACTAGCCAAAATAATATTGTAACAAAATAAATTGAATAAAATAAATTCAAATTCATAATCAAATGTAAACCACAAATATATATAGATCACATTATATATAGTATTCCTTCGATCTTAAATATATGATATAGTTTATAATAAAAATTACATTACAAAACATGTCATATATTTAAGGCCGAAGGTAATACTATGATAGATATAAAACAACATAATATATACAATACAAATGGATAGATATACCAACAACATAAATTAATATTTGAGTAAATACCATTTCTGGTCCCTGACAAAAAACACGGACCTCATTTTGGTCACTGACAAAAAAACCGACCCTTATTCATCCTTTTTATGGGACTAAAAATGACCTTTTAGAAATTTGTGAGGGATCAAAATATCCACCAATCGACCCTGCTTATTCGTCCTTTTTATGGACTAAAAATGACTTTTTTTTTTGGTCAGGGACCAAAATGATGTCCGTGTTTTTCTTCGTCAGGGATCAGAAAGGATATTTACTCTTAATATTTTGTATTTATATATCAATTATAGTGCTGTGAACACGACAATAAACAATTCAAATTAGAGAACAAACAACACACAACAACACTACAATATGATAAGAAAGATAAACAACATAATAGTATAGATAAACAGCGCAATAAATATAGATAATGAACAACATAATAAGAAAGATTGAAAAATAATATATAACATAAAATGATACCATAATATACAATGAATGCATATAAAATTAAAATTGCACATATACAATAATTGGGTAAAGATAATTGAGTAGAGGGAATCTACCAGTGAGCATCAACATATACCACAACAACATGTTAATCTACAAAGAGCCCATACTTTAAATCTTCATAGCAATGTAAAAATAAGAAAAATACAAGAGAGATTGAGATGAGGGAGAGAAAGAAATACAAAAAAGAATTGAAGAGCAAGGAGAGAGTGATTCTTATTTCATTTCAAGCTTAAAACATTTAATACATACCTACTATTTATAGGCCACAAATCCTTAATTTCCACTACAAGAGTTAAAACAAAATAGTAAATATACATAATTGTAGAATATAAAGTCTTTAATTTGTGGGTTTTTTACATTAATCATAGAAAAACTCTCATTAAGCTATTCATATCATAGGTTATATGGCTTTAAGTATAGAATTCTAAAAACTATCTCTTGGAAGGTTATGAACATCCACACTTATATTGTAATAGTTATAACATACCAAAATTTTTTTCTCAAATTGAACTTATAAATAGGACCAAAATGGGAAAGATTTTTTTCCACCAATGAATTTTCTTTCTTATTTAACTTCTTTATTCTATAAAATAATTTTTCTACAATTTTTTGATAAGTTCTAAGTATTTTTATTCAATTATTTTTTTAAAAAAATAGCTTTAAAAATATACATAACTCATTTTGAAAAGTAAAATTTGGAAAAATCTCATTAAAAGCCTTTTAAAACACTCACATCCTAATATCCTAATTGAGGCTTGTAAACTTAACAAACTCCATTATTTCTCAAAATATTTTCATATTTATTTTGGGCCTTTATATATTTTTAATAGTAATTTATTTTCTAATTTTCCATTTAACCAAATAAATTTTTTTTTGGCTTTTAATTCTTAAATAAAATCCTCTTAAATGATCCATATATAGCACAATCACAAAATGGGGAAAAACTAAAACTACAGTTTAGTTGTAAATTATAAAAGCTTTGAGAAATACTCGAAAGTATTTAAGCAATATTGCTTTAAAAGTTTTTTTTTTCTTTTTGTTCTAATGTCGCTTGTAGTTATTGTTGTCAAAAACTAATGTAAAAATGTAAAAAATTATGTTTTTATTAGAGTGATATGTGTTAAGACGAGTAAAACTGTCCTAAGTAAAAATGGTAAAAACTACGCTTGAAAATAGTAAAAACTTACGTTTTTACTGTTTTGACAGTTTTACTTTAAAAAAAAACCCCTATTTTCATTTCCCCAAATCAAAAGATTATGAATGATATTTTTTTTTTTTGTGATGACCAATTCAAGATTGAGCAAGAAAAAGAAAGCTCAAAACTTTCATGTATATAATTTTGATGATCTTCCATCCGATGATGATTGGATAGTGGAAAATGAAGAAGATTGGGAAGATGTAAACAACTTAGATATTAATGCTCATGATGAGAAAAACTTGATTGAAGTTGAGGTGAGGAACCTATGAATGGTCATGATTTGAACATTCCAAGTTTTGCAAATGAACTTGTTATAAGAGTAAGAGAAAAGCACATTGAAGACATGCAAGTTGATGTGTGTTTGATTTAAATCAACTGATATAATTTAGGAATTCTTAAATTCCTTTGATATTTTGAAATTTGGTTGTAGGAGTTGTTAAGATCTTTGTGTTTTTGGATTTATGTTTTGTATAGTTATGTAACTTATATTTTTTTAAATATGAAGTTGTTCATTAAATTTTGAGTAGCGATTTATGTTTTCTCACACACACACACATATTTGCATCTTGACCTTAAGTAGTAGAAACTTTATGTTTCGTGTTGTTTTTACGATTTGCGTCTCTACCACCCTCTTCCATTTCTACGTAGAAACTCGATTTTGACAACATTGTTTGTAGAGACGTGGCTTTGGTATTAAGTGAGGTTAAATTCAACAGTTAGATCTTCCTATTGGACCTACTTATCCTGACATGACTGGTTAGTTGGAAAGAAAGTTTTATAGAAAAAGAGGTTCAAGTGCAATTTAACCGAAATTTTTTGGTCCATAATAGAGCAATTTTGTCATTATCGTTATTCCAATTAATTTTGACTCGTAGTTAACCAAATATGCTAAGGTGACAATCCACATATAATTTTTGTTAAGATGCGCCCTAAAAGTTTTAATCTAACTCTTAAAAAATGAAGTAAGACTTACAGACTTTCGGAAAAAAATTGCATTTTAATAAAAATAACATTTGGACTTAACATACTTAGTCAACTAATGGTCAAAATTAATTGACATATTCGTCAGGTTAAAATTGTTCATTCTTTTTACATTTCTAGGATAAAATCACTTCCAAAAAACTTTCAAGACAAAATTGTTCTCGATATCAACTTCCCAAACAAAACTGGTACCTAATAAAAAAAATTGAGTTGGAGCCTGGAGGCTCTTGGACAGTGGGAAAAAGTTTGATGGGAAGGGCGGACAGGCCGGAGGCATCTTTGTCGGGATTGGGTTTCTCTTATAATGTTTTTTTTTCATTATTCCTTATAATCTCTAAATCATATTCATTCAGTCAATCACAATATTACTTTAACATTTGTCTCATCGTTCCAATCAATAGCCCAGATGGATCGACGAGGAAAATGAAATAAAAGATGAGGAGAGGATCCTCTTCCCTTCATCGGCCAGAGATCATTGACTCTAGCAAATAGGGCCACAGTGAAGGACGCAGAGAGAAGGCTGTGCATACTCTTGTAAAGCCATCTATTCTTTCAATTGCTTGATCAGCCATGATGACGGTTAATATTAGCGAAACACAATAAAAGCCCTAAAAATGAAGTCAAGCTTGGTGCTTCTGTGTCCTGTGATTACTCCAAGTTGAAGTAGAAGCAGGACGCCACCAATTAGTCAAATTAAATCTCGTTCTTCTGTTCACTCAGATGGCTCTGTTCGCTCAACAATGTGAAGGAAGCTTTTTTTGTTTATGAATTTGGTTTTGTTTGCTTGTTTCTGCACAATATATTGAACTCAATGGTCTGGGCGTTGTGAATTTTTTTCAATTGGTTTTCAGGGGGGAAGAAACTGATATAAGCATGTCGCAGTGAGTGCCCAAATATTAAGTTCGTATTTCTTTGTTTGGGGAGGACATTTTTAAGAAGTTAAGGCTATGTCTGATAGGAATGAGGGAACGAGTTAAAGAAAAGATCAAGTGAAAAGGAAAGTTGATCAACATATTTCTAGGAGCTTAAGAAACATATGTTCATTGCTGTGATACTTTCATACGTATTTAGTTGTTCATTTGCGAAAACTCCTTCATAATTGATGGGGAAGCTGATGAATCTTGAGATTACAACCTGTTTATTTGGCATTTTTACTTATCCTTCATAGTGATTGGGTACTATTTTGGTAGTCGAAAATGAAGTGACTGTGCCTAACCTCCTTTTATGAATTCTCTTTTCTTTCCCCAAACGGTCCAGTTTCAGTTAACTATGGTGTATTTGGGATCTAAGCCTTTTTTTTTATTATCAACAGATCTAAGCCATATTGATGGCTGATTGTTATTGAAAGGGAATGGCAAAACCAAAGGTATTGCAAGCAGTCCCATCAAAACGAAGGGTGTATCACCATGGAAAAAATTATTTTACCATTATAAAACAAATTTCAGCAAGTTCAACATTAAGTTGCAAGCCAGATCAACACTTATATTCCTTTTTTAAAAGTGGAAAAAAAATACAGCTAAAATACTTTAAGCACAAAATTACAAATATTAAAAAAAAAAATGCGACAAAGTTACCTTAGATTTTCTACCTACTTATCCTTACCAGATCCCTACACGAAAAGAAGAAGAGTGTCAAAATCATGTATCGAGCCGATGGTTCCAATCTCCAACATCTTTTTGTACTGATACACACCCATTCTCATAGCTAGGACTCATCACTCTCTTTCTCTATAGACAAAAGGGAACTAGGGGAAGCATGTGAAGGTGCTGCAAGAGACATATCCTGATATGATGCTGAGTAGAGGCAGCACCAGATTGAGTGTCCTAATGGTGATGCAACACATGACAACCTATCAAAAAATCAAATTGATTATAATAATGAATCGAGATCTGAATCTAAACCCAAAACAAGTTCAGTAAGGCCAGTACGTAAGAGAAAAAGACCACCTATCTAATATCAAGACTATGTATGCAATTTGATTTCATAAGATAAAACAAGTAGATTTGTATCTCAACTAAACAAAGGGTCTAAGGGTTATTGTAAATATCTCATTGAAGACTATAGGTTTTATAAAACTGTTTCGTCATCCTATTTATGTTTCATATGTTCAATAGATTTTAGTGTAGAACCTACTTCTTGTTATGAAGCTATTAAGGACATCAATGCATTGAAATTAGAGATAGGTGTTTTAAGGCTAATTACACATGAGATATTATGCTTCTTCCTAAGGGAAAGAAGGCAATAGGTTGTAAATGAGTTTATATAATTAAATATAATTCAATGGATCTGTTGATAAATATAAAGCTAGGCTAGTAGCAAATGGGTATACACAACAAGAGGGCATAGACTTCCATGAAACATTTTCTCCTGTGATTAAGATGATTACTGTTAGAATTGTTCTTAAGATAGCTATTGTATTTGGATTTGATTTATTTCAAATGGATGTACATAATGCTTTCTTGCAAGGAGATTTAAGTGAGGAAGTATACATGTGTGTACCGCAAGGATTTGAAAAGGTAGAAAGGGGCATGATATGCAAGCTTAAGAAATCCTTGCATGAACTTAAGCAAGCTTCACGCCAATGAAATTGTAAACTAATAGCTGCTTTGTTAAATGGTGGATTTCAACAAAGTAAACATAACTATTCCTTATTTATTAAAGGATATGATGATAGTTGTGTTTAAATTCTTGTCTACGTAGATGATTTGATCATCACGGGTAGTTTGGAGAGCAAAATTAATGAAGTGAAAGAGTTTCTCCACAAGAAATTCAAAATTAAAGATTTTGGGTGAAATGAAGTACTTCTTGGGAATAGAACTAACTTGTTCTCATAAGGGGATTATTCTTTCACATCGTAAATAAGTTTTAGATTTGCTCTCGGACATAGGAATGAGCAAGTGCAAACCTTTATCAATACCAATGAAGCCGGGCTTGAAGCTTTTGCCTTATGAAGAAGGCCGAGATCGAAGAGAAGATTTGTTGAGCAATCCTGAACGTTACAGAAGGTTGGTTGGGAGGCTGATTTACCTCACTAATACTCGTCTTGATATTTCATTTCCTATGCAAATTGTGAGTTAATTTATGCAAACACCTACCAAGGCACATATGGAAGCTGCACGAGGCATCGTTAGATACCTGAAACAAAGTGTTGGTGTTGGAGTATTATCGGGTACAGCACGGAATCTCAATATGTCATGTTTTAGTGATGCAGATTGGCGAGCTTGTGGGACTACAAGGCAATCAGATACATGTTACTTGGTCAAGCTTGGGGACACTACTACAAAAAGTAGATTTAACGACTCTCATCTAACGACCGATTAAATGAAAATAGACATAGAAAACGAGGCGGTAGTACTTTTGAAATTTTGGTGAGAATATTCAAAAATTGTTTCACACAAAATAGACATTAAAAAGTAGGCGGTGACACAATTAACTATATTTCCTAGTATATAACATATAATTTCGATAGTTAAGTGAAGAAATCTAACCGTATTTTCATTTAGTTAATTCCTAATAAAATAAAAAATTAAATAATATCTTTTATATATATATCACGCATTGAAGAAATCAATCAATAAATTTAATTATTTAATACGTGACTGTTGTGATTTTAATCAATATATCTATAAAAAAATATCAATATCATTGAAATCATGCATTAAATTTAATCAATAAGCAAAAACTTAGTGCTACTTATTGTTAGAATAAAAGTAAAACAAACAACTGTTTGTAAACAAACAGTTGTTGATACGCGTTAAAAAAAACAGTCGAGCCTCCCTCATGCCATTTTATTTTTATTTTAACTTACAACGAATGGTTTTTCAAAACCAGTCGTTGAAACTCAAATTTTTCAAATATTTCAATTTCAATTTCGTGCCTTCGACATTTTTTTGTTCCCTCTCTTCCATAAAAATATAAAGTTTTCTCTTTAAAACCCAATAGTATGCAAAAAGCCTTCCTCAAACTCATCCTGAATGCATATAAGAGTCTCGAGACCTACTCATCTCCGTCGTTGCACCCAACGGCCCCACCCTTGCCGCCATGGAGATTCGCTATCGTGGCGTGAGCGACTCTAACTCGTCCTCTGTCGTGAACTACGAGCATGCTCCATAGCCTCCAGATCTGTCGTTCACCATTGGTTGCAGATCTAGGTTGTAGATTTGCGTCTCTCTCTCTCTCGCTCTCTCCTCACTAAACAATATGTTGAGCAACGA
This sequence comes from Acacia pycnantha, assembly GCA_025563575.1. NCBI lineage: Eukaryota > Viridiplantae > Streptophyta > Magnoliopsida > Fabales > Fabaceae > Acacia > Acacia pycnantha. The sequence goes on from JAMWYP010000157.1 coordinate 269,881, forward strand.
TTTCGAGCATCGTGAAGAGGAGGAAACCCCCTATAAGCAATGATAAGGATACCAGAGCTTTATTTCCTGGTGCTTTCTTTTGTTGAAATTATGAATGGATAGTTCCATTATAGTGTTTTTCTACTCTATTTCTTGATGTTTTCTTTTGTCTGTAAAATGAACGTGTTTTGAGAAACTAATTTTTGATTTTTTTTCCTAATTTTATTAAGTCAGCCTATGGGCAATGTGTATTCGATTTTGGGGCGCACAGTTCTTGTCTTCTGCTTCATTTAGTTAAGACTTGAGAGGTTTTATTTTTCTTCTTATTTTTGTGCTTCAATGGACATAAAACGTTCTATTTCTTACGTCGAATCTTGAATGGTGCTGCTTATCGTCCATTTTCCATCATTATTTTTCTCGCGAGGCTTTAGCTTTTCCAAATTGCACCTTATATTGTGTTTTAGATAGTTCTATGGAGTACAAAGCATGCATGAGTGTTGTGCATTTGTGGATATGCAACGACTGTTATTTAAATAATAGTCATTGAATTTCAACGATTTTTTTTTAAAAACAGTCATCGTAAATCATAAACTTTTAACGACACTTTTTTTCACGACTCTTGAAAACAATCGTCTAAGGATCTTAAAAACGGATGTTAAAAGTTTTTTTTTTTTTGTAGTGATGGGACTCTCTTATCAAATGAAAGGGTAAGAACCAAGAGACTGTGTCACGATAGTCGACTGAAGTGAAATATTGTGCTCTTGGTTCAAGAGTTGCATAAGTGGTTTGGGCCACTGGAGTGCTTAAAGACTTCGCAATTCCAGCCAAAGGACTAGTTAGTATCGATCTATTGTGACAGCAAGGAAGCAATACATATTGCCTCGAATCCTGTCTATTATGAATGAACTAAGCACTTCGAAATAGACCTTCACTTTGTAAGAGAGAAACTTCAGGCAAGTCTAATTGGATTAAAGCATGTTAGTTCACACAATCAAGAAGCGGATATATTTACTAAAGCCATGGGCAAGAAAGCTCACAGCATGTTGCTTAACAAATTAGGCACAGTAAATATGTTTTCTGCCCCTAATTTGAGGGGAGTGTAGAAAATAATGTGTAAAGTGTTATATACTTTGTATGCTCTTTAGTCTCTATGTATATTTTGTACAGGGTATAATAGGCAAAGGCGGATGCAAGTTATACTTGCCTCCTTGAATTTGTCTCTTCCAATTTTTTTTTTTTTTTTGTTAAAAATGTATTTGATAACATTGATAATAAGACAATTATGATGGAATTCCAAAAAATAAGGCTTAGAATGATGGCATTATAATTATTTTTATTGTAATATACTTTTGTTATTAAAATATATGTACTTGAACTTATTGAGTGTTCACCCTTCATTGTAATTTATGTAGCTGCATTTCTCATAGCACTTGGCCTTATTTTTCTAAATGACAGGTTTGTAAAATAAATGTCTCTCTTATTATATTATCAGCATTCATTTGATTTCATGAATATTTTTTTGATATTCTCTTCTTTTCTATTTTTAAATGCATTTAAAACTTTTTTAAAACAAAAAAAATCAGAGGCGCCGCCTCTAAACCCCCAAATCCCCCCACTAATTGTATAAACACAAACAAAAAATCTTAATTTCACCACTAGTGTCTCCCCCTCATTATTTTTCTGGATCCGTCGTCGGGGCCTGAATACTCTTTGATGCCCAAATAGTATAAATAGGGTGCATGCGTGGACAGTGAGAAATGATTCATTCAATAAGAGATATGAGTTCCAAACCCACTTATTTTGCTTACTGAAGGTAAATAACCTTCCAACATTTCTTAAAAGTGATGATTCCTTTTTCTTGATGTCATTGACCTCTAAAAAATCTCCCCACTCATGGAAGTAGAATGTAGCTTTATTAGCAAAGCTCTACTAATCGGAAGATCCACCTTCTTTCGCGGCCTTCATCATCTACCGCGACGGCTTCTCATCACAGTTGGGGAGGAATAATTCGACGCCAACTGTATTTCCTACCTGTGGCGATACAGACTGCAAACAAAACAAAAAAGAAAAAAGAGTCATTTTTTAGTGATCAACTAATGTTACTGTATGTTGTAGGTTATATTATATTTACGTTAAATAAGTATTTAACAATTAAGAATAGTTAGTAGGGGTATTTACGAGACAATACATAATCAGGACCAGGGGCGGATCCAGAAATTTATGGAAGGGGGGGCACTGATGGCTGGAGGGTGTGGGGGTTCGGGGTAGCGCCCCCAAAAAAAAAAAAATTCACTTGTCATCAAAAGCACAAAAGGATTCAGAAGGTTTTCACTTGTCATCAGTTGCAAGTTTGATCATCATCAATAAGAAAAAGAGCAAGTATTAGCCATAAAATGCCCATGGCAGAAAATTAGCAACCTACATGCTCCAAGCAATTTTTTGTGCTAGGAATATCCACATAAAATACAGAGAAAAGGCAACAAAATGCTAGGAAAGTATCTAAAAAAAGGAAGCAGATCTTTCCTAGTTGAGGTCACAATGTTAAAATATGTCCGCAAGTATTTTTACAGGGAAAGAAGAACTGTGTGTAGCAAGACACTGATTACTGTTCGTAAGTATTTTCATGTCATTGAGAAGGTAAGAAAGGGAACAGAGTACTTTAAAAAAAATTAAAAAATCAAAAAAACAAAAATCAAGGGGGGCACGTGCCCCCCTTCTCCAATAAATGGCTCCGCCTATGATCAGGACATCCCCGTCTTCTCTCGACGAACAGTTGTAGGTTATATTCATGAGAAAATATCACCTAGGTCCTAAAGATGGAAAAAAAATATTAATTACAGACAAAAAATATTAAAAATGTCTCGTTGTCGAAATACTTTTTCCTATTGTTTAAATTTTCTTGTGAAAAAATTGTTGTCAAAATGGCTTTTCATGTTGTCAAAATAGTTTTTCCTGTTGTTAAATTTTTTTCGAGTTTTTCCTTAGCTGAAAAATTTTTACTACAGGAAAAGCTATTTTGACAACAATTTTTTCATTGGAAAATTTTAACAACATCAAAAGCTATTTTAACAACATGAAAAGATATTTTGAAAATGAGACTTTTTTTATATTAAAATTCCGTAATTAATATCAAAAAATCGATAAGGGATTTGGGGTTGAGACTTTTTTGATATTTTTTCTCTCTTTAAAATCTGAGTGATATTTTCCCTATATTTATATATCTGTCACATGCCCCATCCCATGACTGGAATAGGATCAAGATGTCCCTTCTTATTATTATTTTTTTGTTGGAAATGTTTCTGCCATAAATTGAACTTCTTGTAACATTTTGGGCCTAATAGTTACGGGAAAAGTACTAATATAGGAACTTTTTGTAAAAATTGTACCTAATTAAAGTAAGTAGGAAAATATTTACCAATCTAATGCAGTTACTGACGTTTTTTGAGACAACAACACTAGTGGCGTAGAAGATGTTAACGCCACTGACAGAAAAGTGTCAGTGGCGTTAAAAAGGTTCACGCCTTCATGCCACTAGTGGCGTGAACAAGCTTCACGCCACTAGGTGGCGTGAAGCAATCAGACACTTTTGTGTCTGATTCTGATTCCATAATATATATATATATATATATATATATATATATAGGGATTAATATATCTGCATTTAATGCAGAAAAGCATATCTGCAGCAACAGCTAAACTACGCCGTTTCAATTATTTTTTTTTGTTTCTCCCCCTTTATTTTAGACCTATTCGATTTCCTTCACCGATTTCCCTGATGATGTCCAGTTTTGTATTCTCTCCTTCCTCACACCATCTGAAATTGCCACCTTTGCCTGCATATCGAAGCAATTCAGCTCCCTCTGTAGCAACGATAGCAAACTCTGGTTTAGCCTAAACAGGCATAGAGCTTAAAAAGACTGTTTGGTTATCGAAAACCTTATGGATTTTGAATATTTTGTAATCCCATTCCGTATCAATCATAGAGCAAAGACAAACTGATATAGCATTAACAAGCCTTTTAGCATTCATTCATGTTTCAAAGACAAGGCATAAAGATCAGCAACTTTGAAGAATTGAAGGCCTTCCATAAACGATCACACATCACATTGCAATTTATTGAGTCTAAAAATTGAGATATTAGCAACTCATTCCCTAAATATAAGAATAACTTGTATACTACACCATAACAAGAAGAAAAAAGTATATTGTCTGCATTAGTTTAGGCACCCACTGAAGATAGTCAGAATTTTCAGCATCAGTCAAAACTATTCAGTTCCAGAAAATCAACCCGTAAAACTAAACCAGACATTTATGCTCTTTCCAACACCCAATACTCAAAATCTCAACTGGCACAGCCATTCCTACTATTGGTGCTACTATATTGTTGGCATAAATCACTTTCTATTTGAATGACAAGTTCAACACCTTCCAGACAATCATATCTTCTCCAGCTTCAGGTCTCACACTACTCTGGAGAAATAGCAAGTTCAATGATAAGTTCAACACCTTCTATAGACCTTGCAATGGACGTGATGGAGTGGGTGCACAATTAACAATCTTCACGAAATGCTCAGGCTCCCACTTCCTTCTGGCAACTTTAATATATCATAGGTCCCATTTTTTGATGGGTAAACTCTAGAATCGGCGAGGAATGACTGACCCCACTCAAAGATAACCAACGACGGTGACCCAATTGCGATGCTTCCCGGTCTACTTCGACGCCAAAAGCCACTTAGATTCTCCCATTCGCCAAGGGTTTTGTACAATAGGTGATAGCTAATTTTCCCATTGTCCCATTTTGCGATCTGTGTCTTCGAACCCCACTTTCTGTCGCACAAGTTAAACCAGAGTTTGTTGTCGTTGCTACAGAGGGAGCCAGATCGCTTCGATGTGCAAGCAAAGGTTGGCAATTTCAGATGGTGTGAGGAAGGAGAGAATACAAAGTTGGACATCTTAAGGGAAACCAGTGAAGGAAATCGAATAGGTGTGAAATAAAGGGTGACAAAAATTAATTGAAACCACGTAGTTTAGTGGTTGATGTACATCGTTTTGAGAGTTAAGGAAATTAATGAAGGGGTTTTGTATTTTTGTTTTAGTATTTATTATATGAATTTTCCTAAAAGATCCTTCATTAATTCCTCGACACAAAACTACGTCATTTGAGTTCATTAATTATTTTAACCCCAAAACAACGTAGTTTTGGAGTGACTTGACATAACCTTATGTCAGTGACATGACAAACGATAAATATATATATATAGGTTTATCGTTTGTCATGTCACTTGATATAAGAATATGTCAAGTGAGCCCAAAACTACGTCGTTTTGGGAGTTAAGGAAATTAATGAAGGGTGTTTTTGTATTTTTGTTTTAGAATTTATTATATGAGTTTTACTAAAAGATCCTTCATTGATTCCTCTGACCCAAAACTATGTCGTTTTGAGAGTTCATTAATTCCTCTAATCCCAAAACGATGTAGTTTTGGAGTGACTTGACATAACTTTATGTCAAGTGACATGACAAACGATAACCCATATATATAAATATATAAAATAGGGTTAAGGTGCGGATTTGCCAACGAATTATTACCCGAGGAGCGTTTGGCACAAAAAACAATTGAGGGACCAAATTGGCCAACGAACTATTAAGAAGTGAAGAAAAACACAATTTGGTGCAAATTCGCCCTGTCACTGTCTTGGTGTTTCGTCTTCCATTGACTGTCACAGTGTCAGCGATGTCGGCGTCTCCAAAGCTTCCATTATTGCTAGGTGTTCCACTCACCCTCTTGAACTCATCCAGCAGTCCACAGCTTTCGACTAGCACGCACCTTGCACCCTGGTTGCATCCCTCCGATGCCAAAAAATAGCAACCGCCGCTGCCACAACGCCTGCTCGCATAGGTCTCATCTCTGTTGGTGTTTGCCTTATCCAACAAGAAGGCTTAACCGCTCTTTTCTCCAGCGTCTCCGCCACCGTCCTACGCTAGTGCCTCATATTTTAACGTAATTGTGATAGTTGTTTTTTTTAATAGTTACTTGGTACTTTTTTTCACTTTTTAATAGTTTATTGGCTAATTTGGTCCCCTCAATTATTTTTTTGTACCAGACGCTCCTCGGGTAATAGTTCGTTGTCAAATCTGCACCTTAACCCTATATAATAATAATAATAATAATAATGATAAATGATTAAAAAAAAAAAAGAATAATTTAAAGGGTTAAGGGACATTTTGGCCAACCAACTATTGGCTCAGGAGCACCCAGCACAAAAAACTATTAAGGGTACCAAAAATACCAACAAACTTTTAAAAAGGAACGCCCAGCACAACGCGTTAACACCGTTAACAAAAATTTAACATCTGTTATCAAATGTGCAGATTGGCCAACAAACTCTTACTTCAGGAGCGCCCAGCACAAAATTCTAAATTTTACTAAATTAAATAATTTTCTGAAGTAAGAGTTGGTTGGCCAATCTGCACCTTAGATAACGGTTAGATAACGGAGGTTAACTTTCTGTTAACGGTGTTAATGGCGTTGTGCTGGGTGCTCCTTTTTAAAAGTTTGTTGGTATTTTTGGTACCCTTAATAGTTTTTTGTGCTGGATGCTCCTGAGCCAATAGTTGGTTGGTCAAATTGCCCCTTAACCCTAATTTAAAACTCTACTTTATTTAATTTGGAGTCAAAAGAAAGAAAGCATGGAGCTGAAATAACTCACTAAGAACGCCCTTTAAAAGATTACGCGATACAATTTGGTTATAACAACAGATCCCAATATAGAGGATCTATATATTTGTTATACACCAAATATTTGTATAACAACAGTATTGATTTTAGGATCTGTATAAAAAAGTGTACCGCGTAAAAAAGTTTGTATAACAATTATACAAATATTATACACCAAATGTATAAAAAAAAAAATCCTCTAAACTAATTAGTTTGACTAATAAACTAATATATAATTTAAGGATACATAATATATGAAATGATTTAGTAACTTATTTAGCTTTCTTAATCTCTCCAAAAAAGTCAACTAAGTCTTATAATTAGGATCGAAGATAGTACTAAATTACTTCATTCATAATTCTTTTACTATGGGATTAACATTCTTGGATGTGGAATTTTTTTGATCGTGGAATATAGAATATTTAATATTTAAGAATAAATTAATAATTCTTAAAAAAATGCATAATCCCCGGGACGTGATTAGGACACTCCCATCCCGTGTCAGCACCAAATTTGTCCTATCTGGTCAAAGACGGAAACAATGTGAGCCGCCTATTTAGTGTGGGCCAACGAGTGTCTTATTAACAACTCAACATAAATATATGGAGTATAACTCTTGACATCGCTACTTGATTATTCGTTTTGATTGTTAGACTTTTTTATTGGTAAATACCTAGTTAGAAAAATATGTGACACTTTTCTTTTCTTTTTCTTCTTCTTTTTTTTTCCCAACAAAAAACTCGGCTGTGATAACACGAGAAAATGATGAGGAGAGCGCACGGACGATGACGGGCGGGAGCGTGGTGATGGGGACGGTGGAGGAGGGGGTGGGGAGAAAGGAAATCATACCGGTGGGGGGCCGTTTGTTTTTGGGAGTGGAGGTGCTGCAACATGTCGCAAGGTTCAGACTGAGAAACAGAATGTGGGGAGTAAAGGAGATGATCGAAGACCAGGGTACGTATATGTCATGCAGAGAAAAGCTTCTTTCTCCGGGCAACCTGGGCTTTCTTGTGAGCCATGAGGAAGCTGATGATATTTTTAGCGGGTGGAAAGGATTCTTTGCTAAAGAATGTTCCGAATCTGAAATGAAGAAGGGAGGGGATGCGGAGGCTGGGAGTGATGAGGAGATGGGTGTTGCATCTGGTGGAAGGTATCCAGTTTTATCAATGACTTCTGATCAGTATACCACATGGTGTAAGCCGTGGATGAACTCCCTGATCATTAAGGTCTTGGGTTTGTCGGTGCCGAAGCATGTCCTGATTGATCGAGTACGTAGGATGTGGAAGCCAAAACAACCTCTGAAGATTGTGCCTTTGAGCAACGAATACTATATCGTTTCTTTTTCCAGTAAAGAGGATCGTGATTATGCTTACTATGAGGGGCCTTGGATGATTGACGACCATTACCTGCTTGTGCAACGATGGAGGCCTAATTTTAATCCAAAAAAAGAAGATTGCCAGAGAAGAGTTGCAGTATGGGTGCGGGTTCCGGATTTTCCGTTAGAGTTCTGTACGGTGGAGTCTCTTGGGATAATCGGAAATATGATTGGACGGATGATTAAAATCGATCGTTCCACTTCAATCTATGATAAGGGTGAGTTCGCTCGCATCTGTGTGGAAGTGGATCTGCATAAACCCCTTCTTCCGGCTTTTACGGTGTTTGGTGAGGATAAACAATTAGTGTATGAAGGTTTGCACCTTGTGTGTTTCAGCTGTGGGAAGTATGGGCATGCACAGGAGAATTGTGTTTTGAAAATCGAAGTGGCAGTGAAGCCTCTGGTTGAGAATATCGGAGAGGCTTCAGGAGAAAAGGCAAACGAGGCTAACAATGGGAGATCTGAAGATTCTGGTTCAAATTCTGTAGTTGAAACTAACTCTGGGCTTGGAGTAGGGGTCGATGGTGGCTGGAGTGCGGTGAAAAGTAGGAAGGCAAAGGAAGCCGCCGGAGAAAGTAGGACGGTGGCAGAGTCAGCACCGATGAGTGCCGCGGGGATCTCCGGTGGTGGGAATCATCTTGGACCACAGATGATCTTCCGCCGTGATTGGCGCCGATCAATCGGATGGGGTGGCTGGGAATAAGAGAATGGCGAAGATTGGGGGGATTTCAAAAAATGGGGAGGTGGCGAAAAATGGGGGTATTAAGGTTGGAGGCGTGAATCAGGGTGCTCCGGATATGCTGAAGGAAGTTAAGTCGAATGAGAAAAATAAGGCAGGAGCATCGGGTTCGGGATCTGCGTTGACTAGGGGGAAATCTGAAGGAGTAATGATGGGGATACCGAATAAATTGGTTAATGAAGGGAGTAGGAAAAAAAAACGGAATGGATGATTGTAGGGGCTAAAAGGAAGAAGGAAGATGGGCCCAAGAGGTTTGGAAAGGAGAATAATCTAAAGCCCAAATTAAAAGGTAAAATATTGGGGAATAGTGAGGCCTATTTGCTGGAAACTACAAATGCATTCTCTTCCTTAGAAGAGACAAATCCGGATGGCATTCTGCAGGAGCACAAATCGTCGAATAAAATGGATGAGGAACCTCCCATGTTGGCACAAGAACCGAGGAAGCATGCTGAAGTTATTACCAGCGATGTGCACATGAATGTGGGCCCAACGGATTCTTTGATTAATAAAGATAGTGTGGATAATTATTTGGGCCATGGAGTTGGGCCAGTTATTTCTACTGTTTCCTAATGAATTTATGATATGGAATTCAAGAGGTACAGGCTCGAAGTCATTTCCTAGCCTAGTACGGGATCTTAAAAATCATTATAAACTGGATTTCTTGGCTATTGTTGAGACTCGGTCAGATGAGCTAAAGACTGAGAGGCAAATTCAGAAATTGGGATTTAATAAGTATGCTTTTACTGCTTCGGAGGGGTACAGTGGGGGGATATGGTGCCTGTGGGAAGAAGCGTCAGTTACGATCGAGGTGATAGAGAAACATAAACAATATATGCATTTGAGAATAGTTAACAATAAAAGGCAAAGCTGGCATTTATCAGTTTTGTATGCAAGTCCTAATTAGGTGTATCGCCGTATCTTGTGGTCGGAGCTTTTCCGGATTAAAGAAAAGGTTCAGGGGCCATGGTGCATTGGGGGAGACTTTAATGCTACATTACTCTCTCAGGAGCGGCAGTCCTGTGCGGTGACAGGGTTACATCCGGATAAGGAATTTCGCAAATGGGTAGAGGACATGGAGATGGTGGATCTAGGCTTTGATGGGCCAAAGTTTACTTGGAAAAGAGGAACCTCAGCAGCGCGACTGGATCGAATCTTTGCTAATGAAGACTAGTGTGCTAATTTCCCTAATGCTCAGGTACTTCATTTACCGCAGTTTAAATCTGATCATCGTCCATTATTGTTGAGGATGGAGAGGCTGCCAACTCATGTAAAGAGTCAGCGACCTTTTCGCTTTATTGCTTCATGGATCCTGCATGATTCATTCAGTTCGTTGGTAAAGACAGAGTGGGGGTGTGGTAATGACTGGGTAGGGAATATTGAGCATCTCGCGACTGCTTGCCAGAAGTGGAACCATGATGTTTTTGGAAATATTCAGAACAGGAAGAACTAGTTGCTACGAAGGATGGATGGGATTAGTCCTGTAATTGCTAGCTCCGGAGGTTCTCAGTATTATGAAGAAATCCAAAGAAAATTGTGGTTAGAGCTTGATGAGACCCTGACTCAGGAAGCTCTGTTATGGGCCCAGAAAGCCAAAATTAATTGGGCACTTGATGGTGATCTTAACACTAGATTGTTTCATGCATGTGCTAATAGTCGAAGGAAGCAGAATAGAATTGATGCTTTGTGTATCACCGAAGGGGAATGGTGCTTTGATCCAGAGAATGTTAAAAGGCATGTGGCGGAATACTTTGCTAATTTGTTTTCAGAAGAAGTTGAGGAGCGACCGAACCTGTCGTGTAGTGTAACATTTTCGTGCTTACTGGAGGAACACATCCGTGTTTGTCAAAAGGAGGTAGAGGAAGTTGAGATTAGGGATGCACTTTTCAGTATGGGGGGCCTCAAGTCTCCGGGACCGGATGGGTTCAATGCCTTGTTCTTTAAACATCAGTGGGACACAGTTCGTGATTCTGTTGTTCAGTTTGTTATGCAGGTGTTTCGCTCTCCTGGGAAGATTGGTGAGGTGAATGGGACTCTTCTAGTGCTTATCCCGAAGAATGATAACCCAGAGACGTGTGGGGATCTCAGGTCGATTAGCTTATGTAATATCATATACAAAGTGGTTACGAAAATAGTGGCTAACCGCATGAAAAGGTTTATGTCTCACGTTGTTTCCCCTAACCAATGTAATTTTGTTCCTGGCAGGCATAGCTCTGATAACATTATTGTAGCTCAGGAAGTGGTTCACTCTATGCGGAATATGGGTGGAAAGAAGGGGTTCATGGCGATTAAAATTGATCTTGAAAAGGCATATGACAGGGTGAATTGGAAGTTTCTACTCCACTGTTTATCTGAACTTCATCTTCCAACCAGAATCATCCAGGTGGTGGAGGAATGTATTAGTTCAGCCAATATTCAATTATTGTGGAATGGGAACAGGGCAGAGTCTTTCAAGTCATCACGAGGGGTCAGACAAGGGGATCCACTTTCGCCGTATTTGTTTGTTTTGTGTATGGAGAAGCTAGCTCATATGATTCAGGAACGGATGGTATCTAGGGAATGGAAACCGATTCATCTCACAAAGACAGGTCCACCGATTTCTCATTTGTTTTTTGCAGATGACATCATTTTGTTCACTGAAGCCTCTATGCAGCAAGCAGAGATGGTGCGGGACTGTTTGGCTCATTTTTGTACTTGTTCTGGGTTAAAGGTGAATGTGGCGAAAACTCGGGTATTTTTTTCTAAGAATATCAGTATCCATAGGAGTTTAGAGCTTAGTAGGGCGCTGGGGTTCTCTCTTACTACTGACCTCGGGAAGTACCTTGGGGTGCCGTTGCATCATAAGCGAGTTGGGAAGGAGTCTTTCCAGGGAGTCATTGATAAAGTCAAGAAACGGTTGAATGGGTGGAAAGCCAGTTCCTTTTCCCTTGCAGGTAGGGCCACTCTTATCTCCTCGGTATCATCCGCCATTCCGGCATATACCATGCAAACTTCGTATCTTCGGCCTTCGGATTGGGAAGCATTGGATAAGCATAATAGATCCTTTCTATGGGGGAGTACAGCGGAGCGACGAAAAACACCTCTAGTGGCATGGGATGAGGTGTGCAAACCAAAAAAGAAGGGTGGATTAGGGTTGAGGCATGCGAAGTACCAGAATCAGGCATTTCATATGAAACTAGGCTGGCGGCTGGTTACGCATCGGGAGGATCTCTGGGTTAAAGTTGTACGGGATAAGTACAAATGTAGGGATGATCTTATCCCACAGATTGCAGTATCCTGGTCTGGCTCTAACGTTTGGATGGGCATTAAAAAGACTTGGGAGAACGTCTTAAGGGGGATTGAAATGAATAATGATGCTTCAAGTGTGAAATGGAAATGGGAAAGAAGTGGGGAGTTCTCTGTAAAATCTGCTTACCGGGTGCTTTCAGGTGACACAGGTGATCAGGGAAGAGACTGGGGACGATTATGGAAGGTTCGAGCCCCCGCTCGCTGTAAGACTCTGATCTGGTTGGTTGCACGACAAGGGTTACTCACGAATGCGAAACGAGTGCAGCGTAAGTTGGTGCATAATTCGAGCTGTAGTTTATGTAGTGCAGGAATTGAGGATACCTTACATGTGTTTCGGGATTGCCCACTATTGAGATCACTATGGAGAAAGGTGGTGCCAAAGGAGAAGTGGCGGGGGTTTTGTGCGATGAGCCTGTCTGAATGGGTATGGTGGAATGTGAGAGGCCAAAAAGAGGCAAGTAATGAGTGGGCATCTTGATTTGTTATCTTATGTTGGTGGATTTGGCGACGGAGGAATCTGTTCATCTTTGAAGGAAAAACAACTTTGAATGAGAGCATTCTTGCTAGCACAGGCGCCATGATGGAATGCATGCATGCTACTAATGACCGACTTACGGGACTGAAACTCCAAGGTGTTTCCTTGGCCCCTACTCGAGAAAGTTGGCAGCCTCCAGAAGAGGGATGGGTAAAGGTCAGTGTTGATGGAGCATATTCTAGAACTACTGACAAAAGTGCTTGTGGTGGTATTCTTCGTGACTTAGCCTGGGAGTTTATCAAGGGGTTCATACATCCTATTGATAATGGGGATGAGCTCACTGCAGAAATTTGGGCGTATTTCCTTAGTCTTAAGATGGCGTGGTCTTTGGGGTTGAGGCAAGTATGGCTGGAGACAGATTCTTTAGAATGCCAGGATCTGGTTCTTCGAGAGGATGGGGGTCACCATAGGGACGTTGGTATCATTAACGAGGTGAAAAGGATGCTTCAAATGGACTGGAATAAGAGGTTTACTTATATCCCCAGATCATTGAACTTCGCGGCGGATTTTCTAGCGAAGCAAGGTCTTGCGACAAGCTTAGGTCATCATGAGATTTATCAGCCTTCTAGGGAGCTGCAGGTTATTTTATGCCAGGATTGTAAGGGGTTGTCCCCATAGGTGTTAATTGAGGTGTCTCTTTTGTTATAAAAAAAAAAATATGTGACAATCTAAACACAATACCACGTATTTTTGGAAAAAATGGAATAAAATATTAATTACTCCACTTTATTAAACTTTGGGCTGTTAATTATTTTTGTGCATGTTTGATAAGTTGATTTGGTGCCTTCATTTATGCATTGTTTGAATCAGATTTATGAAAAAAAAAATTGTTTGGTTGAGAAGTTGTTCCAATTAGACTTAAAGACCAAAAGTTACTTGGGGAGCTTTTGAAAAGTATGTTGAAGTATTACTCTGGTCCTATTTATAAGTCCACTTTGACTAAAAAAATTTGGTCTTATTTATAAGTCCATTTTGACCAAATAAATGAGATTGTGACAATTTTGCCCATATTAATGAGGATGAGAGAGATTGACAAGCTATGTTGGAAAGAGAAAAAGATGAGAGAGATTTGACAATAAATTTTAAAAAGTACTCATTCATAAATGAGGGTAAAGTTGGCAATTTGCTCCATAATCATTAAGATACTTAACTCTCATTGGTATGTGAGATTTGGTCAAAGTGAACTTATAAATAGGACCAGAGTGATATATTTTTAGTACTATTCAGTACCTCACAAAATATTTTAAGGTACTGATTGATACTAAAAATAATTTTCCCAAGATCATAAAGTATTTTTTTAGTACCGTTCAGTATCCTAAAATATATTTTTAGTACCAGTTAATACCCTAAAAAATATTTCAGATTAACTATAAGTTTAAATCACAAAAGTTACTTATGTTACCACTAATCCAAACATAAATCACATGTTACAATCTGATTTTTCCATAACTCATTTTTCTCACCAGTATTCCAAACAAACCCAATGAACAAATATAGAGTATGTATCAGTCAAATGTAACATTAAAATGATTTTGATACTTTGAATCATATTACTTCAATAAATAGTTTTAAAAATAATCAGCACTCAAAAAAAAATTTAGGGGAAAATGTTTTTTCTATATATAACGGGCACAATTAAAATTAAAATAGAAATAAAAATAAAAAATATAATAAAATAAAGGGAAAATCCATACTGGGGCCCAATTAATGCCTAGAATTTCAAAAAAGGCTCCAACAACTTTCACATACCAAAAAGGACCCTAGGACCTTTTCTGAGATTTTTCATTAAAACGTTAGTTGTTAATCTCACTGATTTAGTTGTTAACTTAGGCGATATTGTTGTTAATGTGGTGATTTAGTTGTTACAATATTGTTGTTAATGCGACTTGTAATACCCAGAAATTTGAATTAAGGAATTTAAGGGGGCCAAAGTGCCAAAATGACCAAAAATACCCCTGGAAGGAGTAAATAACTTAGGAAAATGGTGAAAAATCCTAAAGGGCAATGAAATAATTATTTAAATTGGGAGAGCGTATATCTCTAATTTTGGTAATTTAATAAATTACAAACTTGGAGAAATTGAAGAAGAATGCTCAAAAAAATATGGTAATGACCATAATGCCCTCACAAATTCTAGTATAATGAAAGAGACATGGAAATACAAATGTCAATGCAAGTGTTATGAGGTAATAAGATATTATAATTAAGAAAATTATCAACAATTGATAATTAAGTAATTAGGTAATTGCGGCTAATTACTTAAGTTTAAGCAAAGGAAATTCGGAGATAATTATGTAAAGCTCCAAAATTAGTGATAAATATATTGGCTAATTAATTGGAAAATTTGAAGGAAAAAGGATGAGTTTAGGTATTTTTAAGCCTAAATGCAAGAATTGACCAATAGGAAATGTTGTGAGAAATTATGTAAAAATAATTATTTAATTAATTAAATAATTAATTAAAAAAAAGGCAGAAAATAAAAGAAAAAAAAAACGAAAAAAAAAAATAATAAAAATAGAATAAGAAATAAGAAACTTAGTTGTTAAGTTAAGTTTAATATTTTAATAATATAATTAATTAAAGTGAAAAAGGGTGAATAGTAATTTAATAATTAGGAAACGGATCCTATCTAGAGATCTAGGAATAGGATTTCCAAAGTCAAGACAAAATATGGATCAGTGAGTTATTATCTTCCATTAAACTCTCACGGAAGTTAATTCTGAAGCCGATAGGGCTTTTTCCTAATAAAACGAAATAGAGGAATTCTGAGGGAAAGCCAGATAGCCAGGTTAGAAGTAAAGACTTCAAAATTAGAGTTGTGACAACTGAGAAAGAATTGAGGATTTTCATGGACATATTTGGAATCAGTGCATCTATGTCATAAGTGGAACTTCCGGATTTTCGTTTCGAAGCAGGACACGTACTCGGACACGTTTTCGAGAAAACTTCCGTGTCAGGAAATGGCCTAGGCGAGTCGAAAATAGTTGGAATAGACATTTCTAGTATGGAAGAGAAGGTCTTCAAAGCTAGTTAACGAATTTTGAGATTTCCGAGATTACGCGTTTCGGACCGATCGGAGACTTTATCGGTATAAAACTTCTTGAAGAAGTAAGTGACATCATCAAAGTACATGGATGACATCATGGGGATGATGTCATATGGAGAAAGAGAAAGGGTTGGATGGCCAAGATTGTGCCACCTAATCTGTGTGCGATCCGACGGCCGGGAATTCATCTGGTAAAGTGTGAATAGTAGCACAAAATCCTCTATAAATAGGACCTTGCTCCTTTGGAAATTTCACACCACTTCCTTTGAGCAAAAACCGAAAATAGAGAGAGGATTTTAGAGAGAGAAGCTCTGGAGAAGTTCTGCAGAAGTCTTCAACGGGTAAGTCTTTCGAGCTTTAGTTTTTAGTTCGAAAGATAGTAGAATTTGTTAGAATAGCCTTTAAATTTCAAGTATGATTGGGTATCATATGGGAGGGCTATTTTAGTCTTTATTTTCGAAAATCATGATGGCGTCGAAGTTCTGGCGAAATTTTGGGAAGAAAAGTAGTCAGAGTAACGAAGTGCTGGCGAAATTCCGCCAATTAGGGGTAGAAGGGCAAAATGGTAATTTTTACCTAAAATGCCAGTTATTGTGTCAAATCACTAATGGAAGTGATATTACTCTTATAGGACGTCAGAAATCCTAATCTGCTGCCGTTACGCTGCCGAAGTGCCGCTGTTGGACGTTTTCACGTTTTTCCGTAGAAAAGTACGATTCAGGCGGAAGTGCCGTCTACGAATCAACGAAGGTACGTCCACGTCTTGTAACATTAACTCTTATGTTTATGGTATGCATATATGTGCTATGTGTATTGTTATGGTATGTTTATTGAATACAAATATGTTAGAACGGTTTGGTGCCGAAGGCAAGGCTAGTCACGTGGGTGTGCCATAAGTCGCCGTATAAGTCGGATGCGACTGATTTATTTGTTAATGGATATTGATTTTGTTGTTAATGTGGCTGTTTTAGTTGTTAACGTTTATACCTGAAAAGGTCTTAGGGTCTTTTTTGGTATGTGAAAGTTGTTGAGGTCTTTTTTTTAAAATTCTGGGCCTTAATTGGGAAATTTCCCCTAAAATAAAAGAACGTATGGATGAAGTCAGGCATATGTGTGTGATAGCGATTCTTTCCTTTGTGTCCCGCACCGTATACTGGTTACAGCTGTATTCACGACCTCCCCTTCTGTCTCTCTCTCCTCTCTCTCTTGACAAAGTTCCTCACTTCCTCCTCCTCTTCTGCTTTTTTTCCTCCTCCATTTCCAACTCATAATTTCCACTTCCGCATAAAAAAATAAATTATTTATTAATTATGATTCCATCTACCACATGCTTTGCCTCAATCTTTCTCTCTCTCTCTCCCCCGTTCTTCAACGTATACTTTTCCATGTTTTGGTTTTTTGATTTTTGGAATATCATGTTGTCCCATCAAAATTATCCGAAATCTTTTTATATTTATTTGTTTTCCTTTTGCCGTCTGTTTCGTGACAAAATAGTGCATGCCCCATAATTATTAATTCTTTCCTTCTTTCTTTCCCTCACTGCAAGGAAAACACAAGTGTTCCCACAGAGAGAGAAAGAGATTGCGCCAACCGTTCAGTGAATTTGGAAATGGATCTCTTCGTGATCGGTGCACAATCTACGTAGTTATCATCAATAACTCTAGTTATGGGTTTTTTCCTTGGTTCTTGGTCTTGTCTTTTTATAATTTGATTTGTTGTTCAACCAATTCCTGCTAGAATTACAAAATAAATTGCTCCTTTTGGAAGTTTTGGGGAGTGGGTAGTGGAAAATTTTTCGAAATTTGGGTTTTAGGTTTGGATTTGGATTTGGAGAGTTTCTCTCACCTGATAATTCGGCTCGTTTCTGGGATTCCTTTTCTTTCGGCTTTCCTTTTCAGGTGGGTGTTTGTTTTTTGTCTGTAAAGGAGAACAAATTCTCACTGCTTTTTCAACACTGAATTGGGCCTTTTGCTTACCATCTTGAAGAAGCTTCGTACATTGCACTTCAAATTCAGTGAGTTCTGTGCTGTGCATTTTGTTGTTGCTATATTCTATCAGAACTGACTTTGACTTTTCTTTTGTTCCTTTCTGTGTTTCGCCAACTACTTTTGTTAAATCTAATTATCGGTGGCTGCACAAAAGTTAGATTGAATCATTTAAACCTTTCATTTGTGCTCTCTGACGATCATGACTAATTGCTTTCGTTCCTAACTTCTCTTGTGCCTTAAGTAATTGTTGATGGCTCGCTTGCCATGAAGCAAAACACTCGTACCTCACCCACACCCTATGTATTTTGTTTTTTCTGGGTGATCAAAACACTATATATATATATATATATATATATATATATATATATATTGTTGTGTCACAATATCTGTATTATGTCGTATCCTAGTGTCTGTGGCTCTTAGTTTTCCCGAGACAATATCTTCAGTTATATGTCTTAAGACTCCTCTATTCTCCTATGGTAACTGACTATGTTGCTGTGTAGTTAGCTTTCCAGTCAACGTTTACTTGCAGTTTTCAGCTGGCCCCTCTTATTGCAAAGTGTTTTTGGGTCCCTAGAAAAGCAAATTATTGAATAATATCATGGTAATTCTTAGTACTAGTCGTTGTTTGATGGGATTTTGTTAGTCTTACGTCTTAAACTCCTTGAACCCCAAACTAGTTTGAGCAAACAAAATTGACTAAAAAATGTTGTCAGTTTGTTTCTCAACCGTCGAAGATATATTACATAAATCTAGCATTTGATTTTGACTTTTGCGAAAGAGAATGAGAGTCCTTAAACTTTTAACCTATTTTGAGTAAATTCAACATAAAAGTTGAGCATGTCATTTTATTTGTCAATCAGATGTCCCTTCCTCTGATGTAAATGCTGTATGATCTGCAATTTTATCTATTTTTCTGTTCTTTGTGCTTCTTTCACATGTGACAGTAAATTCATGCTTGAATTTTTTTTTTAAAGAGTTGCTACTCTTCTATAGTTCAAGAGATGGCAGTTTGTGTTCTGAAAACTAGTTATGATTCCTACATGCCATCTCACATATTGAATTCCTTGAGTGTGTCGTCAAATACCTTTCAGTGTTTATTAAGGTCAAATGCCATTTTCTATTGATTTTAGTGTTAAGTTGAAATACTTATCTCATTGGAGATAGGACTATTGAGTCTGTGTTTGAAATAGTTTAATGGCCATTATAATGTACCGATTTTAATGGCTAAAGTACAGCTTTTTGAATTTTCCCAAGCACAGTGTTTCATCTGAAACGTAATGGTTTTCTATATCCCATTTTATCAACACTACAATAGTCATGCATCTGATATTTTGACAAAAGTATTATATGATTATCGTAATTGTTCACCCTGACTCTATTTCTGCTTGTATTTGCAACATGGTTGCACAGCTTGTTCCCATTATTTGCCAAGCTGAACTTGTAGGATAGTATCTTTTCATTTTCTTGTTCATTTACATCTCATTTGATGCAATCTGTCAAAATCCTCTTGGCTGCTTTCTAATTTGTGCTTCCACTTGAGCTAGCTTCACAAGAGGCATAATCTAGCAGGCAGGAACTGCCTTTTGTTTTTTTTGTTTTTCCTTTTCTCTTTTTAAGATAATTTTTCTTAGCTTCTTTTGAATTTTTCATTTTTTCCTCACTCATTTTTGCTTAAAATGTTTGAAAGACTTAAGTTTTCGTCATAGGTTAATATGTCTTGGCTGTTTCTTTCAAGTTCAAACTTTCTGCAATTGCAATTTAAAATTTCTATTTGTTCATGACTAAACTGTCATTTCTTGCATAACAGGGCCTTTGAAAGCAGGGATTGAGGCACAATGGGGGCAGAATAGTTATTAGTATGGACCCTCAGGCCTTTATCAGGTTGTCAATAGACTCACTGGGGCTGAGATTTACTGGGGTAGGTCTGAACACTGAGAAATATGGAATTCATAGACTTACTTTGCCCTGTGTTTGTGAGATTCGACTTCGAGGTTTTCCTGTTCAGACAACATCAGTCCCCTTAATATCTTCTCCTGAAGTCATACCTGATACTCAGAGCAATGCTTCAAGCTTCTACCTTGAGGAATCTGATTTAAAAGCAATGTTGGCTCCTGGCTGCTTCTATAATCCTCATGCTTGTTTGGAGATTGCTGTTTTTACAGGCAGGAAGGAGTCGCATTGCGGTGTTGGCATCAAGAGGCAGCAAATTGGGATATTTAGAATGCAGGTTGGCCCTGAATGGGGCGAAGGAAATCCTGTTATTCTCTTTAATGGGTGGATAGGTATCGGCAAAAACAAACAGGACGTTGGAAAACCCGGGGCAGAGCTACATGTAAGAGTGAAGCTAGATCCTGATCCAAGATATGTTTTCCAGTTTGAAGATGTAACCACATTGAGTCCTCAGATAGTTCAGCTCCGAGGATCCATTAAGCAGCCAATTTTCAGTTGCAAGTTTGACAAGGACAGGTGATATGAAATTTGTGATCTAATATTGCATCCAATTAATGACTTAATCTTTGATAGCTTCCTTAAGCCATAGCCTATTCTTTCTGTATAAGTTAGGTTTGTGTTTAAACTCATGAATTTATATGATCCCTATCTTTCCAAATCCTTTCCCGGCTTCTGCTCCAATATGTTGCTTTGAAGTGTATCCAGTCACGTTCCAAACAAATTTACTGCATCATGGCAAAGGGTATTTCCTAAATTTGTTTTTTTAAACTGATAGATTTGTATTTTTCCAAAGATATCTATTAATATATCCATTGGGCCTTACTTTTTCTTGCATTTCCTCCTTGTGCTGATGTAACTTCATATAACTGTCCTAAATTTACAGTCTGTTGGTGCTCTTACCAATGTTATTATTACTTAAGAAAAACCTTGACTGCACTGCTTTTAGCTGTTATTAGACTTTTTTTGGTTAATGTCTTTTTTTAATCAACATTTTGAAACAGAGACATTGGTAATCATAAAATTGATGCCATAAATGTCTATGTAATGGTAGTTAAAACAATCCTCCTTCTCCAAGGGAAGCCTAATCACATTGGCTGTTCCCTTGGTGCTTTTTCTTTACTTCCTTTGGTCATTGGACTTGTCTATTTTTCAATTTTTTTAACGGTAAAAAAGTAGTTGTTAATGAAATTTTTGATAGTTATGAAATGACAGGGTATCCCAGGTTGACCCGTTAAGCAATTACTGGCCTGGTTCCAGTGAGAGTTCAGATTTGGAGACGGAGAGGAGAGAGCGAAAGGGATGGAAGGTGAAGATACATGATCTTTCTGGGTCGGCTGTTGCAGCAGCCTTCATAACAACTCCCTTCGTGCCGTCAACAGGTTGTGATTGGGTTGCCAAATCAAACCCAGGAGCTTGGCTGATTGTTCGTCCTGATGCTTGTAGACCCGAGAGCTGGGAGCCATGGGGAAAGCTCGAAGCATGGCGTGAGCGTGGCCTTAGAGACTCCATTTGCTTTCGATTCCGTCTTTTTTCTGAAGCGCAAGGAGGCGAACTTCTCATGTCTGAAATACATATAAATGCTGAAAAGGGTGGGGAGTTCTACATAGACACCGAAAAACAGATGAAAAGTGTAGTTTCAACTGCAAGTCCAATACCTAGCCCACAAAGCAGTGGAGACTTTAGCGCTCTAAGCCCCATAATAGGAGGCTTTGTGATGAGCTGTAGAGTTCAAGGTGAAGGTAAGCGCAGCAAGCCGTTAGTTCAACTGGCCATGAGACATGTGAAATGTGTGGAGGATGCCGCCATGTTCATGGCACTCGCGGCTGCCGTTGACCAGAGTATCGAGGCATGCAGGCCATTCCGTAGGAAGTTAATGAAAGGTTTCCGGCATTCTGCATGAAACACAAGTGAAAATTTGCTGACATGAAAAAAAGTTTGAGATACTTCTCTTTCACTTTCACTTTTATTGCTGCCATAGTTGGAACAATGTACAGTATATGTTGCTTTCAGCAATTAGAACGCCTAAACTTTCTTGAACTGTCTTCGTTCTATGAGGCTCCTACCTCTGCTAGTTGTAATCAACAAGTTTAATATACCTTTGGCGTCAATTAACAATATTTTATACTCGACATGATGCTAAATGTGTTGTAGCTTTGCTTTTAACTTGCAACCTTCAGAGCTTAGGGTCTGTTTGGCATAAGGGATTTGGAGTGGAGGGGAGGGAAATGAAAATTTTTATGAGTTGAATTTTAAAAAATTGAAGAAGTGGGGTTATAAAATTTTGACAAAGAGAAGATGTAAGATCATAATGTAAGAAAAATTAATTAAAAACTAATAACCCATCTTTTCTTATGTTTTTTAAAGATACCAATTTTGGTCGCTACCAAAGACTACCATTTTTTTTACCATTAGATCAAAATCTCAATAGGAGAGAGAAATAATAAAGGTATATAAGATTATGATCTAACAGTGAAAAAAGTGGTAGTGACCAAAATTGGTAGTAACAATATCATATCTTTTTTGTTAAATCCAACTCCAAAAAAAATTTCTCCCCAACCCTCATACCAAACGGATCCGGATGCTCTCAGAAGCGGCTCCCTCAATATTTTTCGATCTTACCCGTCCAAAAATTGATCCAAGGATGCAAGATCTATTTTTTTTAAAACCGCGCGGTTTTTTTGCCTCGTTGAGATTTGAGCTTTTCAATTTCTCTCTCCAACGGACGGTGGTGATGGGATACTGAGAGAGATTCTGAAGAAAGGATACTGAGGTAATCTGCTTCCCATACGAAACAAGCCCAATCTTTCATAGTTGCGAAATTAGCGGAGATCATTTGTTACTTTCTATGGTCCCATCAGAGAATATTAACGTTATCTTGTAATATAGGTGAAAGAGAATATAGAAGGCAGTGAACGTGAACATATTTTCCAAATAAATTAGTGCTGTTCCCCCCTCATTTTCCTCCTTGGATGAGATGTCTGTCAAACTTTTTCAGCTTTTCTTCCTTAGAGAGTTAGGACCCGTTTGTTACAAAGAAAGCTTGAGGAGGGAAAGGGAATATCCCAATCTTCCCATAGATTTTGGGTGTTTGTTAGAAAGAAAGTCCAGTCAGCAACTCACTGGAAGTACTCATCTTCCCTTATTTGAGGGAAGATGCTTTCCATCCGAAAATGGAAGGAAAGCTGTCATCTTCCCAGGAAAATGGTTTTTTGACAGATTTACCCCTGAAATTCAAATTTGGCGAGAAAGTTTAAATTTGGCGGGAAAGTTCAAATTTGGCGAATTTTTTTTTCTTCAAAAGTTCGAACTTAACAATAATATATTTTTTTAAAATATATTTTAGCAAAAAAAATATTTTTCTTTTTTATTTTGAATTAATTTCTTTTGAGGGTAAAATAGACATTTCCTAATTCTTTACCAACTACCACCTTTTCATTTTCTTCCTACCAAACAACTCAAGTCATCTTCCCTCATCTTTCAAATCTTCCTTTCCATTCATTTCCCTCCTCTAAAGTTTCTTTCCCTCCCCACCAATTCTTTGTAACAAACGGGTCCTTAGAGATAATTTTGAGTCTTAATGGAACCATACTAGTGAAATTATGCCTGACACAGATTCTTCAAATTTATATTTATATATTTAATAAATTAATATGAAGTTGTACTATTCGGAAGTTGTGATTAATTACAGC
Source organism: Acacia pycnantha (assembly GCA_025563575.1). Taxonomy (NCBI): domain Eukaryota; kingdom Viridiplantae; phylum Streptophyta; class Magnoliopsida; order Fabales; family Fabaceae; genus Acacia; species Acacia pycnantha. The sequence goes on from JAMWYP010000157.1 coordinate 293,187, forward strand.
TTGCTTGCCGTATGGGTTTGAGGCAATGCACTGATCTCACTATGTAGCTGAGGGAATTTTAAAATATTAAAGCAAAAGGAATGAACAGAAAATGGTACCAGTGTTTTTGACAATTACCAAATTCAAGAACATCATTAATATTATCACCAAAAAAAACGAGGAACTTCATTAACTTGAAACTGCAAAGGCGTACTTGGAGGGATATCTAAAGTCTACCTCCAGGTTATGTAATACTTCCTTCGCTTCTAAATATAAACTTTAAACTTGAGAATATATCCATCCCAAAATATTAAACTTCATTTCGGGTTTGTCAGAGCGTTTATTGTATTTTTTCCAACTTTACCTATTTGTTGTATTTATTGTCTCTTTCACTTATCTTCTTTACAAGAAAGGGCATAGTTGGAAAAAAAAATACATATTTAATGCTTGGTTTAAGGTGCAAGAATGCACGTGTTTTACCCCAGGGAGCGCCTAACACCAAGTACTTTTTCAAATGCAAAAGGACTAAGTAGTTACAAATTAAGTGCAAAAATATCATTTGACCGTTAAGTTTGACTTTGACTTCTTTTGCTGACCAGATGATGACGTGACTTTCAAAGGTGCAAAAATACATATGTGGTTTGGCCAAAAGAGCGTCCAACACCAAATGTTTTTTTTTTATTTTAATTAAAGAAAAATTATTATTTCTCTATGTATAATTCTTGAGAGGCCAAATTTTTTATTCTGATTTATCATTTTGGGAAGGAGGATTTACTCAATAAGTTAAAATGGTAAAAATTTTATTTTCATAAATTTTTTTTTTAAATCCTTATTAAATTTTATAATTAATAAATGATAAATGACTATTTATGTATTTAAAATTTGATATTATAAATAATATATTTAGTTAAAAATTTAATTTTTTGAAAAATAAATAGTTAAAGAAATAATTCATTTACTTTGAAAAAGTCAACTTTATAACTATAAGTCTATAGCATTCCTTGATTTGCTTTCATTCATCGTGTAAATAGAAATAACTCATTTAGAGGAGTAAATGTTTATATTGCATATTTCTTAATGCAATAAAAATTAAATAATATTGTTCGGTTTTGATTGAAAAATTATTTAAATAATTTCTGGTTCAATTTGTTAGATCAAAAAATTAAAATTATTTTTAATTAAATATAATATTTATAATATCAAATTTCAAATGCATAAATACTCATTTATTAATTATTAATTAGAAAATTTAATAAGGATTTTTTTAAGAAAATAAATTATAGAAATAAAAAGTTTGGCCCCCCAGGAATTATATCCAAAGGAGTAATAATTTTTCTTTAGTTGAAATAAAATTATTAAATTAAAAAACAGAACTTGGTGTTAGGCATTCTTTTTGTCAAACCACATGTGTATTTTTGCACCTTTGAAAGTCATGTCATCGTCTAGTCAGCAAAAAAAGTCAAACTTAACGGTCAAAGTCAAATTTAATGGTTAAATGGTATTTTTGCATCTAATTTGTAACCACATAGTCACTTTTGCACTTAAAAAAAGTACTTGGTGTTAGGCGCTCCTCAGGGTAAAACACATGTGTATTTTTACACCTTAACCCTTAATGCTTTTAATTAATTTTACCTGTTTTCTTGATAACCAAAAATTGGTTATTTGAAGCTTATAATTAGGGATTGAGGGAGTATCTAAACACAACAACAAGTCTTATTCCACACGGTGGAATCGTCTACTTAATCGCACAACGTCATTATACTCTATCAACAACTAAACTTTTAGATAGGCTGTTAACCAACATTTCCCTTCAATGGCTTCATTGACTAGACATTTAATGAATAGTTTTTGACTTATACTACGAACATGTGCATAAATGAATGATTTTTGTGTGTGTGAATATCAGAGCCAACACGGGTTCGAATCTTACTTCCACAAAAAGGTTTGAGGACGAACCTCCTTTAAGAGGGAGGGGGAGACAAGTCTTGAGTCTACAAAGAGATCTGTATGAAGCCAAAAAGTTGTTGTAGATTTGAACCTGAGTTGGCTTTGATACCAAACCTTGTAAAACTGGTACTGACTCTGATACCAAACCCAGTACCACTTACTACTATGGTAGATATGTAGCATTTGAGTGTACCAATGAACTTGATACCAAACCTGGGACCCGAATACTCCTCTGTGAAAAGAAAGAGGACATAGAGTGATTTAGAGGAAACTTTGAATGATCCTAATTCCCACGAAGGGGTATCTCAAAACTTTTTTTTCTTATATTAGTAACTGTTCTGGTGTAGAACGCAGATTGACTAGCCCTGAGGGGCTAGGATGTTGGTGTAGATTCGGACTTGACCTAAGAGTGATTCCTAGGGCCTACGTACCCTGAAGAGGGATCAAAGTCCACGTAGTTCGAGGATTAATGGAGGCGTTTAGCCTAAGGGGATGGTCGTACGCTCTGTGCTGTGTGTGATTAGCCGGAGCTTAGACCGTGTAGAAGGTAGGAGATCGGAGATAGGAGATAATCTGTAGAAGATGAAGATGCCTGAACCTTTGGGGTTTTACTCGTATTTGTAGAGTGTACCTTAGGGTTAGGTCTCCCGCATCGTGTATCATCGTGTGTCATCGTGTGTCCATGAATCTCGGCAACCTCCCCTTTGAATAGGTCTTGCGGTTTAGATCTGTGGGTCGGTTGAGATAATGGGCATTGACCAGGTCCATAACAGATGCCCCCAAGCTCAGTAGTTCAGGTCTCTGAGCTGCCGAGGTAAATTGTTTGCTTGACTGTGAAATACAGACTTGGCCAAGATATATTCGGGTTGTTTGAGAAGTATGCTCGCAAATCGTTTAGTTTGCTCATTTCAAATGCTTGTTCGAGTTTGCAAACTCCCGGTTATTGACAACTGTATAGTAATTGCTCCCCAGCCTGATAGTTCAGGTCTCTGGGCTGTCGGGGTGGATCTATTGTTGAGTCCGAATATCTTATCCGAGATGCTACCACTCGTTTGATTTTGATAAAGTGTCTATCCGAGTTTCAAAGAACTTCGGAGTTACTTGTATTCTGATTGAATTGCCCCGGACATGTAGTCCGAGTTTGCTTTGAAACTATGTTGACTTGATCATTAATGAAAGTTTGTTCACTTCCCGATCAATTCGAATATTTATGTAGAGTTTCATCCGTGTCCACGATGAACTGATATAGTGAACTCGCATTAGTTTTTGGAGTACTATTGAGTGACCGGGCCAGGGTCAAAGGTGTGATATGCAGAATCTGCGAAAGTGTGAAAGTGCATTGGTATTGAAACCGTAAAGTGGTGAGGGTCGTGTATTAGGCGCCTCGTATAATTCCAGGTTCGTTGACCGGGTCATCCTAGGATAAAGGGAAGTTGTCACCTGCCCGGGTTTGGTTTTTCACCAAAGCGTCCGAACATTTTGACCTGATCAGGGTCGGCATGACAGTTCCGCTTGATATCCTGGAGTAAGTTAGGAAGCGTCCGGGCTGCGATAGCTCTACGGAGACAATTCCCTCCGACTGAAAAGCCGGGTTTTATTCTTCAGTTCGTATTTGAATTAATAGGGTTTGACCCTGTATTCGCTCTTTTGTTGATGTCTTTGTCGTTTGAGCAATTGGAGGAGATTGAATCAATGCTCTCAGTGAGAGTTTCTTTACACGAGCCGGATTGTGCTTGTATTAGTCTGCCTTCTTTTGCTTGCCGCAAAACTTTACGCGGAGCCGGATTTTAGCCATATTAAGTGTAACCGGAGTCCGCCTTCTTTTTGCTTCCCACGAAACTTTACGCAGAGCCCCGATTTTAACCGTATTAAGTGTAACCGGGGTTCGCCTTCAAATTTTCACACGGAGCTGGGATTTTAACCAGATTCAGTGTAACTGGGTCCGCCTATCTTTTCATGTTCGTCAACACTTTATGCAGAGCCCGGATTGTAACCGTATTAGGTGTAATCGGGTTCCGCCTTCAAATTTATACGGAGCCGGGATTTCAACCAGATTTAGTGTAATCGAGGTCCGCCTTCAAATTTACTTCCCGCGAAACTTTACGCGGAGGATTTTAACCGTATTAAGTGTAACCAAGGCCCGCCTTCTTTTCGTTTGCCGCAAAACTTTAGACGAAACCCCTTATTTTAACCGTATTAAGTGTAACCAAGGTCCGCCTTCAAATTTTCACACGGAGCCGAGATTTTAACCAGATTCGGTGTAACCGGGTCCGCCTACAAAAATTCACGCGGAGCCGGGATTTTAACCAGATTCGGTTTAACCGGGTCCGCCTTCAAATTTACACTCTAGGAACGATATTTGCGGCAGTGAAATAAATTATTTGAAGAAAGTTGTAGAGCCCATTACCAAGGTTCACGGCCATGAAAATGAAAGCCTTATAATAATTAAGACTCTTCATACTTGCACAAACTCTTAGCACGCTAGCAAAGGCAGTTGCATTTGGCTTTGGTCATTTTCTTATCGTCCATGATAAATATTCAAAAGCAGATCCCATGACCTCCTTGGGCCGTTGCAATAATATTTCTTCTTCAGCATGCTTCGTAGAATTTGATGTTTGATGAAGCTTCAACATTCTTAACGGTGATCGGCGAAAATTTATTCTCAATGCATATTCACAAGTTCATCTACTAGCCGCTGATATAATAAATGCGTGTAAGCCATCTGCAGCTTGGATAAGTGAAATTAATTATCAGGTTGGATATTTCCCTGATTTGGTTGAGAGATGTTGAAGGCTGCAACTTTTCATGATGATCAATACTTGGGCTAGAGATAACGATTGGCTTTGATTTATTAACATTTTGACCAGACCAAAGAGCTCATAAATTCAAGACTTTTAGTGCAAAGCCATCAGGAAGCTCTTGAAGCCAGAACAATATTCGAGAACAGACCCACCAGAGTCACGTCTGGCTCCGTTGATTATGACGGAGATTGAGTTGCGAAGTGGGGTGACGTGGCAACGTAGCATTCCATGATTGCTCTTAAGAAGATGAAGGTATCCCAGAATTAAATCTCGATATATCAGTCAAGATGAGAATATACACACCTTAGGCTTTGTCCAACAACTTGGGTTCATCACTGAGAAAACTATCTCGGTTCAATGATCTCGGCTCCAGTGGTATCTGGGTTCAGTTATCATCTCGGCACATCATCAAAAAGGCTCGGCTCACACGTTTTTTTGAAACCCAAACCTCAGCACCACAGCGTCTCGGCATGTCAGAATCTCGGCCTCAGGATAACATCAACTGTGCATCGCGGCGTACACCCTTTTCAGGAGTCCACATCACGGCACCTCAGGATCTCGGACCCCGGAAACTACAATCTCGGCACTTCTCGAAAGAAGAGGATCTCGGCTTACTGGGTCTTGGTAATGGGTCGCCTCATGATCTCGGCATCTCCAGAATTAAAGGCGTCAAGGGCACGAATAAAGGCAGAGGTGGAGGTAAAGCAGAGGGGGAGAGTCACCAATTCCAGATGTAACATGCACGAAGGAGAGAAAGTAATGCTTTTTCATCTCCACGAGATCCAGCATTTTTCATGAGATCAAATATTATAAATGCATCTCTTGCTTTTCCATTCTTCATATAATCCGTCAACCTCCATGCTCGCTAGCCATTGATAAGCATTTGAACAAGTGGGGTTTTGAATTCTGAAGGTACTTGTAAACCAGTGAAACCTGAAAAGGCTTTGAACATGGAGGATGAGAACTTTGCACATGATTCCAAGAGTGAGAAATTCGTTTCTCAATCTGTACAAGATAGTGCTCTCCGCAACACTGAAAGTGATACTGAGTGATTGAGCAGCGACGTCGGCAAGAGTATGAGACTGAAGAGGGAGGCTTGCAGCTTTGCGCGGACACTAGCCGAAATTTGGTGTTCCCTTTACCAACTTAATGAAGGTTCTGGTTTTGATAATGTTTGTCATCATACTCCGTGGGTATATCCCTCCCTCTATCCATCGAGGAAATCCAGCCTGTTTAATCTTTGTGTTGAGATCCGAGTCTCTAATTTGCAGCTGACTTGTTGCCACAACAAAAAGTCTTGCTCTCAGTTTTGAGATAACTGCATCAAGTTCTTGCCTGACGTCTTTGTCATCCTCGTCAATAGGTTCATATAACTTTACTATTTTCAATATTCGTTGCACAACTCCTTTACGAACATGAAGCTGCAATTCAGATCTCCGATCATTTGTGTTCTGAGCAAGTTTCACAGGAGAGATTGTTGAATGAACTTTCAAGAAGGTATGGACGCCCGATAACAATTGTTGCTGCTTCACTTCATACAGGAACAGTTTCATTTGAAGTCTGTAGGCATCCTGGTTGTAATTAATTAGAGGCTCCTCAAAGCTAGGTGCTGATGGGGTAATGGCCTCCTGTCTCTCACTCAAGAATCTGAATAACCATGGACTTCTCAACAAGAGCTTGCAAGAAGTTGAGGACACCATTTATGGTACTGCATTGTGGTTGTTTGCAGCAATGCCAAGATGAACTGTGGATTCTACTATTGGAATAAGTTCTTGTTCTTGCAAATGCTTCAGCAGCTGCATTTGATATTGCAGCCATAAAAATTCATTTGCACTCTGTTGCCACGATTGCTGGATGGACCTCATTTGTTGCTGAAGATTGTCAATCTGAGGATTAAATGAACTGTTGTGGGTCAGCTGTGGTAATAAGAGACTGTTTCCACGTGAATTTTGCAAGGGAGGTGAAGACAACCCATCAATGCGAGTTGCAGGAGGTTCTACTGAAAGTTGGCTTTATGGAAAGAACCCCACTTGATCACTAATTATGCGATACCCTTCCTGAATCATCAAGGAAGTGAACAGGAAAAATTGGAAGATCAGCGGGGGCTTGACTTTGGCTTCGGCTTTGGTGGAGGATTTGAGTTTATCATCTTTGTCCATTTCGTCATCGCCTTATTGCAAGTTCACGTCATGGCCATATTGTTGTTTCGCATACATGCAGTCTATTTGCTTTTTCATACTTTTGTTTTCGAAACAGCAAAGAGATATGTGGCCTCCCCTTATTGCAAGTTCGCGTCATGGGCCTCTGCAATTACCCCACAACATTCCGCCACTGCTACTAGCTCTCAGACTATGGTGCCACCTCCTGTATCCGGTATGCCGACATAGGATATATTTAGAGAATCCGATTCTCTAAATATGGCGACTGATTGATGATGCGACTTCGACGTTCAGATTTGGTCATCGGGAATCGAATATGACTCAGGCTTCACCGACCAGGTCCCTTGCCGCATCGAGATCCCCTTATAAAATCCAAAACCATGATTCTCGGCCCAGCTGAGATTCATATGATATAGTGATATCAGCGAAGAATGTGGCGAGATCAGCAGCATCGACTTTTGAAGCAGCCTAAACCACTGTCACCTTGGGCATCTCGGCCTCGTGGTATTCTGGCATTGCATCCCGATTCAACTATCTCGGCCCCCAGCATTGGATTCTGGTTGACCCATGCTCCACAGTGTCGTTGAATATAATGCATCAGTGGCATTCTGTTTGCAATCGATTACGTACTTCCCTCCTACCTGAAGTATTTTGTTGTGATTTGTGAATGGTAGAAAGAAAATCAATCTACTACTGCCGAAGCTCCTTAGGGTTAGCGGCAAATAATGTAGTAATTCCTGGATCAGATTTAGATCGATAGGGACCGTGTCATCTTCTTCATGGGATCAACTATCGTTGAGAATCTTGACAGAGAGCTTTCCGCCGAAAGGTCGCACCGTCATGACAAAAGAAACCTCAGCCCCAACGCCATCAATGAAACAATTTTTGAACTAGATAATGGGATTCACATGAAAATTGTTGCTTTTTGTTTTAACCATTGTTGGTCATGGGAATCGAAATTTATCGTCCCCACAGACGGCGCCACTGTTCTGGTGTAGAACACAGATTGACTAGCCCTGAGGGGCTAGGATGTTGGTGTAGATTGGGACTTGACCTAGGAGTGATTCCTAGGGCCTACGTACCCTGAAGAGGGATCAAAGTCCACGTAGTTCGAGGATTAATGGAGGCGTTTAGCCTAAGGGGATGGTCGTACGCTCTGTGATGTTGTGTGTGATTAGCCGGAGCTTAGGCCGTGTAGAAGATAGGAGATTGGAGATAGGAGATAATGTAGAAGATGAAGATGCCTGAACCTTTGGGGTTTTACTCGTATTTATAGAGTGTACCTTAGGGTTAGGTCTCCCGCATCGTGTATCATCGTGTGTCATCGTGTGTCCATGAATCTCGGCAACCTCCCCTTTGAATAGGTCTTGCGATTTAGATCTGTGGGTCGGTTGAGATAATGGGCCTTGACCAGGTCCATAACAGTAACTAACCATATAATCAGCAGAGAATATTTGTTAATGTAGATATGTAGCATTTGAGAGTACCATTAAACCTGATACCAAACCTAGGCCTCGAATCCTCCTCTATTAAAAGAAAGAGGAAGGGAAAGAAAAAGACGGGGAGTGATTCAAAGGACACTTCAGATGATTCTAATCCCAATGGAGGGGTATATCTGATTCTTTTTTTTCATATTGGTAATTGAACTTATGGTCAAAAAAGAAGGTTTAGTAAGTTTTCCTCATATTTCCTCTATTATTCTCTCATCTTTCTTTTATCTAGCTCTCATCTAATTTTTAATTAAAAATAACATTTTGCTCTTATTTGCATTCTCTATTGATTGCCACATGTAGGAAATACATGTGGCATCGAATTATTCCTGCTCCACCGTTGTGGGAAGCTGTGGCTGTAGGTGAAGCCAGCATAAGAAGGTGGGTCTTCCAGTCCGAGAGCAGAGTTTCGACAAAAGTTACAGTCCACTTTCTCGAGTGGAGCAATTTTGAATAGGACAATTAGATCAAGGAGAAGGATTTTGTGACCTTTAAGAAGTGTTGGAAAGGTCAGTTGACGTTCTATGCACATGTGTGTAGAAGGGTCAATTAGACCCCTAACTATGAGAAGCTACTCCCATGTTCTTAGTGTAATGAGAGCATTTGAAGAGTTTGGGAGCTCTTTCTTTTCTTTGTTATTTGCACTTGCTACACAATGTGCAGCAATTTAATTTGAAATTAGAAATAGGCCAATGGTCTAGAGAAATCAAAATATCAAGAAAAATATAAATATGTCAAAAAGGGTGAGAGCATTTTCTCACCATCCTCACACTTCAAGGTGCTTCTTTGCCATCACTACATCTAAATATTACCAATATGTAAATATTATCAAATTCAAAAGCGTCAATATTCAAACGATTACATGACTAGATTCAAATTCAAAGCTAGATTAAAATGAAAAATGTAAGACAAAGCAAAAAACGGTGCTATTACAACATGCTTCAAAGCCATATTGAACAAATCAACCTCACCAGATTTTGCGAGAAGACAAAGCCCTAGGGTTTGAACCGTCTTCAATACTTGCCAGAGAGCAGATAATGATGGGCGGCGTCCAACGACAAGCTCAATCACATGAGGAAATGCTTGCTCTCTTAACACACCTTCAGGGTGCTTCTTTGTTGTCGCTTTCCACACTACCAATTCACTTTTAGGTTAACAATTTATACTCGATGACTAAGGAGGAATATTTTGAATTTTTGAATTTTAATCTGTGAGATAGACGAGGATTGTGATATTTTAGAGAGAAAAAGGACTTGGGAAGGGAAAAAAGAAGGGAGCATCAGAGAGGTAGTTGAATCGAAGAGGAAAAAAAGGTGAAGAAAACAGCTTTTCAGAAAAGGTCTCGGGAAGAGAATGAAGAAGGGAGCAAGGCCACTGAATCGAGGAGAAAAAAAGGTGCGCGTAGAAAGGACATGGCCGAAGAGAAGCCCAAGGCATGAATACAAGTGAGCAGATTGGCTTAGCTACAGAGTTTTGTGAGGAGAGCCATTGATAAACTGTGAAGGAGATCAGCTTGAGGGATGAAAATAGGGTTAAGGAGCGAAAATACACATGTGGTTTACCCCCAGGAGCGCCCAGCACCACGTGCTTTTTTCTGGAGCAAAAGTACACACGTGGTTACGTTTTGGGAGCGCCCAACACCACGGCAGTTAGTTGACTATTAGTCAACCGTTAACTTGGATGGAATGCTGACGTGGCGCTTATTTGGACTGACACGCTGACGTGGACGCTGATGATAAGAAAAAAAGAAAATTACCATTTTGCCCCTTAGTTTTAAATGAAAATTACCATTTTGCCCCTTAGTTTTAAATGAAAATTACTAGTTTTCCCCTTAGTTTTAAATGAAAATTACCCTTTTGCCCTTAGTTTTAAATGAAAATTACCTTTTTACCCTTAGTTCTAAATTTTAAAAAAAAAAACTAAAAAAACCCCTCCCCCGTGGGCCCCACCACCGTCGGCGGCCGGCCACCGGTGGTGGGGTGGCCGATGGTGGGGCCCACCGGGGGTGGGGGTATTTTTAGTTTTTTTTTTTTAAAAAAAAAAACTTAGGGCAAAAGGGTAATTTTTATTTAAAACTAAGGGTAAAAGTGTAATTTCACCCGAGTTACTGTTCATTTCCATCCAACTTAACGGTTGACTAACGGTCAACTAACTGCCGTGGTGCTGGACGCTTCCAAAACGTAACCACGTGTGTACTTTTGCTCCAGAAAAAAACTCGTGGTGCTGGGTGCTCCCGGGGGTAAAGCTCGTGTGTAAAATTGCTCCTTAACCCATGAAAATATATATATATATATATATATATATATATATATATATATATATATATTGATATTGATGATATATATTGATGATATTGATATTGATGAAGACAAAACGTGACCACACCCTCCAACTCATCACGTAAACAGAAAAATCTCAAGACCACTATGTTATACACACACATATATATATACATAGCTCTTCAATTTGTTTGACAAAGTTTTATCTCAACAACGACTGCTATTAACAATGTTCAAATATGGAATATCCCTAAAACAACAACACACAATACTATTCCGGCTATTCCAATAGATGAAATTATACAAATCTCATACTGGTCCACCCCACACACAAAAGTTTATACTTGTAAGATGTGTGTGTCTATATGTGTGTATATCAAGGACTCCTAATGAGCTTCAAGTGGCACACCCACTTTTACAAAGCTTTTAAGATATTCTTTCCTTGCAGGATGATCTTCCTGTGGCCGATTATAACATGTCCACACTGGCTCTCCCTTGAATAGCCTCATTAACTGCACAAACACAATATAACATATAACTATTACATCCAACGAATATAGAAATAAATTTTTGTAAGTATAACAGAACCATGAATCCATAACACTGATAAGATTAGAAGAAAGGTTTTTTTAGAACTTTCTGCTGGGTAAATCAATGTGTTTGCATACCTTTCAATGGTTGGTGTGGTATAGTAAGTCAAGAAAACATTCTAGACTCTTTTTCAATAACTTTGTAATTAGATTCTTCATATCAATAATATATTCATATGAGAATGAGAATGAGAAACTAAAGAAAATGTAGGCTTGTAAGCATGGATAGCAAGTTGATTTTACGATTTTACCTGAATGAAACTATCAAGTACCATTTTTTAATTAGAAGTTAACTCGTTTTCTTAACATAAAATCAAATAATTAGTAGGTTAAATCATGATTCTTCATCTAGTTGAACATCGTCTAAATTGCAATTTACTCTTCCTACCAAGATGGAAGCCTAAAGAAAATCCATACCTTCACATAGTTGCTTGTGTCAAGAGTGAAGCGATGGTAGATTCCAGCAGGCAAAATGATGAGATCACCTTCCTTAACCAAAATGCGAATCCAACTGTCTTCTTTGTCTCTCACATCAAAATACCCCCTTCCCTCTAAACAATAACGAATCTCTTCATCCTGATGAATGTGCTCAGTATAGAACATCTTCAACTTCTCTTCATAATTCTCCACTTTTTCTGGGCGTAAATCCAGCATATCCTACACCATATTCAACTAAGTCAATGCTATTTCAAGTTTGAGTAGCTACCATCACTGTTATCCATAAGCCATAACATACACTATATTCTTTTTTACAAGAATCTGAAGCAGACATAGAAATTATCAGGCTTTAAAACAATAGAAAAAACTGTAATTTGTAATAGTTGTCGGATTGTCACATTCAAAATATGGTAACTAAATAACTTCATTACTCAGAATCACGTCAAAAACTGCAAGAAATTTTCACTTGTCTGGTATATATTTAAAAAATGATAGAGAATGGCTTTAAAATTAAATCCAGACAAACAACTATCGGGAAACCAGTTGAGCATGCAACATGAAATAAAATTCCATAGCACTCCAATCTAAAGCAAATGAACAATTTTTTTCTATTTCTTGTTTGTAGGCTGACTTTTGTCATGTACTCGTATTATGTAACTTATGCTCTGTTTCTGGTAGGAATAAAAGCAATTTTTCTGTATCTCATATTTAAAAGGGAAACCAATTCCGTGGTGTAAGTTTTGCCCTCCCTTCATCCAGTGTTACTATGAAGTTAACTCTATTCAATTCAATTCACCTACCCCACTTTGGCTACATTTTCCAGTCTGTTTATTACTACGTCTACATATCTGTTAATTGTACAAAAAATTAATACTACTAATTAATAATAAGAAACAAATAAAAGCAAACTGGTAGTAATACTAATAACTTCAACCTTCTTCCCTATTTTTTTTTTCCCTATTAATTAATTATGATTATGATTCATATGCAAGTCTGAAGTAAAAAGAAGGGGAAAAAAATCTTGCAGGCTTGTAATTTCGGAAACAGAATAAGAAAGAATTGCGGAAATTAATCAAAGAATACTGAAATTTCACCATGTAATTGTAACCCCTCTCCTCTCGAATCTTCCTCAAATCTTCATCGTTCTCATAGTCATTCGGATTCAGCTTCCAGTACAACACTCCCACTTCTGCAAATTCACAAATGTTCATAAAAAATCACTTAGTAAATTAAGAACTATACTCTCTCTCTCTCTCTCTCTCTCTCTCTCTCTCTTGTTCGCTACTCAGGGCACGAAAAAAGAAAGAAAAGGAAACAAAGAGGACCTGCCAATTGGTCCATAGACACAAATTCCTTGGGGTTTCGGTGGTGAGGAAGCCTTGGATCGTCATCAATATCGTCCTTGAACCACGCCTGCCACAGTTTAATCCATATTTAAAATTTAGGACCATAATCTTATTTTTGGCCAAAAAAAACGAACCAGAATGTTTTCAATCTTCGTTCTCAATATACGAACGAATAGGGATTAGTTCATTCAAAAAGGAAAAGTAGTTCAGTGAAGAAGAAGAAGAAAGAAAACTCACCTGGACCGTCATGGATGATTAGTGTGGTAAGTGACGAATCTGCTTCACGAAGATCGGGTGAGTACGTAAATTATTTATACAGGACAGAAAAACTGGTTTTTTTTTTTTCACCAGCTACAAAAATTTGAGGCTCAAAAGACAATGTTGAATATTTGTGGCAATAATTATTTTTAAATTTACTGACGATTTTACATAATATTAATGTGGTGGGCATTTCGACGTGTATAGAAATATCGTTTTTGTCGATTTCTTTGATTTTTCGAGGTGCCTCTGTTTTGTAATTACTTGTACATATTTTATGCAACTTCATATCTTCCCTCCAATTGCATGACAACTTCACCCCTCCCTTGCCTTGTCTTCTCCTTCCTATGCGTAGCTTTGATAAAATTAGCCATTATTATTATTATATAAGACACATTTGGGATAGGTTGTGGCATGTTTTAAGGGAAAATTAGTTCAAGGAAGGAAAAAAATTACAAAAAGCTCTTGAAATCACAAAATTTCCCAAAGTCTCAAAGGAATTTTTGTTGTAAATACATTATTTTCATTGTAAATGGTTTAAGACTTTTTTGATATTATTTGTATGGAATTAAAATCCAGGTTTTTAAATGTTGTTGTAATTACATGAATTTCTGTTATAAATACATACATTTCCTATTGTAAATGGTCAGGTGTTTAAATGTTGTTGTAAATATATACATTTCCTGTTGTAAATCGAAGTCCCAAGGAACTTTTGATATTATTTGTATTAACAACAAGAAATGCATATATTTACAACAACATTTAAACACCTAACCATTTATAACAAGAAATGTATGTATTTACAACAGGAAATGTATATATTTACAACAACATTTAAAAATTTGGATTTTAATTCCATACAAATAATATCAAAAAAGTCTCAAATAATTTACAACAGGAAATGCATGTATTTACAATAAAAAGTCCTTTGAGACTTTTTTGTAATTTTGTGATTTCAAGGGTTTTGTAATTTTTTTCTTTCCTTGGGACCTGTGTGTAATTTTCCCATGTTTTAGGTCCAAGTGTCTAAAGTTGGGATTTCAACCTTAAAACTTTTAGCTCATTCAGGTCCAAAACAAACATGTATCTAAAAGCTCATTTTTTTAGTTTATGGTCCATTTATAACATTATATACAGGGCTTGGCCAGCATTCGTACCTTAGGGATAGTAGCTTTTCTGCAGACAACGGTGAATCAGTGACAAATGAATAAATATATAGAAAATCGTTAACATATAATCAAGGAATTCGAAGAGTTACATACACCAAGGCTGAGAAAACACATGCGCTCCTGATAGGTATCGCCTCAGTTATCAGCGGCGCAACAAATCAGAATATCAGAATCAGTCTTTGCATTTGAATTAGTCGAATCTAATTTCTTTAATTAATTATTTAATATTTGCAAAATAATAGGATCACCATTCAGTTGTGAGCCTTTTGAGTCAAAATAGGTTGTTATGCATTTGAATTCCCAGATAATAGGAAGAGTCTGTTATTTCAATTGTAATTTTTTTTCTAAATATCATTCCCAAAGGTAAGATATGAGTGAATAAACAATGTTTCAAATATTTAGAGATTCTCATGGGCTTCTAATTCTCTTAATGGTGTGATTCTTACTATGAGAGAAGTAAGAGAGAGTGTTCTCTATAATTTATTTTAATTATCTCGGCATGCATTTTCATTCTCATACCTCTTTCCCATCATTTGATATTAGAGCCTGGTTGATCCATTATGGTGACCACATGCTCTTCGCACAAAACTCAAAACCCAGAAGAAAACCCTTTTGGCGTTGATCCTTTAGCCGCCATTGTTGCAAAACTAGACACACTTGACGAGCTAAAAGAGAAGGTCACGGCTTTAGAATTCCAATCCACACGCTGTAACCGTGGAAAGGGTCACTGGGGCCGCGATAGTGATGATGAATCTGAACCTTCCCATCAGCATCCCAGGCTTCCATATGCAAAAGTTGATTTTCCCAAATTTAGTGGGGAACACCCACAGGGATGGATCCTTAAAGTAGAGAAATTTTTTCGGTACTATGAAACAGCGGATGATGATAAAGTAGAGATCGCCGCTATGTACCTGGAGGGAGACGCTTTGGATCTATCTTCATGGGTAAACGCAGAACGCATCATGTTGGATTGGGATGAGTTAGTGAAAAATCTGCAAGAACATTATGGACCTCCGAATATCAAAACCTAGATGAGCACCTTAGCAAGATCAAACAAACAGGAAGCGTATATGAGTACGACAAGAATGGGCAAGAAGAGAACGTGTGAAGAATTGGTCGCACCATTGCCTTCTAGAAGTATTCCTAAACAAAGTTAAAAGAGGAATTACGATATGAAGTTCGCATTCATAGCGCGAACAGTCTACCGTGCGTCCAATCTAGCCCTTGAATTTGAGAAAAATTAATAACCATAAGAGGCCCAAGCCCAATCTTTCCTATGCACGAACCGAACCAACAACACAGGTTATACTCAAAATTACCCGACTCGCGGCAATCCAAAGATCATCGTTCGAAGCAAAAAACCGACCCCGCGATCACATCTTCGCGCTCCGTTCTCGAACCAAACGCGTGCGACACCCATGGATGCCTAGAGACAAACACCGTGAAAAGGGTCTGTTTCGGTGTGGGAGCAATTCCAGCCACGGCACCGCCGCAACGCTTCCTCCTTCACGTTACTCGAAGTCAACAATGAGGGAGTCCCACTGCGGGCACCAACACCCGAGCCTCGTGATTGAGGAAGACGCGCCGAAGCCGTAGACATGCCATACTCGGAAACCCACGGCGGCAACCATGAAGCCGAGTGGTTCTCTTCAAGGACGAGACGTTCTATTGCTAATTGATAGCGGCTCGACAAACAACTTCATTGGTTGGTTCATATTTAGTTCTTGCTATTAATTTTAGCAAGCCATTTAATCAAACCTAGGAGTTGAATTTTGACTACCTTAATACCAAGAACTAAATTTGAACCAACCGGTGAGAAGGGATAAAAATCTTGTTGAATAATCAAACCGGGAGTTGAATTTTGACGCCTTACGATTTGATTGCAACGAATGATGCCGCCATCTCCGATCCGAACCCCAAATGTAGAAATCGATATAGTAGGTAATCCCAGGTTCACGTACGGTGATTCGGTGATGAAGTTGTGTCGAGCCGCTATCAATTAGCTACATAATGTCTCATCCTTGAAGAGAACCACTCGGCTTCATCGTTCGCCGTGGGTTTCCCAAGTATGGCATTAAATGAGATTTGCAGCTTTCGGCGCGTCTTCCTCAATTATAGGCTCGATTCATTGGCGTCCGGAGGAGTCCTCATCGTCGACTTCAAGTAACGTGAAGGAGGAAGAGTTGCAGCGGTGCCCTCGGCTAGAATTGCTCCCACAACCGAAAAGAGACCCTTTTCACGACGTCTTGTCTCTAGGCATCCATGGGTGTCACACGCATTTGGTTCTAGAACGGAGAGAAGAAGTAATCGCGGGGTTGTTTTTGCTACTTGGACGATGATGCTTTTGATACTTCGGACGATGATGCTGGATTACCGCGAGTTGGCTAATTTTGAGTATAACCCGTGTTGTTGGTCCGGTTCGTGCATAGGAAAGATTGGGCTTGGGCCTCTTGTGGTTATTAATTTTTCTCAAATTCTAGGGCTAGACTGGACGCGTGGTAGACTGTTTATGGCTTATGAATGCGAACTTCACATCGTAATTCCTCTTTTAACCCGTTTAGGAATATACCGAGAAGGCAATGGTCCAATCAATTTTTCGCACATTCTCTTCTTGCCCATTATTGCCGGTACTCATGCATGCTTCTGTTTGTTTGATGATGCAAAGGTGCTCATCCGGTTTTGATATTCCAGAGGTCCATAATGTTCTTGCAGTTTTTTCACTAACTCATTCCAATACAACATGGTGCATTCTGCGTTTACCCATGAAAACAAATCCAAAGCGTCTCCTACAGGTACATAGTGGCGATCTCTACTTTGTCATCATCGATGTTTCATAGTACCGAAAAATTCCTCCGCTTTAGGATCCATCCCCGCGATCTCCCCACTAAATTTTGGGAAATCAATTTTTGCATATGGAAGCTTAGGAGAGTCCAATGGAAGGTTCGATTCATCATCACTATCATGGCCCAAATGACCTTTTCCATGATTACAACATGTGGATTAGAATTCTAAAGCCGTGACATTCTCTTTCGGCTCATAAAGTGTGTCTAGTTTTGCAAAGAATGGCGGCTAAAGGATCAACGCCAAAAGGATTTTCTTCGGGTTTTGTGTTGCTGCGAAGAGCATGTTGATAGGAATGATAGGAAGAATGTTAACGCCTCTGTTGGTTTACTCTAGACGCAAGAAGATAAGGAAGAGTAGTTATTAGTGGTAGTTGTTACATCATTATCTGTTCAGCAGTTATGTATTAGGCAGTTATTTAGGCAAGTCTTTTTATATACATGTATTGTGTGTTTTAAGGATCATGAATGAAGAGATGTTTCAGAAGGTGTTGTGTTGGCTAGGGTTAGATCCTGACTCTAGAATTATCTTATATTCCTCTTTCTAATTCCTAAAAATTGCTGGTCCCATCAACTTGGTATCAGAGCGGACGATCTTAAGGCCTCGTAGGTACCATGGTGAACACTCGAAACTCCTCATATGAGGAACCTTCCGCACAAACAACCACCCCAAAACCCGAAATTTCGCTCACTTCTAACCCCAACCGACTCCAAGAGCAATTCTATTACACCAGCCTCCTCAAGGAACCCAGGATATGGCAAGCCCCCAATTGGCAGCCATTATGACCCAGTTGAACCACATGAATGCAGAAATCAACAATTTGAGGAAACAGAAAACGCCATTGTTTGCTCAAGGCGAATCAAGCCAAGTCAATAGGGAATTCTACAATGAAAATGATGAAAATGAAGATACTGGGTGGAACAGAAATCCCTCAAGACGGCCTTATTCAAAAATTGAGTTTCCAAAATATGAAGGAGGAGATCCAAGAGGCTGGATTTTAAGGGCTGAAAAGTATTTTCGATATTACCAGACATCGGAGGAGTTAAAAGTTGACATCGCTGCAATAAATCTTGAAGGTGACACATTAGATACATTCACTTGGGTGTCGTCCGGAAGAACTATACGTTACTGGGACGAACTTGTGCAGATAGTTCAGGAGCAATTTGGTCCGACTGAATTTCAAAACCCAGATGCTTATCTATGCAGCATAAAGCAGTTGAATTCAGTTAATGAATATAAGCAAGAATTTGTAAGGAGGCAAGCCCAAGTACAAGGGTGGCCGGAGCACTGCCTTCTAGGAGTATTCATCAACGGCCTTAAGGATGACCTGCAATCAGATGTCAAGATTCATAAACCGCGAACCGTGTATAAAGCGGTCAGCCTTGCAATGGAATTCGAATTAAAAATCAATCCCGAGCATCCGGCCTAATCGGCGTATTACTACTCCACGTGGCGGCGAATTTGCAAATAAGGATTACCGTTATTATTCCCGTAATCAATTCGGCAATTATACTTATGGAACCCCAGGAAATCAGCCAATTATTACTTCAAGCGGTGCACCGAATCAGGGGTATTCAAGTTCAAATTCCTCCTATCCTAACGGTGCGACATTATCGGCCCATCAGCGAAATTTTAATCTCCAAAATTCAACTGCCCAGCGTCAATCATTCTTGGCCAACTCATCCAAATTTCCGTCAGTTTCGAACGGACCCAGGCTTTCGGAAGACGAGAAACAATACCGACGTGATAAAGGCCTCTGTTTTATTTGTGGAGAGAAATTTACTCCGGCATCGATGCGCCACATCCGCATTGCGCATCATGGATATATCGATGACAAAGAAGAATCGCTAGGAAATACAGGATGAGGAATTACAAACAAGAAAATTTCATTTGAGATATCACTACACGCCATTCTCGGTAATTCGTCAACGACAACCTTGAAGGTACGTGGGACGGTGAACAACAAATCCATTCTTATTCTAATTGATTGTGGATCAACGCACAACTTCATCTCCAATCAAACAGTAGAGAATCTCCAACTCCAGCTTCATCCCCTTCCTTCCTTTGGTGTTCAAGTTGGCGATAACAGAATGGTCCCTTGTAAATCTGTTTGCAAGCAATTGGAAGTCAAAATACAGGATGTCACCATTCAAGAAGACTTTTTCCCTTTCAATCTGGGGACGGTTGATATGGTATTAGGTGTCAAATGGTTGGCTTCTCTGAACACAGTAGAGGCGAATTGGAACAAATTATTTATGATCTTCTGTATAAGGAAAACGCTACAAATTTCAAGGGATTCCACAAAAGGTGACTTCTGCCTCTTTCCATAGTTACGTGTATGATCAAATGATCCAACAATTTGATACATTAGAGAACCTGCTCCAACCTTTCTCATCTGTGTTTAATGAACCTCGATCACTACCGCCCTTTAGACAGCACAGCCACTCCATACCACTTTTACCTACTGCCATACCACCAAATGTTCGCCCATATAGGTACCCCTTTACACGAAGGATGAAATTGAGAAGCAAGTGGTTATAGATGAACTAAATGGCGCCAAATTTTTTTCAAAACTAGACCTCCGTTCTGGCTATCATCAAATCAGAGTTCTTCCTCCGGATATATCCAAAACCGCATTCCGTACTCATTCGAGTCATTATGAATTTATCGTCATGCCCTTTGGACTTACCAATGCACTGCCACTTTTCAAGCGACCATGAATGATTTATTTCGTCCCTTCTTGAGAAAGTTCATCTTAGTGTTTTTTGATGATATACTTGTGTATAGTGAGAGCTTTGAAGCACATATGGAGCACTTGCACACCATTTTCCAACTCTTGCAGCAAAATGAATTCTATGCCAATCCCAAAAAATGTGACTTCTTGCAACTGGAAATCTCCTTTTTGGGACACATCATTTCTGCTACGGGTGTGGCTGCTGATCCGGAAAAGGTGGCTGCCATCAATGATTGGCCCTTACCAAAAAACATTACTGAATTAAGGGGATTTTTGGGTCTCACCGGCTACTATAGGAGGTTTGTACAACACTATGGGCAGATTGCAAAACCCCTTGTAGATATGACTAAAAGGGATGCCTTTCAATGGAATACATACTCATTAGAGGCCTTCGAAAACCTCAAGGCAGCACTGACCAAGGTACCCATTTTGCATCTTCCGGATTTCTCCAAACCATTCATTGTCGAATGTGATGCTTCTTCCACCGGTATTGGTGCAATTTTACAACAAGAGGGCCATCCAATTGCATATTACAGCAAGGGTCTATCAGCTTTTCATCAGCAGAAATCTGTTTATGATAGAGAACTTTATGCCTTGGTGATGGCATTGGTTAAATGGAGACATTATCTGTTTGGACATCGATTTGTGGTCGGGTACCACTAATCAAGGAGCTGATGCCTTATCACGTTGCCCTCATTCTGGAGAATTCTTTCACTTGGTAATTCCACATGCATCTGATTTTTCTGGTCTGCCAGACTTATTACAGCAAGATCATTTCACCAATCAGATCTTGCAATCCCTCCAAGCAGATCCACATTCGGTCCCTCATTATGCCCTGGTTTCTGGAAGACTCTATTATAAAACTAGACTAGTCATACCAGCCAATTCTTCCTTGACAAAGCACTATTAATTACCGAGGCTCACACTTCTCTTGTTGGTGGACATGGAGGTGTTCGTAAGACGTTGAAAAGATTGCATCAGCATTATTTCTGGCGTAATATGAAGGAAGAAATACAGGATTTTGTCCAGAAATGCGTAACTTGGGTTTACTCCAGCCCCTTCCCATTCCCCAACACATTTGGGAAGATATTTCTCTTGATTTCATTACTGGTTTACCAAAATCTAGTGGTTTTGATGTCATTTTGGTAGTTGTGGACCGTTTCAGCAAGTATGCTCATTTTCTTGGCCTTACTCATCCCTTTACCGCCAAATCAGTCGCTGCCCTGTTTTGCAAAGAAGTTCTCGGCTTCATGGGACTCCTAAATCCATCATCTCGGATCGGGACCCCATTTTCCTGAGTTCTTTTTGGCAGGAGCTGTTTAAATTATCAGGCACAAGGCTTAAAATGAGCACATCATATCACCCGCAAACGGATGGCCAAACTGAGGTGGTTAACCGATGTTTAGAAACCTATCTACGCTGTTTTTGTCAAGACCACCAGAAACGATGGCATCTTTATCTACATTGGGCTGAATTGTCATACAACACTGGTTATCACACTTCTACAGGTTTTACACCCTTCAAAATTGTTTATGGAAAGGATCCTCCAAACCTAGTACCATACATCCAAGGTTCTACCCCCATTGCTGAGTTAGAGGATTTATTCAATGAAAGGGATGCTATTTTGAATCTAATCAAGTCTAATCTCTCGATTGCACAAGAACACATGAGGACTCAAGCGAGATACCCATCGGCGTCAACTAGAGTTTCAACAAGGTGACTTGTTTTTCTTAAGATACAGCCACATCGCCAACACTCACTATCTGCAAAGAAGTTTACCAAGTTATCAGCCCGCTATTTTGGCCCTTACCCCATCACCCGTCGCATTGGAGCTGTTGCTTATGAGCTTCAACTTCCCCCGGGAACACGAGTACATCCAGTCTTCCATGTCTCATTGCTGAAACCCTCCCATGGATGTGATACTCCAAAGAATGATCGCCTTCTTCCAAATCAATGAAAACTGGAATTCACCCTTCAACCGAACAGTGCTCTCTCTCGTGTTACCACGGCAAATGGGCTTCCAGATATTGATTTACCGATTAAATGGTGCAACAGACTGAAGAAGAAGCCGGTTGGGAAACTTATGATCATATTGCACTTCGGTTTCCTCAATTCACCTTGAGGACAAGACTATTTTTCTAGGGAGGGTATTGATAGGAATGATAGGAAGAATGTTAAGCGCCTCTGTTGGTTTACTCTAGACGCAAGAAGATAAGGAAGAGTAGTTATTAGTGGTAGTTGTTACATCATTATCTGCTCAAATAGCTTATGTATTAGGCGATTATTTAGGCAAGTCTTTTTATATACATGTATTGTGTGTTTTAAGGATTATGAATGAAGATATGTTTCAAGTAAGGTGTTGTGTTGGCTAGGGTTAGATCCCGACTCTAGAATTATCTTATATTCCTCTTTCTAATTCCTAAAAATTGCTAGTCCCATCACATGTGGTCACCATAATAGATAAACTAGGCTTTGACACCAAATGATGGGAAAGAGGTACGAGAATGAAAATGTATGCAGAGATAAGTAAAATAAATTATAGCGAACACTATCTCCTACTTCTCTCGTAGTAAGAATCACACCATTAAGAGAATTAGAAGCCCATGAAAATCTCCAAATATGTGAAATATTGTTTATTCACTCATATCTTAGCTTTGGGAATGACTAAGATATTTATAGAAAAGGAATTACAATTGAAATAACAGACTCTTTCTATTATCTAGGGAATTCAAATGCATAACAACCTACTTTGACTCAAAGGGCTCACAACTGAATAGTGGTCCTATTATTTTGCAAATATTAAATAATTAATAAAAGAAATCAGACTTGACTAATTCAAATGCAAAGACGGATTCTGATTACTATTCTGATTTGTTGCACCGCTGATAAGTGAGGCGATACCTATCATCACAATGTGGAAATGATATGATTTATTGTAATCTTCGTATTATTAGTTTCTCGTACATTGTGAACGGGATTAAAAACTGATTCACCCAATTTTTTAAATCAAATATTAATAATTAATATTTTTTATATATGTATGTGTAAACAATAAATTATAATATCTGTAAGTTATAAACGACCTTTAAAAAGAAAATATATAATAAATAAAAAGTTGCATCTAGTTCTGAAAATTAAGCAAAAAATGTTGAATTATTAACATAGCTACATGAGCATCAATCACTCATTCAATAGTAGTCATTAGTATATGCCTTCTAACATTATGGAATTGCTTTCCCCCCCATTCAGTATGAATGAAATGGATGAATATGCCTCAGTAGGACATAGATAGAACCTCCATAGAAGATAAATATATTATAAAGAGAAGATTTGAAACTAAAACCTCCCTGTAAAACTACCAATCCTCACCACTACACTAAAATGTTGCCTTCGGAGGAGAAAAACAAAATTCCTCAATAAACAATATAATGTTGGTTAAAAGAGTACATATATATCATGACAAGTTATTGCACAAAAGTCAGATGTCATTATCTGTTCTCCAAGCATATGATTATGCTGTGCCAGCAGATGATCTCTGTGACTTTAATCCGAACAAATCTCCAAAAAGTTTAGGAA
This sequence comes from Acacia pycnantha, assembly GCA_025563575.1. Classification (NCBI taxonomy): domain Eukaryota; kingdom Viridiplantae; phylum Streptophyta; class Magnoliopsida; order Fabales; family Fabaceae; genus Acacia; species Acacia pycnantha. The sequence continues at coordinate 316,794 of JAMWYP010000157.1, forward strand.
CCACAAGTGGAAGATTCATGGACTCAGGAGCCATGAAGTTTACAATCTTTTCATGAACATTATACCTTCAACAGAAACAGCAAATTAGTCAAAAATCTCGTCAATTCTGGAGTAGAAGGCAATATATAGACACACAGTATTACTAATAGTATTGGTATAAGGCAATGAAATCCATCTTCGGCTGACCTTATCTTACGACTTTTTGAGGCCCGACGATCGACAATTTTTCTTTTCTTTGGTTGCATCTTCCTCAAAGTATCTAATGCTTTCTCTGTAATGATTCACAAAGAAAATGAGCAAGTGGCTTCTGCTTGCACGGCATTCTATGATTTTTAGGGAACCAGTTCATGCTAATGCAAGATGCAAAAGCATTTATCAAAACTATTCAGATAAAAAGAAATAATTAACCATTACTAACTCTACAATCTTTCACAGTTTACAATATTTCGAATGTCTATTATTTTTTTTGTAAAAAAAAGGAGGAAATTAGCAATCTTTAGTGATAGCACCCTTAAAGAAAACATTCACTCTAAATAAACTAGCATCAGTTACTCATAATTGCTAAAATATATTATAAATTAAACAAAAAAAGGATGTCCTGACTAGTCTAACATTCCAATGACATCAGAAGTGAAAATATGAATATAATATATAAAGAAGGCTTGTTCAGCCAAAAAAAACAAGACAATTATTGCTTACTGGATGATATCGGATCAACTGTCTCAAAAAACTCTCTTAGTAATTGCTGATAAAATTCAGAGTCATCCAGTAGTTCGGGGTCACCATCAATATGAGTTTTCTGAACAAATTCAAAATTCATAACTATGTCACATTGAAAATAAAAGCAGGCAAAATATGAGTTCAGAGAAGGCAGAGAGGAGCACATGGAAATATTTATCTACCTTGCCAAGCACAAGCAAACAGAACAGGTAAAAAGGAGATCAAAATAATAATTGGTAACAAAGATGCCGAGCACTGAAGACTTAAAATCTAAGGTTGAAACAGTTGAATGACTTCCTTTAAAAATATTACCTAGTAAATACCAAAATGACTTGTTCTGCACAATTTAACATGGATAAAAGCATAAAAATGAATTGGACTAACCTCTTCATTAGAGTTATCGTTGGCCTCAGGAATCTGAAGACAATGCCAGTCATGGGGCATGCAGAAATGAGAAAAAAGTTAACGGTTACTAAACATATTCTTGATGTCAGTATACATAAGCTGAAAGGCAGTCAAAAATTAAAGACAAGAACCAAAATGACTTGTTCTGCACAATTTAACAAAATGAATAAATACCAAAATGACTTGTTCTGCACAATTTAACATGGATAAAAGCATAAAAATGAATTGGACTAACCTCTTCATTAGAGTTATCGTTGGCCTCAGGAATCTGAAGACAATGCCAGTCATGGTGCATGCAGAAATGAGAAAAAAGTTAGCGGTTACTAAACATATTCTTGATGTCAGTATACATAAACTGAAAGGCAGTCAAAAATTAAAGACAAGAACCAAGAAAAATGAGAACGAAGTCTCCCCTGATGACAACACTAGCCAAAGACTCTAGGGTTTAGTGGCACCAGTTTTGGGATTCGATCCTCACTGCTCCTCAAGCACTACGTCTACCATCCAAATTTAAGAAAAGAAATGATAACACTGACTTACATTTCCAAATATATTAACAGCAGATCTTCTCAGCCGCATTTGCTTGATCATTCTACTGGGATCCCTCATATAAGTAGCAACTTGGCTGCTTATATCCTGTGATGGGACAATATAGTAAGAGTAAATAGCTTGCCTATTGCACAACAGAATCCATAGTGAAGTTACAAGGCCAGACCTGATTAAAGGCCTGTAATTTTCCTTTGAAGGCAGCAGCACCAGTTGTCACTTGTGTCATCCTCTGCCATTTGTTGATTGACCTGTCTCTGAAAGGTGCTCCTCTACAAAATGCAATCCCGAATAGCATCAATTAGGTCATAGTGTCTATTTGATCAATTTTATGCACACGTGCATAAATCTAAGAAATTTAAGAAGTCAACAAGATTGCTAGAAGCCAAAAGCTTAAGTTGTTAGGTGAAGAGTAATAATCGGCTTTATTAATATTTATAACATGTCCCCTAACACAAAAGCCCTTGGGCTATAAGAGTGGAAACTGGAAAAGGCAAAAGATCACATTATTTTCTTCTAAAATTTAATTTGAAGCAGATCACTTCATCAATCCAAGAAGTTTAAATAGTAGTGAATGTTAGAATCAGAATCCCTTAATTCTCTCCTTGATTGATTGATTGATTTTGTATTTCCAGTTATTGCCTGATTTGTAGCTCTTAATTGTAATACTGATTAGGGTTATAACTCCGTGATTGTAATTGCATTTTTCCTCCTGTGATTGCTCCTTGTGAGCCTATATAATGTAACTCTTCTCATTCGAACATTTATCAATTAATATAGAGTATGAGTATTGTCTGATTTCTACAGTGAAGACCCATGATCAGGGGGTGCTCACAAGTTGGGTCAGCTTTCTGTGCAATTTTTTTTTTTTTTTTGGGGGGGGGGGGTGATAAAGAAAAAATGTACACCAAATACATAACAAGTTAAGTTTCAAATATTTCTGTCACAGATGGGGTTCAAGCAACAAAACTTAGAAGACACAACGATGAAATACTGTGGGGAAATGAAAATTTAGCAAAATAAGAGGAAATTTACCTCTTATGCATTTGAGAAATTTGCGACCACTCTTCATCAAAATTGTCATCCAAATTCTTAGAAGTATCTAAATGTTTTGGTGACCTTTCTGAAACTTTTAGAAGAGAAAACAAACTCATCTTAGTTCGAAACACAATTCAAAACAGATATGCAATAGAATAAAAGTTATATCTAATCCCAAAAAAATAAACAAACAAAAAATCCTTTCAACAATGGGCACAGACAACAAGAGACAAGGCACCTATTTCCATTAGTGCAACATATTGGATATTGCCCTTTGGCTTTAGTAATTAACAGAAAAGGATATGTTAACGTTTTAGTTAAATTACAGGGTAAAACAAAGGACAGCAAAAAGAACTAAATTACCATCTGAGCCTTGAGCAATAGATGGATTCTGGGCAAGCAGGGCCTAATATAAGGAGAAAACTATCAGTGCATAAGAAAATTAGAGAAGTAAAGAAATAATATTATAGATAAGTATAGTTTCTGTTGGCATGAAATGCAAGCGAACAGTTCTACATTTTCTTCAATCTTCAAACAACCATACCTCTTGCAGTTCCGATATGGAATCTAACGTCTCTTTAGAGGAAGTTATAAGAGCTGAATATGCTGCACTAACACCCTCATCAGAACCATACAATGAAGACCTGACTGGCTCCTGCAAGAAGTTCTTCTCTTTGGCACAAAGTTCTTACATGATAAATAAAAAATTGAAAGTGGAATAGGAAAATACCTGGGGTAACCTATTTGAACTTGAGTATGGCTTCTGAAGTAAGACTCTCAGCTCAAGGATCTTGTACCAAAGTGCCTACAGGAAAAACAAACACAATATGATTACAAACTAAGCAAAGGAGGGAAAACGTCCATTGAACTATAACAATGAAATGGATACAGAAAAAGATTACGTAATGCTAATCACTACTCAATGAAATAATTTATAACGACGTATGTGTGTGAGAGAGGATACGAGCTAGATGACATCATACCTTCTGATTTTTCACAGCTTGACCTTTAAGGAGATCTTCATCTTTATGACGCTTCAAATTCTTTAAAGTATCTCTGAAGGTAAGGAAAAAAAAAATTCACGCGTTAGAATTTATACATTCTTAGAGATAAAAACAGGAACAACAAAAAGGCTCCATCATGACCGAAGTCTCATATAGAGATCATTGATGCTTTGAAGGATGACTAATGCATCATCAGGTTGCACCCTAACAAGAATTTCTCAAAAGCAAAATCATCAAGTGCGGTTTACTCTGTTTCTTGGCCATATCCAAGCTCATAAATAAAGGACAAAAACACTTATTGCCAAAAAGATACATTTTCAAAGAACATCATTAAAACACCAAAGGAGTTCTTGAATTTTTTCAAAAATTAACCAAAAAAATCAAAATTACCCTCATTAATTTGTAACCCCATCTCAATTATATCTCTTAATCCCTCTCACCACCATCTTAATTGTAGAGTATCATAAAGAGAGGGACATTTTTTCTAGCATTTAATGCTGGCAAGATTTTTAAAATGACTTATATTTTGAATGCTCAAAATCTTTCAAGAAGCACTTTATATACATGTATCGAAACGGAAGGAGTAACAAAGTACAACTATACACCGTTATAGAACATAATAATGTTTTATGAGGTAAATTCACACAATCAAATCTGTGAATCAGAACGTGATTGGCCTTATGATCAATTAAATACTTCCAAGAGTTTGATGTGTTAGGTTCTTACCTAGCCCAGCACTAGCAACAAATGTATCAGATGCAATATATAAGTACAAAGTATGGAAATCTTACTGCTCCTGTTTATGGAGTTCGCTATACTCTTTCTCAAGCTGTTCCATCTCGTCATCAATCCCTTTATCTTCTTCTGCTGTACCATCTTCTTCATCATAGGTTCCCTCCTCATCATCTTCATCCTCCGCCTCGTCGTCATCGTAATCCTCTGCATCAAACTCCTACATCAGAAAATAACCCTCAATCACCCAAAAAACAATCACTAAGATTACATAGAAGATGATGAAACTTCCGGCAAATACTTGCCTGTTCATTCTCCATATCACTGTAGTCATCCCAATAAACATCATTGTTTTGTGTTTTTCTAGATCTCTTGCCAGATAACCCCATCTTACACCTAAATGGAAAAAAATCCAACATTAGCAAACATATACAAGAAAGGAAAAAACAACTAATTCAGCCATGTCCCCGTTGTAGAGATACACACAAGTCCCAAACACCATAAATTACACCAAATACTAAATAATGCCCATTCCAAAATTGTTATAGCTTTTTCACAAGTCCACAAAAAGGACACAGCGATAACTAAAACTATTAAAGCCCGTCATGCTGGGTTCTAGACTTAAAAGGCTCTATCCTAACAGCAATTTTGCAATGGTATAATAATACAGTGGTTAGAGTCGGTCAATGGCAAACCCAGAAAATTATTGAAGGGGGCACCATTGGCGAGGGGATGCCCCCACAAAATTTTTTAAGGCAAAATTTTAAATGCATTAAAAAAACAAAAGTATAAAGGGAAAAACAAGGCTAAGTGCTATTAGAAATAGCAAGGTTGCGCACTAAATAAGTTCAAGTACATATATTTTAATAACAAAAGTATATTACAATAAAAATAATTACAATATCATCCTTCTAGGCCTTATTTTTTGGAATTCTATCATAATTGCCTCATTATCAATACTATCAAATACATCTTTTTCAATATAACAGTATACCAAAATATGACAGTATACCAAAAATCATCTATTACATAATGTGGTTGAGATTATATCATTTGACACTTAATGTCCAGTATCAATAATAAGAATTTACCCTAAATTTTAATAACAAAAGTATATTACAATAAAAATAAGGGTAAAGAGGCAAAAATACACATATGTTTTACCTTCGAGAGCGCCCAGCACCATATGCTTTTTTTGGGAGAAAAATACACATATGGTTAGAAAAAATGTGCAAAAGTCACATCTCCGTTACAATCTTAACTGACGGTGCTAACTTTGACGGCGGGCCCACACTATAATTTTAAAAATACCAAAAACCCCTAAAAGATCACCCTCAACCTCTGACTCTGATTCTTCTTCGAGCGAAAAACTCTGATTCGTTCGATCCATAAATGATACTATTTATTTACATTCCATGAAATCTGGAAAAGGGAGGGGCGAACAGAACTAGAAATTTATAATATTTATGCTATGAATTAGAATTTAAAGAATCAATGTGGATCAAACTTAAAGATAAAAGTTGGATAAACATATGAACTTATATGAATCCAACCCATTTCATCAGAAAATCAAATTCTGTCCTTCTCTACGTTACCCAGTCGAACACCACATAAGAACAAGAAGGGGGAAAAATATTTGAGTAACAAACAATTGTTCAGCGGCATTACCATCATTCCACCATACCAGACAAACCATTTACAGAACCACGATAATGCAAGAATAAGCACAGAAAAATTAAAGAGGCAAAAGAAACAGGATGGAGGAGATGTCGACTAAACCTGAAGGACGACGGCGACGGCAAATTCTGACGGTAGTGAAAAACGGAACTAGGATTCTATCTATAAAAGCCGGAACAAGCTTCGAGAGGTTCCCTGAAAGCTAAGAGGGTGGTGAACTAGTGATTAGCAAAGTATGCTTTGAATTCAGAAATCGAAGTATGCGCTTCCTTGCTTGGCGCTCTGCTCAGGACGAACCAGAGGGTTTTTTTGGCTCGAGGAAGAATCAGAAGTTGAGGGTGATTTTTAGGGTTTTTGGTATTTTTAAAATTATACTGTGGGCCCACGTCAAAGTTAACACCGTCAGTTAAGATTGTAACGGAGATGTGACTTTTGCACATTTGTACTAACCACATGTGCATTTTTGCTCCAAAAAAAACATATGGTGCTAGGCGCTCCTAAGGATAAAGCATATGTATATTTTTGCCCCTTTACCCTAAAAATAATTACAATATCATCCTTCTAGGCCTTATTTTTTAGAATTCTATTATCAATACTATTAAATGCATCTTTTGCAATATAACAGTATACCAAAATATGACAGTATACCAAAAGTCATCTATTACATAATGTGGTTGAGATTATATCATTTGACACTTAATGTCCAGCATCAATAATAAGAATTTACCCTAAATTCTATTCATTAAGAACCCATTACGAATTGTCCTAGTTTAAATTAGAGCAAGAGTTCTTTCTTCATGACAGAAATGTATGATAGAAATTGTAGCAGCAAAGTACCAACTGTATCAACTTCTCAATACAAGTTCCAAAGATCTCCAGAGTGCGTGCATCAAATTTTCTCCTCTCCACAACAACCCTCAAATCATCAAGAAAGACAAGAAAATAAATAGCAAAACTAATACTATATGTCCATGTCTGCCTTCAGACTAATATTAATTGATAGCACCCATAAGTTTTTCGAAGGACATTTATCAGTTATCACAGCAACTAAAATACCGCTTGAAGAACACACAAACGAGAAATATCATAGCCTATTGGAATCCGAACTGAGACATTGAATTAATATGGCATAATTCGAAAGTTCAAAAGCACCAATAATATGTGACACGTTCTCAGCAGTTCAATGTACACCAACAATGATTCACAATTGAATAAATTTTCGGCTGTTTAACACCAAAATTAATGAAAAGAAAACACTAATTTGCCGCAAAATCTCCATAATTTTTCCTTAGGTAAATTAAAATGCTAAAATAGAAAGAACGAAGTAGTTCTGAGATTGAATACCTTGTCGGTCAGATCTGGGAAGAAAGAAATGGGAAATGGTCACCAAAGACAAGCTGAGCGGAAGAGTACCAGGAAAATCGATTGTGTCTGACTAAAAACAGAGGTGAGAAGTTAGGATAAAAAAAACTTACATCAAACAAAGATGGTACCAGGGGAAGCAAAATACCTGAAGAAGAGAATGGAAGAGACCTCGAACTCACGGAAGACTGGATCGAAGAGACAAAGACGATGAAGGGTGACTGGAACTATGCAGCAAAATACCTCCGCCTCCCACGATTACCCCTCTGAACCAAAGATGAAGATTTGATTCAGGGGCTGGATTTTACCCTAAATTAAAAAATAAATAAATAAATCAAACGACGTCGTTTAATTGGGGCACTTCCCCCCCCCCCCCACCTTGTACCTCGGGTGGAAATATGCTAGGCTCCTACGGCCTAGCCTACTTTAAGCCTAGTCTGGCCTATTTAGTAAATAGGTCAGGCTCAGGCCTAATGTCAAGCTTATTTAGGTAAACAGGCCAGGCCTATTTTCATAAGGCCTAGCCTTTAGGCTTACAGGCCTGGCCTATTTAGTTTTTTTTAAAATGTTCTATTATGCATAGTTATATATAATTTAATATAAATTAATTTTTAAATTATTTATAAAATTAATAATTTATTCTTAACCTTAAATTTCACATTTCTCCATTTATCAATGAGCTTAACATTTTCATTCATCAATTGATCACATATACTTCTCTTCTTTTTTATCGCTCGAGGTGGCAATGCTAGCTCACTACTCCTCCATTGATTTACGTCATTTGATGTAACATAAAAATTGCATTAAGTTTATTTTAGTGATGCCTAAATGAAAATGATCCAAATAGGAGGAGTTTGTTTCATTTTCTACAAGAAAAATAAAAAGTAAAATCTAGTTTTACATGTCACTTGTCCTGCTTGGTTGATTTTAAGAAATATATATTCTTAGTCAATAAATGATTGATTTGTCTTATTCATACTTCCTCAAACAATTGATGCCACTAGGTGTTATTTTCTTTCACTTACTAACTCTTTTATTTTATATGAGAATGAATCCTTAAACTTTTTAGATATAACGTAGGCATTTAAATAGACTTGATGAATTATATATGAACTTAGATGCATATGCTTTAAGACTACGTAAAGACCTACATTTTAAGTAGGCTTTTAAATAGGCTTCAGGCCTTGCCAGACCTTTTGAAGGCCCGGACTCAGGCCTAAAAAAAAGCCTACACACAGGCTCAGGCTTTGAATTTTCGTCGCAGGCCCAGACCTACTTAGCAAAAGCCTAGCCTAGCCTAGTCTATTTCCACCCTACCTTGGGGCGCCTCTGACAGTACAATTATAAGAACAATTTTTTCCATAAACATAATCAACCTCTAATTGCTTCCAGGCTTATTGTTCATCACCAGCGGCTTAACTCCAAAAAAGAGCTTACATAACATAGTAGAGGGGTCGAACTGTATAAATCCGAAAAAATAAACAAAACAGATTAAAGCGGACGGCGACAAATGGCGAGCTCCTGAAGGTGGGTGGGTGAAAATCAAAGTAGATGGTGTATCAAAGGGAGTGGGAAAGATTGCTGGATGTGGTGGGTTGATCAGGGGACCAAAGGGCAAATGGCTGGGTGGATTTGCACGAAAGCTAGGGAGATGTACTGCTGAAAAGGCAGAAACGTGGGCAGTTTTGTATGGGCTCGAATTGGCTTTGCAACGTGGCTTAGATATGTTAATTGTAGAATCTGATTCTGTAGCTATTATTCGATTATTAGATGATTTGCAGGAGTCTGAGGCACCTGATTCTAGTCTGTTAAAACAGATTAATAGGTCTGTAAAGAAGTTCTCAAATGTTATCTTTGTGCACTCTTTTAGGGAGGGTAATAGGTGTGCTGATATACTAGCAAACTATAGTCTGAGGCAGGAGGTGGATAGTGCTGTTTTTGATAGACCTCCTGTGTGTGTACAGCTTTGTTTGGACAGGGACTGTAGGGGGTTTGATTCCCCAAGGTTGGTTGATACTGGAATAAAAATGGGCTAAGGCCCCGCATTATTACCAAAAAAAAAAAGCGGACGGTGACAAAACCTGAATGAAGACGGCGACGGCGAAGAATTGGAGCACAGCCGATGACCAGCCAAGAAGAAGCGCCGCAATTAGGGGGAGCACGTAGCAGGTTTTTATCATTATTCTACAATAAAAATTTATTGATGTAAGGGTAATTTGGTAATAAAAAATTAACAAGAATAAATTAGTCACTAAATTTGCCTTGCCTCCTCCAAAAACCCTCAAATTAAATGCAATTTTCCCAACCAAACAACCTCAAACGAAATCCTAAAGATTTTTTTTTTTTTTTTGATAAGAAACGAAAACCTAAAGATGTTGCATACTTCGATGGGTCAGTTCCTTCGTGACGGGCTGGGTCAATAATGGGCCTGTAACGCAGTTCAGGATTGATGAACCGGTCCATTTCGATCAGGGACCCTATGGGCCTTATAATCATGTAAGCAAATAGTTTCTGAGATCAAAGTCTTTTAACTATGAACTTTGTTCGATACCGCTGGTTGATGTGAGGGCTTCATTGATGAACGATCTGTAAGTATTTCTGTAAGCGTTCTTTGAGACTGAAGGCATATCTTAACCATGGTGGGGTATCGGTGTCTATTCCCACCTAAACTTTTTTATATAAAAAAAATGAACTTTTTATGAGAACTTTTTTTAATTGGAACAGATAATCATATTGAAAAAAATCTGAAATATTGTGGAACATAAAATATGGACACTTTTCTTAACCGGAAGAGATACCCACTTTTACCTTGAATAAATATAGTCCTCCAGGAACAATTTTTTTATTCTTAAATATTCAAATTTGAGATCTTGTTTAAAACATTGAATCTCTTTCACTTGATAAGATAGTACCTTCACTACAAAAAAAACGGCCATTAGTAGCGGTTAATATGACATATTTGTAGCGGTTTTAGGCGATACTAATCTATTTGTAGCGGTTACTCAAACCGCTACAAAATCCACTGTGGCAAACTGATTTGTAGCGGTTGTCTAAAACCGCTACTCATGTAATAAAACCGCTACTGTATTAGTAGCGGTTTTGTGTTACCGCTACAAAATGCTCTCAAGATGACGAATTTTCAAAAAATTGGCGCCCAAATTTTGTAGCGGTTGTAAAACCGCTACAAATATTTAATCCGAATTTAAATTAAAATTTATAGCGGTTGTTGTAGCCGTTTTACAACCGCTACAAAATATTAAAAAATTGAAAAAAAAAACATAATTTGTGTCAATTATTACAATATTATATTGAATATTTTTATTATTTAAGTGACAAATTAAATGATAATAGTTAATATTTAAAAAACTGATTAACTTAAGTTAGATAAGTATAAATATTATGTAGGTATAATATTGAGAATATGTAGATAATAATGATTTATTGTGTTGTCCACCTCTGAGCAAAAAAATTATGTTGTACATTAGATGATATTTGATTATGTAAAGAAAGTTGATGATGATAGAAGGAATATTGAGGAAATATACTTAAAATTCTGGATAAGGAAAAAAAAAAGTATCACCATTATAAGAAGGAAAAAATAAAACATTGAAATTTAAGATTTTGGAAGAGGTGGGAAGAAATGAGAGAAGACGAGAGAGAAGGGAGTGAGAAGAAATGAATGAGTGTGTGAGATAAGGTGTGGTGAGGATATTTATAGGGATATCCGTAACATTTGTAGCGGTTGATGTAACGGATTCTGTAACGGTTTAATGTTTTGTAGCGGTTAAAAACCGCTACAAAAATTCATTAATATTTTAAAAATATATATAATTTTTAAATTTTGTAGCGGTTACACTAACAACCGCTACAAATGAATGAATGTTGGCGGGATTCGAAATATTCAAATTTCAATATTACACACTTTGTAGCGGTTGATGTAACAGTTTTTGCGTTTTTGTAGCGGTTCACATTTGTAGCGGTTTTTTTTTTTTTTGCGTAAAATTACCGTTTTTTGTAGCGGTTTCAAAACCTCTACAAAAATTCATTGGTATTTATTTAAAAAAATCAAAATATCACATTTTGTAACGGTTATACTCACAACCGCTACAAATATGAACATATTTTTTAAAAAAAAAAAGACTTGATGGGATTCGAAATATTCAAATTTTAATATTACACATTTTGTAGCGGTTGGTGTAACAGTTTTTGTAGCGGTTCACATTTGTAGCGGTTTTTTTTACTCTTTTTTTTGCGCTTTTGTAGCGGTTTCAAAACCTCTACAAAAATTTATTGGTATAGCGGTAAAGCACATGTGTAAAAAAAAATCAAAATATCACATTTTGTAACGGTTATACTCACAACCGCTACAAATATGAACATATTTAAAAAAAAAAAAAAAAACTTGACGTGATTCGAAATATTCAAATTTCAATATTACACACTTTGTAGCGGTTGATGTAACATTTTTTGTAGCGGTTCACATTTGTAGCGGTTTCAAAACCTCTACAAAAATTCATTGGTATTTTTTAAAAACAAAAATCAAAATATCACATTTTGTAACGGTTATACTCACAACCGCTACAAATATGAACATATTTAAAAAAAAAAAAAAAACTTGACGTGATTCGAAATATTCAAATTTCAATATTACACACTTTGTAGCGGTTGATGTAACATTTTTTGTAGCGGTTCACATTTGTAGCGGTTTTTTTTTTGCGTTTTGTAGCGGTTTCAGAACTGCCACTAATGGCGCGCCATAAGGCGTCAAACTAACGTCATATTTGTGACGGTTTGTATAAATAAACCGCTACAAAATAACCGCTACAAATTTGGCGCCAACTTCGTGCCATATTTTGTAGCGGTTAGTTTATGATAACCGCTACAAATGTCGTTAAAAACCAGCGCGAGTTATACCGCTACAAATTTGTAGCGGTTTTGGGTATAAACCGCTACAAATTCGCATATTTGTAGCGGTTTATTTTGACCGCTACAAATTAACCGCCACAAAGTGGCACTTTTTTGTAGTGCTTCCTCAATTTTTCTTGAAACAAAAGACAACCTACTGAATGTTATCAAAAAATGATTAAATAAAAAAAATTACATAGGCAAGGAAGATAATTTTTGAAGAAATTAATGTCTAAATTTATATTATTATTAGAAAAATAACTTTAAAATTGCAAAATCTCAAATCAGGTTTATTGACAAAAATTGATAAAGTAATAACTGAAACTTGATATTAATAAGTAATTCACAACTTAGGGAAATGATGGTCTCACATTTCTCGACTGTTTTTATGGAGGAGCAAAATAGGAGGCAACCTTTAAGTTGTACTGCTTCTTACCCAGGCATTGACTCATTGGTGGTAAGTAGAATGGGACGTGATATTACTGACATGGAAATCAAGCATGCTGTGTTTAGTATGGGAGCTTTGAAGGCGCGAGGCCTGATGGGTTGAATGCACTATTTTACCAAAGCCAATGGCTAGTGGTGGAGAAATCTGTGTGTGAGTTCATTAAATCCATTTGGGCCTCCCCAACTAAAATCAGCGCTATTAATGATACACTGATTGTTCTTATCCCTAAGAAGGATCACCCGGAGGTTGTTACTGACTTTAGACCAATTAGCTTATGCAATGTGAGCTTCAAGATTATTACCAAAGTGATTGCTAATAGAATTAAAGCGGTGCTACCACAGGTCATAAGTCCCCACCAATGCAACTTTGTTCCGGGTAGACATAGCTCTGATAATATAATTGTTGCTCAGGAAGTCATTCATTCGATGCGGAGCCTACGGGGGAAGAGGGGTTTTATGGCGATTAAAATTGACTTGGAAAAAGCTTATAATCGCGTGAATTGGTTATTCTTGCGGGACTGTCTCAAAGACCTGAATCTTCCTAGTTCGTTGATCGATGTCATTTTCTCTTGCGTATCCACTCCAAGCATGCAACTACTCTGGAATGGGGATCGAGCAGGGTCCATTACCCCGTCTAGAGGCGTTTGACAGGGGGACCCTCTATCTCCGTACCTGTTCGTTATATGCATGGAACGATTGGCGCATTTAATACAGGAGCATATTGGCAATGGGAAGTGGAGACCTATCAATCTACATAAGGATGGCCCTCCTATATCTCATTTATTTTTTGCTGATGATATTGTTTTGTTTGTGGAAGCTGATTTGAACCAAGCAGACGTGGTTAAGGATTGCCTTGACAAGTTTTGCTTGGCATAAGGGTTGAAAGTTAATACGACCAAGACGCGTGTTTTCTTTTCTAAAAATGTGAATCACATTAGGAGATCGAAGTTATGTAGTAGGCTGGGATTCCAAGTGACCCCTGACCTTGGAAAATACCTTGGGGTACCTCTTCATCATAAGAGGGTCACCAAGCGAAGTTATCAAGCAATTGTGGATAAGGTAAGAAATAGGTTGTCTGGGTGGAAGGCAACGACTCTGTCATTGGCAGGTAGAACCACACTTGTTTCTTCAATGACCTCCACCATTCCGAGGTATACTATGCAATCGGTCTATATGCCTAAAGGAACCTGTGAGGACATTGAGCAACAAAATAGGAGTTTGCTATGGGGCTCATCTCCTGAGAAGAGAAAGACACACCTTGTGGCTTGGGATTCCGTGTGCCAACCGAAGGATAAGGGGGGATTGGGACTGAAGCACCTTCACCGCCAAAATCAAGCATATATGATGAAGTTGGGGTGGAATTTGATGAATAGGCGGGATGACCTATGGGTAAGAGTAATAAGGAGCAAGTATAGGTGTGGGGATGATTTGATACCAAATGTTAACCAAGGTAGACGTGGGTCAAATGCTTGGACTGGTATTAAGAAAAATTGGGATGCTGTGTATGCCGGTATTAGTGTTGATGATCGGTCAGGAATTGTTCGCTGGAAACATAATCGGAATGGGGAGTTTAGCATCAAATCCGCATACCAAGCTTTATCTGAGGTCCCGATCACGGAGGAGCGGACATGGCAGCACATCTGGAAGCTTCGAACAGTACCTCGTTGTAAGTCGTTTATGTGGCTAGCGTTTAGAAGTAGGCTCCTTACGAACGTGGAACGTGTCCGTCGTGGCATGAGAGATGAAGAAAGCTGCTCCTAGTGTGGGGGGAATCGGAAAGTGTAATCCATGTGCTCAAAGACTGTGTCGAAACAAGAAAGCTATGGTTGATGGTGGTTGAACCAACCTCGGTGCGCCGCTTTTTTCAGTTAGACACCCACGCATGGATCAAGGATAACGTTCGCCAGTGTCAGAACCGAGAGAAGGAGGGTTGGAGCGAGTTGTTTGCTACGATCTGTTGGCTTGCATGGCAGCGTCGGAATACAAGAATCTTTGAACAACTCTCTACCTGCAATGATACTCTGCTGTATAAAGCGAAGTCCATCGTTGCAACTGTATCGAAGGCGGGAAGGTTGCTGCAGGGGGTGAACTTGAATGGTCACCAGCCCCAGCCTAGACCTGTTGCTTGGGGACTACCAAATCAGGGGTGGGCCAAGCTGAATGTGGATGGAGCCTACGATTAGAACCAAGGGGCGTCTTGTGGGGGTGTGCTTCGGAATGAAAACGGTGAACTCATGCAAGGGTTCATGTTCAAAGCTGCAGAGCCTGCTGATAGTCTACTAGCTGAAATATGGGCAGTACTGCTAGGCCTCAAGATGGGTTGGGATTCTGGTGTGCGAAAAATCATCCTGGAATCTGACGCTAAATAGGTAGTGGAGCTGATTACTCGAACAGTTTCAGGGAACCATCCGGATGTGGAGGTCATTCAAGAGATTAAGGGTATGCTCGCAAGAGAATGGGAGGTGGTGGTCAATTGGATTCCAAGAGAAGCAAACATGACGGCAGACTATGTCGCAAAGAAAGCATTAGAACTATGGCCTGGTGTTCATCCATTCCACGCCATGTTCGGTGATCTAGCGGTGTTCCTGGATAAGGACAAAGTGCAAGCTGGTTTAAGTAGGGAACTAGTTTCCCTGTCTGTCCAAAGGACAGGCAAGGAGAGCTGGTCCATCTGGACGACAAGCTCTCCCTGCTTGTCCTACGGACAAGCATCGAAATGGGTTCCGTTTAAGTAGTGGCATAGGTTTAGGGATTTTCCTCCTCTTTGTTGTATCAAAAAAAAAAATAAGTAATTTACAACTCATTTTATAGAAACATTTAATTTAGGATTTTGTAATTTTTTTTGTCTTTCTCACATTATTATTATTATTATTATTATTATTATTATTATTATTATTATTATTCCGTTTGAAAGCCCTACCATGGCATGAACTGTTGAACATCTGGGTTTTGGACGGATCGCATGGGACCCACACATTAAATTCTTAAATTAGGAAGAATCTCTAACAGGAACGCACACGTGCGACCCTTCTTTTTATTTATTTTTTTAAAATAAAATAAAATAAAGAGGGCGACACCCGATAATAGATTTTGTTCTTCAAACCTTCCCAGATGGATCATGTCACGTGCTCCTCCAATAACACTTGGCGTTTGTATTAAGCTTTAGCCGGTGGGTGTTGGGGCTGTTTTAAAGCACGTGACCGCACGTGGGCACCGCCTTTGCCTACGCCCTACAGTATGGCTAGAAGAATCCAGATTTTCTAAAGTTGGCGTATTTAAAGCTTTTGTGAAATTTAATGATAAAGTACATACATTTTATATTTGCTTTAGTTAAAAATTTACATATAGTACGTGAACGACAACAACATGCCATATTCTATTAAGGTTGGATATATTATAAAAATATTATTGTGTTCTACTACCTCCGTCCCTAATTATAGGAACAATTTAACCGCTTTTTAGAGAATTAAGGAGATGAGTTAAATTAGTTAATTTTACTCATTTTCCTAAAATGTCCTTATATAAATTTAAAATGACACAAGTTACCCTAATTATAAGTGTTTCTAATTTGTCACACACACACCTATGTTTATATTTGTGTATGTGTGTTCACACATATATATCTACACATATATATATTGACACACATAAACACAAATATACATATATATGTAAACACACATATATATAATGCTCCTAATAATAAGTATAAATAGGGGTATTATAGGAAAAAAATGACAAAATTTAAAACTTACTCTTATAGTTAGGACCAAAACTAACTCCAAAATTTACTCCTATAATTAGGGACCGAGGGAGTATATTTTTTTATGAGTCATATAGCTTATCCACTGCCTCCGTCCCCTTTTTCTTCGGTAAGAAACAGCTACCATGTTCAAACAAGAAGCATTCAGAGCATGCCTTAATTTTTGTTTGTTACTATTATATTTACCCTTATTTAATTACTCATATTTCTCATACTCTTCTCCACTTCTCCTACATCTCTTTTTTTTTTTATAACAAAAAAAAAAAGGTGAGTTGGGCCGCTGGGCTCACGAGGGCCACATACTTTGACAGTGGAGGAACCATAAAATATTTTTAGCCCGGCCAAAAAATAAATATATTGAATTATTTACTAAATAATATCGCATAACATTGAAAATACAAATAAATAAGTGTTAGTGTTAATTAGTATCTGTTGTCACTAAACATGAATTCTTGTAGTACTACTCAATCCACAAAACTAACATTTAAATGCGTATTTCATCTACTTTAAAACAAAATAATTGGAGAAAATAAAAGAAATATAATATGAACCCAAAAAATATTTTTTAAAAAAAACATACAGATGTGATTCAATTTTTGTTAAGCAAATAATATATTTTTTAAAAGAGAAATTCATTATAAAATCATAAGACAACCAAAGAATAAATTCAAACCGATTAAAATTAGTCATTAATCATCTTCTACATATATATAGTTATCTATTGTCAAAAATCAAGACTCTTCCAAAATTATAACCCTAAAATTTTCACTAATCAGCACAATATTACCATTATTATAAAGAGAAAAACACGTAGAATAACTTTCATAATAGAAGTGAGATGAAAAGAAATGATTTTGAATATCTATTTAGTCTTTAAAATAAAGATAAAAAGGGCCAAAGTCCAGAAGTAGAAGAAGTTTGACGCCTCTAGACCGTCTCATGCGCACGAAAAAAAATGACAAAGGATGGTGGGGTGTGTTTGATTTAATACCCCCTTCCACGTGCAAGCTAAAGGGCCAAGGGGCCCTTTAATTATTATTATCATTCTTTCCTTTTTTATAACAGGCCACAATTCTTTTTTTTTTTTAATCAAAACAAGATAAAAGACTATACTAATCTTTTCAATAAGTATCTCGTACAAGAATTTTACTTTCCTATCACATTCTAATGAGTAATGAACCAAACATTGTCCTAATAAAAAAATAGTGTAATTATAGAGAAAATAAAAGATTAGTTGGAGCCAAATTACGGGCCAAAATAAAATATTATATAATACACATATATAAATACATAAGACAAGAGAAGGTCCACTGACGGCTGACGCCAAAGCCCCAGCTGACCAACACACCGTTCCGCTATTGTACCTCGGGTGCGCTTTCCTCGGTATTTACTTATCACTCACCAACAAAGTCCTCACACCGACAGGATTTAAACTCACAACCTTATAGTTATAAGTCAATATCTTTACCAACTGAATTAATCTTTGTTGACCCCATATATCTCATCTACAATCCTCTTTCTTATAATAATTTCCTTATTCTCTCTCTTATTCCTTAGCTTCTCATAAATAAAGGTATTTTTATCAAAATGGTTATAAGTTTTACATATTTATTATTCTTAACTGCTACTTTTTATTTGATTAAGTATTTCTTATAAAAAGCAACTGAGGAACTAATGTTTTTCAATGTCCTCCCTAAACTTTTTCCACCGCTGTTTATGGGTAAAAGGCCACATGCTCAAATTTTCTCATATGCGCCTTCAATAAGTTGTTTTTGTTTTATATATCAAAAATATATATATATATCAAAAAGTTGTTTTTGTTTTTTGTTTTTTTTTTATATAAGAATTTTAGAAAAGGGGTCGGGCTCACCCACAATCCAAGGGCAGGGCGCTTGGAGCCGGTCCATGAGGCATGAATGCAGAGTACACATGCCTCCACCTCTACCAGCGTTTCTACTGCTTCCCAGACCCCTAGGATGCCTCCCCCAGCGCCTTGACCAACGCAGGGATCGAACCCCCTCCCTTGAGGTGAAGAAGTCCGACCTCCTTATCAGTTGAACCCAAAGACGAGTGGTGTTTTTTTTTTTGGTGTGTTAACACACATTCTAACTATTTCTACTATGCTATTTTGATTGGGCTTTTTATGCATTGAAAACTGCTCTCACTTTTCTTCAATTTTTTTCTTTCCATATTATCCACAAAAAAAAAAAAAAAATCTTTCCAAATTGCATCACATCTTCGAATGGCCTTTATGTTAATCAAGTTTGAAGCTGCCTGTGTACATGTTAATTAACAGTGACTTAATATCAAAAAAAAAAAAAAAAAAACAGTGACTTACCAACATTAATTGGGAATAAGTAGTAATGGACTTACTCTCTCATAACCACATCTTCAGTTCGAAGCGTGACAATAGATAAAATGATGTTAGAAACTCTTCCCCACAATCATAGACCTGACTCATAGCGAATCCGAATTAGTCAGAACCGAAAGTTCCGGTAAACTATGTGAGCAAAAAAAAAAAAACAGTGACTCCAGTGTTAAGTCATAGTAATTTTATGAATCGGGCTCATCTTTTCACACTAAGCTACCCTTTGAAGATTTGTGAGTTTTTACTATTCTATTTGGTTCATAATATAAAACATTTTAACTAATTTAGGAAAATTAGAAGTAACAGTTAACTAATTAAATATGTTATAAATTATTTTTTCCACTTTTATTTTATTGGAAAATATGTTTGAAAATTTAGTGAGTGGACAAAATTGAGGAATGAGGATTAATTTACAGGGACAAAACTAAAAAATAAGCATTAATTGTCTTGTAAGTATAACTTATATTTTGGGCTAAGTTATTTTTCTTGAAGCGCCTTAAATTGTGGATTAGAGGGAATATATTATTTTCATTTATATACCCTTAATTAATTATATATATGTCTGATCTATTTTTTTGTCCTTCTAATCTCTTTTCAGACTCATTATCTTTCCCGCACTCTCTATAAATATTAAATAAGGATGTTTTCCAAAAAAAAAAAATTACATTTTTTTAATATATTTATTGAATTTAACTAACCAATTATTTTATCTATAAGTTATTCTAAAAAAAAAAAAAAGTAGCAAAGGGAGTACTACCTTGATATTTGTAAATGTGTGTAGGAACGAGAACACCTATGACCTATTTGGTTCATGAAACCAGAGGAAATGTAATGTAATGGTGATTAATGAATTTGTTTGATAATTTTTAAATATAATCTTGAATTAGCCTTTAAAAACATTACTATGATTAAATATTTTGAAAATATGAATTAAAATTTATAAATTTGAGGTATTTTTGTTTCATTTTCTTTAATAACACACCAATAAAAAATCGGAATAATAGGTAATATACCATGTTATATAAAGGCATTACTAATGCTAATATTTTAAAGGGGAATCCACGAAGGAACCAAATGATTGTGAAGAGATGAGTGTCTGGTGAGAGAGAGACAAAGTGACACGCACGAGTGCAATCATGGGACCACGTGTTGCCACGTGGCGTATCCTGACACGATGCTGCACGTGAACTCTTGCATGCTCCCCACGTGACCCCCTCTCTCCCTTGTCCCCGCAAGTGTCTCCGACCCTCCCCACCTTTTTTCCTCCAGCAAGTTATTCTGCGGACTTGATGTCTTTGTGTAAGATAAATAATACCTCCGATTTTAAATATAGAATAAATTTATAATAAATTTATTTTATAAATTATAGGGAAAATTAAAATGTTACATTAACCTAGATAAGGCCCAATTACTTGGAGGCCCAACCAAGGGTAGACACATCGATCCAACATATCCGTAACCCCGGAATATCTCAATTACCCTTAGTGATATCTAGGAATACATTCGATATGGATAGGCGGTTCGGATATTAGGCCTGGAATCACGCCAAAGCCGCCTGTAGGTCCTATAAATACCCAAGCAACACCCTAAGGTACACACGCTCTAAACCTAGACTAATCTACATACTGTCACACCGAGCACACACTCCACTCCTTCCTAGCCAAGCGCCTGGTTGTGTTCAATGATCCTCTCTCCTGTCTGTGTACTATCACATTGGTACCCAGATCGAGACACTTGATCCTATATCAAATCACCGGCCCGCCACAAGCGGGCTGGACATCGTGTTCTACGAGCAGTGGCGCGGGGCCGTGGGGAACGATAAATTTCGATTCCCTTGACCAATGAGGTTAACACCCGATTACAAGCGAAGCGGCGGAGATGGTTCGAACAACGGAGAGCAACGTCAACCACGGCAACCACGGCACACCGGCGATCGACCAACCCTATCGGTGGCAATGAGCGGGACAATGAAGACCAGGTTATCACGGCGGAAGCGCGCGAGGGAACCATGGTGGAATCAAGATCAAGCCGAAAAGGGAATGAGTAGAGACGGGTTCATCGGCGGCACGGGACATCGCCGGAAGCCACAGAGATCCAATCCAGATAGTAAGTCGGGAGACCCCGGTCCGAATCCGGACTTCCTACATCCATGTGGACGGCTCGCCATGATGAAACGCATCGAGA
Organism: Acacia pycnantha; assembly: GCA_025563575.1. NCBI lineage: Eukaryota > Viridiplantae > Streptophyta > Magnoliopsida > Fabales > Fabaceae > Acacia > Acacia pycnantha. The sequence continues at coordinate 337,945 of JAMWYP010000157.1, forward strand.
ATGGACAAACGTTATACTCTACAATTTCATCGCATCGGCGAGCGGAACCGGAGAAGGGAACCTAAAAGCACCGGCTATGATCGGGATGACAAAACGTGGGAACCCGACCGGGAAGGTCATAGTTCCCGTCGGCGGAAAGACAATAGACAATACTAAAAAAGGCGCTTTCAGATGATCATGATGTGCCGAGGCCTCGGAGAACCAATCATAAGTAGGGTTTTCGCCACAACACTAAAGGGACCGCCCCTAAAGTGGTTACTAACCACTGCCTCCGAGGTTCGATAACTAAATTTGATGACTTGGCAAAGGTTTTGAGTTACAATTCGCAACTAGTAAGAAGAACGAAGTCTCATATACCTTATCCAAATCGAGCAACGGCAGCGAATTACTCAAAGCTATTTGGATCGGTTTAATCATGCGGCCACTAAGTCCGGAAATTAAAGGAGGAAGTGCACGTCCACCTCTGGCCGATGGCACAGACAGTTCGAGCCGACTCGGCGAATCATTTTCAAAGAGCCGGCTAAAAGCTTAAAGGACTTCATGACAAGATCGAAGAAATATCTTGAGGTGGAACAAATGCGCCCAGCGAGATGCGCGAAGGGACCGGACAAGAACACCCAGGAAGGGATAAAATCGCTCCGACGGTCGCAAGCAAGACCGCCGCGGGAAAGGAACTGATAATAAGCAATATAAACCAAGGACGGACTTGAAGAATAAATTTGACTATTATACACCCCTCAATGTTCCTCGGTCCCGGCTATGGAGGGAAGTAGCGTCGCCAGAGATGCGGAAAGTCGAAAAACCTCATCCCCTCGAAGCGGTCCAACACGGACCGAGTCCGTTATTGTTCTTTCCACGATTGTAAAGGGCATACCACGGATCAATGCTATGAACCCCAGCGAAGCCATCGAAATTCGTTCGAGAAGGAAAATGCGTCAATACGTAATAAAAACACGGGGACGCACAAAGAAAGCGAAACCGAATGGCCAGATCAAACGATCCGGACCACGAGAATAGAAGAGGGCAAGAGGAAAAGCCGGCATGGGAAGGCGGCGGATTTCCCGACACGGAGTTCGATTGCAACGTTATTAGCGGAGCCTTCGGAGGAGGAGGAGATACGTCGAGCCAACGGAGAAAATATCTAAGGGAAGTTCTTTCAATAAGGGACCGACCAAAGTTTAAGAGAAGAATCACACATGGCCAGACAAAATTGAACGACCTCGGCTCATGTTCACAAAAGAGGACTTGGCCGACGTACTCCCCTGCGGCCGTCAAGACGGCCTCGTAATCCTTGAACTCAGCTCGGTCAATCATAGGGATGCCTTCAAGAGAATGAATCTCGACCAGGAGGACCTGAAGCCATGCCAGACCACTCTCGTAGGTTTTAATGGCGAATTATCCCCTCCAAAGGGATATATAGACCTCAGAGCTCACCCTTGGAACGAAGGAAGGTTTCAAATCAAGCGAGTAAGATTTGTGTGGTTGATTTCCCCTCACTTACAACATCATCCTGGGAAGACCAACAATCCACAATTGGGACATCTTTGGGTGTCTACTAAGCATCGGAAGATAAAAATGATAGGCAATAGCAACCAAGTGGTTCCTGAGTCGAGGGTGATCGGAAGAGTCCGGGCAATGTTACAACGAGACAATCAACGTAAAAGCAAGATCGGAACAACGGATCCAGGCGCAAAAAGATCAGAGCCGATCAATATGATCGAATTAGACCCTAGAGAAGAAAAGGGGACACCTCGGCGGAGACGAGGAAGGAGAGGTAGAAGATTTCGTACTTGGAATCAATCCAAACCATAGTACGAATAGGCGGGGCCTTGACCCCGACCACGATTGAGGATAGAGGAGTTTTTGGCCAACAATCGAGACGTTTTTGCATGGAGCGCGGCCGCCGTCAGGGCATGACCCCATTCCCTGTCATCATATTGGCCATGGCGGGTCGGCATGTGGTAGCAGAAAAGAAAAGAAGGCCCCCAGATGGCGGTAGCGGCCAGAACCAACACGTGGACGAACTATTGGAGGCCGGTTTCATCAAGGAGATACAATATACCACGTGGCTTTCCAACGTGGTGATGGTTTCAAAGCCAAATGGCAAATGGAGATATACAGCGCCTGCCGAACAACAAAGCATGCACTAAAGACGCCTATCCAATGCCGAACATTGATCGGCTGTAGATAACTCATCCGGCTATCAACTTACGTCGTTCATGGACGCGTATTCGGGTTACAACCGGATCGCCATGCACCCCGATGACCAAGAAGCCACTTCGCCCCATAACGGAGAGGGAAATTACGGCTACAACGTCATGCCGTTCGGCTTGAAAAATGCGGGGCAACCTACGAAGGATGATGAATAAGGTTTTCGAGAACCGGATAGGCCATAACATCGAGGTCTATATCGACGACATGATTGTCAAATCATGTGATCCCAATGACCACATCCGAGATCTTGAGCAAACATTTAGCAAGTTAAGGCGCGCAGCCCTTCGGGTGAATCTGCCAAAATGTGCGTTCGGAACACGGGGAAAATTCCTCGGTTTCTTGCTTACAGTAGGAATCGAGCGGGAACTCTGATAAGTGTAAGGCCCGTATTAGACATGCGAGCCCCAGAACAAGAAGGAGGTCCGGCGGTTGACGAGCCGTTTGGCGCGTTAACCAGTTTACGCCCAAATCGGCGAAGCGCCTTGCCTTTCTTCAAATTACTTAAAAAGGACACGACAGGAAATTGGACCGGAGTGTGACGCCGCATTCTCAAGATTAAGCAATGTTTGGCCACTCACGTGATCTTATCGAAACCACGGCTGGCGAAACCCTCTTCCTCTACTTATCGGTTGGGAAAGAAGCGGTGAGCTCGGTCTGGTTCGCGAAGGAAAGAATGGCCAAGAACCAATATACTTCGTCGGCAAAGCTTTGGGGGGCTCGGAGCTAAGATATCGAAGTTGGAGAAATTGGCTTTCGCCATATAATGACGGCACGCGGACTGCGCCAGTACTTCCAAGCTCACAAGATAACGGTTCGAACCGGCCAACCCATTCGACGTACTCCATGGCCGGACACTGGGAGCCGAATGATCGGTTGGGCTATTGAGTTATCCGGTTCGACATCACATACGAAGCACGACATGCTATTAAGTCACAAGCTCTCGCGGATTTCCTCGGAAGAACTAACTCCAATTAAGGATGACCCAGCATGACAGACCTCTGGAAAGTATATGTCGACGGTTCGTCCCACTCTAAAGGAAGCGGAGGGAATAATCATAGAGAGCCCCGAAGGAGTGACGATCGAACACTCCCTACAACTAGATTTCAGACGTCAAACAATCGGGCAGAATATGGGGCGCTCTGGCGGGACTCCAGCGAGGTCAAGGAGCTCGGCGCACAAAGAGTCTCGGTCTTGGCTAGGCTCACAACTCGCCGCCGCAGATAGATGGGACATATCGGGCTAAAGGGCCTCCCAATGGCTAAGTATCTTAGCAAAGTCAAGAATATCCGAGGCGAGTTCGAAGAAGTAAAGGTTACCCATATACCAAGAGGGAAAATGTCCGAAGCGGACATACTCTCCAAACTCGGCTAGCACTAAAGGGACGACCAACCACGGAAGAGTCATTACAACAAAAGGTGGAAGAGCCGACTGCGTAATGGTCATATCCGATGCCACCGATTGGAGGAAGCCGCTCGAGGACTACATTGAGAGGGAATTATTCCCCTTGGAGGGGCGAGTGCTCAAAAGCGATACGGGAAGCGCGGTATACACAATGATAGACGATCGGCTTTGCAGAAAAGGCTTGCATACAGGGATGTTAAGGTGCACAGGCACTCACGAAGTAGATATGTCCTCGCCGAGACCCATGGAGGGATTAACGGGCAACATATGGGTGCAAAAGCATTAGCAAGAAAGGCACTTAGGGCGGGTACTCGCGGCCCACCATGCGGGGCGGACGCAGCGAATTTGTGAAGGCATGTGATAGTTGCCAGAAACACGCCAAAATCATTTGGTCCCCTCCATCAGACATGGAATATATCTCTGCCCCATGGCCCTTCTTTAAATGGGGAATGGATCCCCTCGGACCGTTTAAAGGGGCCCCAGGACAACCCGATGGCTAATCGTGGCGGTGGACTACTTTACCAAGTGGATTGAGGCCGAACCGCTCGCCACCATCACATCGGCGTGGGTCGGCGCTTCATCCAACGAGCATTTTCTCCCGCTTAGGAATCCCTGTTGGGTCGAACAGCTTTATAACGTCTTGTGGGGAGTTCGCACAACTATCCAATCAGCTACCCAAGAGACGCCTTTCCGCATGACATATGGATGCGAAGCCATGATCCCGGTCGAAGTTGGTCAGCCATCTTGGAGAAGGCTCAGAACCCTGGAGGAAGGAGAACCCTCGAATTCAAGGGCGTTGGCAACCGAGATGGAGCTGGTAGATGAAGTCAGAACCACGGCCCATTGTTAAGTTTTGATTTATTATTTCAAGCTTATTTTGGTTTCGAGTCATTTCCCTTCTGCAAACTTTCCTTTCATTGTCAGCTTTATAAAGCTAATTATCTCTTGAATAAATAAATGGTTTGTTGACCAAATGTTCAATTTTAAGAGGGTCAAAATGATTCGTTAAATAAGCGCAGGCCCACCGAGGTCTATACACCGGTAAATATTTTGATGCATCGAAATTGACACCTAAGTAAGAAGGTGAATGGTCATAACGGACCACGATCGGGTCCACGTGGTCAAAGTGTGTCCCAACGACGACCACGGATGAGCATGTGACCATTCACCCCTTACCTGGTTAAAAATCCCGGAATACGACTCCGAACCTCGTAGCGCGGTATATATAGACACCCCTACTCATGCACTGGTTTCGACACCGAGAAGAGTACTAAGCGGACTCTAATTCTTTAAAGACCACTGGCCCGGTCTAAAACTATCCCAATGCCCTGCACGCATGAAGGTAAAAGTACGTAACGAGCTACTTAATTGAATGTTCATTCATAAAGTTAAAAGTTCGGAGGTACAATATACAATCGGCATCAAAAGCCGAAAACAAAGAAAGCAAAAAAGAAAAAGACAACAAAAGCTAAGGGGCCCCCTCGGCCGCAGCGGCCTCGTCGCCATTAGGTCCGGCCCCGGATGCAGCCCTCTCTGCGGCTTGCTCACCGGCTGCTCACTTCGGCATACGGGGCCAGGCTATCTTCGGGAGATAAAGGCGGAGGAATAAGAACACCATCTTGGAAGCGGGAGCGACATCCATACCCGGCCACGTTCGGGTTTACCCACAGGTTTAAGTACTCAATCTGGGCTAGGGCCATCTCGAAGCAATCCGGGCGGTTTTCCTTACCGCCGCCACCTTCTCATGGGCGGTCTTCTCCTCCGCCAGTTTGCCTCGGACTTGCTGCAGCTGCGTACATAACTCGCTACGTTCCTTTGCGTAAGCCGTTTGGCCGCATCCATAGACATAGCGTGGGAGGACTTCGATTCCGTCAGTTTAGCCCCGGCTTGACCCGGACGAGTTGGCATCGGCCAATTTATGATTAACCTCCGCCGGGGAATCTGGTGCGCCTCGAGTCGGCATGGGCTTGCGTCGAGCGCTGGTGGAGTCGACGAAGATCCTCCCGGCTTTGTCGCGGCGGCTTGGGAACTTTTAAGTTCCGTCTTGACCTCCTCCCTTTCGGCCTCAACCTTCTCTTTCTCTTCCTGTCCTGTTGCTTCACCTTTTGCCTCGGCCAGGCTAAAAATTTTCCTTGGAGTTCGGGACTCGCGAGGAAGCTCGAGCATAATAACCATGGAGATGCGGCGGGCCTGAGATAATCCAAGAGCCACCCCCAAGATGGCCAGGACATATTACGGAGTTCATGAAGGTCCTCGTCTGAAAGAGGTTGAGGAGACAAAAGGGGACGTGGGGGAAAGAAGGCCATGCCGATCCCCTCGAAACGTCCTCACTGGGGCTGGCTCCGCTTGAAGCCACTTTCGAGTAGGTAGCCGATGGGGGCAAAGGAAAGCGAATCGAGAGGAGAGCACATTTCGCCTTTTCCAAGGATGGAGGAGATGGGTCGGAACGTGGAGATGTTCGAACGCGGTAGCCCCCGGCGTGGAAGAAGGCACTACCCCGCCTCGGCTATCAACGACGGAGAAGAAGAAGGTAACACTTCGGGAGCGATCGAAGCGGTAGCGGTCGAATCCCGACCTTGGCCCTCTTAGACGCGAAGGCTTTGGGACCACGAAGGCTGCGGGAGCTCGCTTCCTAGAAGGCTCGGTTTTGGACGTTTCTGGGAGCTTTCTCTCGGCTTCAACGCCAGGCAAGGTATACCTCCGATAATCGGGGTTCGATTCATAGCAACTTGACTATTACGAAGCATAAATCTAAAGTCGGATGCTAGTTAGATAACAAAAGGCGAGGCGAAAAAACGAAATTAAGTAGCGGCAAAGCCATCGGGCGGCGAGGGGGATGACTCACCGCCTTCTTAATATAGAAGGCCGCTCTCTTGACACCATGTTCGGCAACGTAAGACACCGTCGACCGGCATACTGAGACTCGTCTTGAGAAAGGTCTTTTAACGAAATTGGTAGGTGGAAGAAGAGAAGTGATGGTGCTCGGAGGACCAATAAAGGGGAAGCGCCATTCAACGCCGGACCCTCGGCGGCTTTCGAAACGGGGCACTTCCCGGGGATAGCCCAACTTTGAAGAAAGAGTTTTTGAAATGCAAAGGAGTCGAGAAAGAATTCATGAGTTTAGGTCCGCCTCGGCACGAAGAGAAGTTAGCCCTTTGGAGGGCGGTTCCTACCCCAAAGAGGGGTGAAGGGAGAAAAATGAAGGAATAAGGCGGCGGTACGGAATAGCGGGTTCCATTGTCCGTAGATAGGCGGCAACGCCGGTAAGCCCACCGTTCGGGTGAGGCGAGAAGGACAAGATGAAGGTAGTGTAGGACGGACATTTGGAACCGGTAAACGGAAGCGAATCACGGCCGGTCATGTAATCAGATAGAAAAGAAAGAAATTAGGAGAGCACTGTTCCCGAAGGCACGGATCGGCTCATCTCCTCGGGAGAAGAGAGCATCCAGATGACCAGGAGATCCACTTTATCCATATCCGTCTTGGTCATCGGCGAACGTATGGTTAGCATTTCGCTAGTCACCCGAGGGGATACTTGGAGCACGCAGGCGAGTGAAGGACTATCGGAGTCCGCCTCCGTTTTAAGCTAAAAGACGAGGGGAAGACGTAGACTCCATTTACCTACAACAAAATGAAATAAAACGAACTTCCCAGACTCGGACTTAGACGATGCGTTTGGTGGTGGCGCTTATCTAGCTATAATTAAAAGAGGCTCGAGTCTTCATGAACTATGAAAATGCAGGCCTAATAAGGCGGAGTTACATTGATTGGGTCCGAGACCACGAGGCTGGGGCCTAAAAGCGCTTCGCGCACCCGATTTTTTCACTTGAAAGGCTAAAGACCGTTTCTCCTCCTGAGATAAGGAGGTCCACTACAGCGACCAATAACTAAAAAAGGGATAACGCTATTTGAAGCACCTCATCGACGTTAGGATCTAAAGGGTCAAGGTAAGAGCGAAGAGATATTTTACCCATCCATCCATGAGCTCAAACCTATACAACCAACATAAGGGTAAGAAGGAGTATGAAACTGACTAAGAACAGAGCATTTAAAAGGACAAAACCTATGGGTTGAGTAGCTCTACTTTCATAAATTTTCCGCTCTTAAAAGCCAGAAGATTGTGGGCACACTGTAAGAAAGAAAATGGGAAGTAGGAGAATTAAAATGCTAGAACAAATATAAAAGGATAAAATACTCCGAATACGCGAACCTTGCGTAAAATCGACACGGCAAAGAAGATGAATCAATTCCGAACGAGAAAGGAGCTTTGATTCTTCGTAGTATTACGAGACACTCTGAAGCTAAAGAACAAAAGTCTGCTTTGCGCGAGAAGAATTCCGGTGTAGGGGGAGAATGATCGAAGTGAAAAAGGGCAAAAAGAGAAATGCCGGCGAGTTATATCGAGAGGAAAGAACAGGGAAATTCAAACTGCAAGAAACCCAACCCAGAAGCGAGGGTAACCAACGACTTTTCACCCCAAAAGGCCGAGAATTCTTGTAACGATACCACCTCGCAGCATTAAATGCGCACAAGGGTCGCGGGGGGCGGCGGACACGAGGATCAAAGCACCTCCCCAATCTCGTGGATGACGGGTTTCATAGGCAATCATGGCAAAGCATCGATGAGGTTTCCCAAGAGTCACACTTAGGAAGTAACAACGGCCCTGGGAGCTTCAATGACGAGCCTTGAGTGCGGGATATCACGCCGGTCGCATGATTAGAGCCAGGTCTTGATTCGCACCATCTCACGCTTACTTGTAGCTCCTGGGCGGTCCAAACCCACGGCACTCCTCGGATGTCTGGCCAATCGCCAACCGCCCGCAAACCACAAGGCGCAGCCCAACCACGTACATCGCATTAGAGATTAAGGGACTCCCCGGCTCTTCGACCCTCGAACCGTTCCTCGTACCCGGGAAATGGACTCAACAAATCCTAGGCCGACGCACGTCGGGAAAAAGGGTAACACCTCGGACGAGGTTTATAAAATACAGCATATACCCATAGTCCAAAACCTTGAACTTCACTGTTGCCGGGGGCAACCTGTTACTTGACCTAGATAAGGCCCAATTGCTTGGAGGCCCAACCGAGGGTAGGCACATCGGATCCGACATATCCGTAACCACTGGAATATCTCAACTACCCGGATATCTAGGAATACATTTTCCGGATATGTATAGGCAGCCTCGGATATTAAAGCCCGGAATCACGCCAAAGCCGCTCCCGGGTAGGTCCTATAAATACCCAAGCAACACCTAAGGTACACTGCAAACCTGAGACTAATCTACATCTTATCACACCGAGCACACACCCCACCTTCGGCCAAAAGCGCTTTGGTCAGGTTCGGTGATCCTCTCTCTGTCTCGTGTACTATCAGCATTGGTACCTGCATCGAGACACTTGATCCTATATCAAATCACCGGCCAACCCTGACAAGCTATTGGACATCCGTGATTACACTCGAACGAGAGAGTAATATTGTGCTGATTAGTAAAAATTTCGGGGTTATGATTTTGGAAGAGTCTTGAGTTTTACTAATAGATGACTATATATATGTAGAAGATGGTTAATGACTAATTTTAATCGGTTTGGATTTATTATTTGGTTGTCTTATGATTTTAATCGGTTTGGAGAGTAAAATTTTTATTTGAGATACCTATTGAAAATGTTAGTATCATCTAATAAAGTAGATTGATTGATTCTTCCTCATTAGTTCAAAATTCAAATAAATAGTATTTATTCTTTATATTAAGAATCATTATAATATTCTTTATAGAAATGATCGGATTAAGTATTTTTATAAATATCAACTCAATTTTTTTTGATAAAATTATCAACTCAAGTAACTTGAGAATATTTTAGGAACGTGATTCATAGTGGTGGCCCACTTGGAGGCACAAGTATAAATAATTCCGTAAAAGTCTTAAATATTGATAAAAAAAATACAAACACATGTCGGCTAGATAGAATTTAGTTTGTTTTAGTTTTTTAAAAATACTTTTATGATTTACGAAGTAAGTATTCCTTCTATTCTTTATTATAAGACATTACTAGTAAGTGCATTTAATCCTTTTTATAAGGCACTTGCTTATTTCTAATGAGCATTAATTGTTTTTTTTTTTCCATGTATGCTCATCATTAATAGGAGTAGTGAGTGAGAGTAATAATAATATAATATTAGAGTTTAGTGCAACTGTAGGGGTAATGTTGGAAATTATTTAAATTTTAGGATAACTTTATTGACTTTAATTGTTTTTATTGGTTTGTGTGAATTGTTAGTTTATGCCTTATAATAAGAACCAGATGGAGTATGTGAAAAGAGTTCTATCTTGGTTTACGAAAAAAAAACTTTTAAAACTATGATATGGGTCTTCCAAACATGTTAAAAAGAATCCAAGAGCCTCTTTGATTTTTAATTTTCAATTTTGTATAAAAGCTTTTTATTCTGAAAAAGAAAAAGAAAACTGGTTTGAAATTGTATGTTTTTTTATTAAAAACAAAAATAAAAGTTATTCTGAATAACAAAAAAAGCCAGGACATCTTTTTAATGTGTTGTTACTTTATGTCCTACAAAATTAAGGAAGATGAAGAAAACATTGTATTTTCATTAACATGGGTGTAAATATAAAAAATCATTCCTTCACCCTCCCGTGCGCTATTTTAGATATTTGTTTTTTTTTTAAAATGAAAAAAAAGATTTTTTATTTTTAAAAAAATAGAGAAAAATAAAATAAAACTAAACCTCTTACCCAAGGTATGTATACAAACCTCTAACTCGCCATTTAATCATGGCATTACTGCCTCAGTGCCTCATTCTATGGCGACATTATCCACGTCAAAGCCACTTAGCGTTTGTTTTTGGATTCTTAGCTGGACACATTTATAGCAACTGATATGGAAGCAGTAGTTGTATATTTATGCTACTTACTTTTTTCATCCTTATTTACTTAATTATTTTTTAGAAGAAAAAGTCAAATTTTATGTATTATACAAGTTTTTTTTTTTTTTTTAAACTCTACCTTCCAATTAACGTCACACTACCATATTTTTAATCTTAACTCTTCCATGTAATTAATGCATTTCAACTGACATTAATATTATTAGAAATAAATAATAATTATATTTTAAAATTTGGAACGTGATATACAATAGATCTTTAGAAATAAAATAAATTCTAAATAGGGATAAATAAATAAATATATAAAGAAGAAGGAAAATTTTCATTGCATCCCCTTTGTAGCCTTTAATATCAAATAGCCCCCAAACGTTCTAAAATTTCACTGCACCCTTGAGACTAAACAGAAATTAAAATATGTGGGGAAAAGACAATTATGTCCTTAATTTACAAGTCAAATATGATAATTTACAAGACATATATATCGGAATTCACAAGTTAAATATGTTTATTTGCAAGATAAATAAGTGAAATTACGAGACTATATTGGCTATATACAAGACAATGAGCATATTCACAAGAATACATACTATTCACAAGACACATGTGAGAATTTACAAGTTAAATATGTGTATTTACAAAACACATGTAGGAATTTACAAGATCATCTCGGCTATATACAAGACAAGGCATAAATGTCTTTTTCAGCCCAGAAAACTTAATTTCAGCTTAGTTTTAGGGGGTACAGTGAAGTTTCACAAAGTTTTTGGGGCTCTTTGATATTAAATAGCTATAGAAGGGTGCAGTGAAATTTTCCCAAAGAAGAAAGCCTATAATATTGTCTTATATATAAGTTATATCATTAAATTTTTTGCATGAATGTGCACTTTTATCTTTAATTTATTATTGTGTAAATTTTATTGTCATGGTTATAATATATATTAAAAGGGTAAACCTATAAAGTTGATGAATTTTAAGGTAAAGTTAATGAGGTTTAAGTTTTTTTTTTTTTTTGCTACAGTGAAACATATTGGAAGTTACTTATAAATAAGACCAGAAGAAATAGTTACTCCTTTGATCCTATTTATAGGACAGAGAAAAGTAAATTTTTGAAGGACATAAAGAAATTTTTATATGTATTGTACAATTATACCATTCATTTATTATTATATCGACTTTGTTCTTATGGGTCTCTCTGGTTTAAAATATAAGAATAAAACTTGTGAGAGGGTGTGGTTCTTTTATAAAACTCACTTTGCTTTTATCTCTGCATTTTGTAAAATCATTTTCTTAAAACTCGATTACCCATACATAAACAAAATCTCAGGATAATCAACATTACTATGGTGAACAAAGACTAACCTAAAGGGTCTACGGTCTACCATAGTAGAAAATTCCAAACTTTACTTTTCAAAAACATCAAATACCATTATCAAAAGATTCTCTTTTAAATTAAAGTCAAACATGATAGAAAAGAATTCAACTAACTCCTTTAAAAGTATCTATCATGGTTAAAATAATTAAAACCACTTAATGAACTTATCCATGATAGAAAAGAGATATATTGGACATTTAAAACCTATCATAGATAATAAAACATTTCCCATCGTTTCACAAACCAAATCGCAATTAATTAATGAATACATTTGGGCCTTGAACTTCTTGAAACCCAAAATATAACATTCAACCATAGCCAATGTGAGTTGGCATAGATGGTAAGGGATCCAGGATTAGGCCCTTGGGTCGTGGGTTCGATCCCCTCTGCCGTCGTTGGGACTCCTTTGGTAGGCGATCTCGTAAGTCCCCAGTAAGTGCTCATAGAGCCCGGGGCCGTGCCCTGGCCTTGGTGGGGGACTGATGTCGAACCCCTCCAAAACCTTTTTATACCAAAAAAAAATAAAATAACATTCAACCATAAGTTCAGGTGATGAAACTATCTTTCACAAGATACCAAAACATATTTTCAACGTCAAAACATGCATATGTGGATCCACAATCGTCATTTCACTAGTGCAAAAAAGGGATTTAAGACCGCCTCATTTAGAGCGGATCATCGACGGCCCGCTCTTAAAGGTGTGACCGGTGGCAGTTTTGTAAATAAAAAGAACTTCTTATACGCTAAAGTGCTTTAAGACTGCCTCATTAAGACCGGACTAAGAAACGACCGCTCCTAAAACTATGACCGGTGGTAGATTTGTAAATATAAAGAACTTCTTACCTTTGGATCATTTTTTCATAGGTCTTATCCAGACCTGTTAAAAATAACAACCGGTCTTAAAAAATGTTATTAAAAAAATTGAAATATCAATTACTTTTGGAGAAATCTCATAAAGCCAGACTTATATTTTCTACACTCCAAAATTAATACGGAAAAATTAAAATATAAATCTATTAAAGTTTTAAGACCAAACATTTATAAAAGACGGTCTTAAAAGTTAGACCTTTAAGACCAGACATAAATCACGACCGGTACTAAAGTTTAAATAAAAAATTGATTAATGTTAAGACCAGAGTTACAGAATGACCGGTCTTAAAAGTTAGACTTTTAAGACCGGACGTAAAATCAGGCCGGTACTAAAGTTTAAATAAAAAATAATTAATTTTAAGACCGGAGTTTTAGGAAGTCCGGTCTTAAAGGTTAACCTTTAAGACCGTATATACTCATTTGTCCAGTCTTAAAAATGAAGCGCCAAATATAGTTTCTTCGCGCGGAAGCTTTTGACACTCTCACTGAAGAACAAACCCCTGTTCACGTTGCAAAACACTTCCTGTTGCATTACCTCTCTTCCTCGCCCCACGTACTGTTAGCCTCTGTTACTCCCTCATTTGCTCAGGCATTCCTATCACTTTCTTGAAAATGAACGGTGAAAACGATTCCACTCGTGTTCCTGGAACTCCAGATACTGCTTTGACTGGTGTGGATCAGTCGAACCAACCCTCTTCATCTCACAATGAGCCTCCTCAGCGCCGTGCACGCCGTGGTAGAAGCGGCACACGAATGAGGGAGGTTTCCCTTAGTCGGAATGCCGGGACGAAGCTCAAGATTCAGTTTGATGAAAATTTGCAACCTTTCGGTCCTAATAAAACCCTGGCACAAGTACAAATTTCTTGATGAACAAACTTGGCAACAATTTGTTCAGCTGCGGACCACTCCTGAAGCTCTGGTGAGTTTATATTTAGTTTTGTTTTCACTTTTGTTTGCTTATTAACCTGTGTGGATATGTGAATGTTATTGTGTACATCTAATCCTGTTAGTTAAATGGTTTGGTGTGTGAATAGAAGTATACATTTCTGCCTTTGTCCTGCATCGAGAGGAGCATGTCCTAATTCCATGCAAGTCGATATGTAAACTGTGTAATATGGTTAGACGTTGCTGTTAGTTAGTTAGTATGTTAACTGTGTAATGGTTTTGGTGCAAGTAGTTAGTTAGTTATTCTAATATGTGTGTAGGACGAACCAATTATGATGAATGAATGAATGAATTGACTGAGTTGGCAGCAATTTTGCAACTCCCTTTCCTTTTGTTCTCCCAATTTCTTCTACAATGCTACATCTTCCTTAAGTAAAATGTTTAAACTTGATGAAGTGAATTTGACTAATGTTTGACGTTCATATCAAGCAGAAGTTCTCTAATTTCTGTTAGTGACATGTCCGGAATTCATAATTGATAGTTGTTTTCAATCTTGATTCACAGAAAAGAAGGGAAAAATACCAAGAGATCGGGAGAAAGAATGATTGCCTACACAGGGCTTCTCGCGGCGGATATGAAAAGGCCGAAAAAGATTTGATGGCAGCCAAGCGGAAGAGATTGGAAGATGAAGCTGAATCCAATCCTTCTGCGGTAGTTGACCATCCACCATCTCCAATACGTCGCGAGGAGTTGTGGTTGTATATTCGGCAAAAGCCAAGCGGCGCCTACACGAGTGAACAAACTCGTGTAGTTGCTGAACGATTGTAAGTATCGATATTGTGACGTTTTACTTACTAATTAAACATGTTTCATTACTAAGCTTCTCGTTATCGTATCTTACAGGGAAGATCTTAAAAAGAAAGAGGCGAGAGGGATCTTTGCGTCGGACGGGAGGAATGATGTTCGACCGTTGAGACCGGAAAAAGCAGATCACTCGGGCGTGTAAGGGGATTGGAGGACGGGTAGGCCTAAAGCAATACTTTGGTAAATCCAAACGCCACGAGACAAAGTATGATTACCCGGGAGGAGATGGATCGAGACGGTTGCCAAATTAAATGAGGAATCGGCGGCGGAGAAGCTACATTGAGAGAAATGTTTCAAGCTCGGTTGAAACAGATGAAGGAGGAGATGGATCGAGAAAATGCGGTGTCTCCGAGCTCTCGGCCGAGACCATTGTGGATCCCTTGACACCTTGGTTGCACCTATGCGGCAGAGAGCACTAGAGGGAGCTGCATTGTTGGACGATCGAGCAACTTGTCATCTATATGTGGAGGATCGTGATAGTCTTAGACAATTGGTTGCTAAAGGGACTGTCCACAACTACGGATCAATTGTACACCACGAACAAATGGATGATGATGAAGTCAGAGTGTCAGTTGAAGAGGTGATCAATGATGCACCTATCCCTCTCCCAACTGATGAGCTGAAGCTTGTGAGTGATGTCAAGGGAACCTTCATCTCTTGGCCAGTGAAGCTTGTAGATGTCTCTACTCCTCGTCAAGCTCCATCCCCTCATCAAGCTTCACCCCCTCCTCAAGTTCCATCCCCTCATCAAGCTTCGTCACCTCCTCAAGTTGCACCCCCTCCTCAAGTTCCATCCCCTCATCAAGCTCCGTCCCCTCCTCAAGTTGCACCCCCTCCTCAAGTGCCATCCCCTACTGCTAACTTGACGGCCAAGGAAAAAATATCCAATTTGGTAGCCAATAAATGGTTTAAAGATAAATCGTGGTCTGTCAATGAAGTAGTAGGCCTCGATCATCCTCAACCGCTTATAGTTGATAATGAAGATGTAGAGTCCATGCTGCTTCCTGGACAGCAGGTTACTAGTCCATGTGTTCAAGTATTTATAAAGTAAGTATCTTCTTCCTTGATTACATAATTTAAATGCACCGTTTAGACACACATACATATATACTAATTCCCTGATCGATGTCATTCTTGTAGGTGCATGCATGAGAAACTTGTTCAACAGGGCAGAATCGAGGATTTTGGATTCTTGTGCCCAGTGTATGCAAGTACAACATCCAAGGAATTGAGACAGGAGTACATATCAAAGAGGGTGTGTGAAGTGCCAAGAAAGGTGTACTTGTTTCCAAACTGGCTCGGGTATATATATATCACATTTCTTGTCTGCAATTCACTTAATTCTGATATATATATATATATACTGAGCTGTATTGAAATTTCAGCAACCACTATCAGTTGGTCGTCATGAACATGGAGTCGCATTATGTTATCTTCTTATGCTCCATTCACATGGATCCATCGCCTACGTTGAAGCAGATCATCAACAAGTAAGAATGTCATTTTGATTGTCTTGTCGAAATCCACTGTTGTGAATTTTCAGTAAAAAAAGGGCGTGATGAGTTTGATCTCAACCCTCAATGGTACCAACCAAAGGTTAGTACATATTTGGACATGGCATAACTGTCTTGTGAACTTGATCAGTAAGCTATATATGCTCTTATATATTTCTTGTTCTTTTTAGACCCGTCGGCAACCGCCGAATCGAACTTATGTGGCCCTTACGTCATGAAACACATATATGATATTGTGACGGAGGAAAGACTAAATTCCAGCAAAGGTAAAATGTTATGGCTGAATTCGATCACCGATGGCTTAATGTTACATATGAAATATGCACGTAATATGTTATTTACATTTCGTCTTTGATGTTACGAGAGGTTTTCCTGTGAAGAGCCATTTGATGATGATGAAGTGGAGCACATACGCGATGTGTTTTGTGAATATCTGTATAAACTAGTCTTAGAAAATCAAAGTCAGGACAATAATTAATGTCCTAAATTAATTCATTTGTAAATAATATATGCTGTAGCAACAATAGCCTTCTGTACATACATTTTTTTTATTTTTTCGACTAGCTAATTCATTCTTTTGTAAATATAACGCAATGCAATTCAATAATAAATTTGTTTATTTTTCGAACAATTTGTGTGTGTCCATTTTGGGTTTCTGAATGAATGGATTGGTGGATAAAGCTATTTAATTAGTGCTTGAAATTTGAGATACAGGCGGATGTTGTAAATGAGCCATAAGAGTTTCAAGTATTCGCGACTTTTAGGACCGTACGTTTGTTAAAAGAACGGTCCTAAAGGTCTTCGTCCATTTTAAGACAGTATATTTAACAAATATCCGGTCCTAAAAGTCTTCGTCTAATTCTAAAAAGTATGGGTAGACTTTTAGGATCGTATATTGTTTATTTGTCCGCTCCTAACTTCAAAATTTTAAAATAAGGCTTAATTTTTAGGACCGTATATTTGTTAAAAGAACGGTCCTAAAGGTCTTCGTCCATTTTAAGACTGTATATTTAACAAATATCCGGTCCTAAAAGTCTTCGTCTAATTCTAAAAGTATGGATAGACTTTTAGGACCATATATTGTTTATTTGTCCGCTCCTAACTTCAAAATTTTAAAATAAGGCTTAATTTTTAGGACCGTATATTTGTTAAAAGAACGGTCCTAAAGGTCTTCGTCCATTTTAAGACCGTATATTTAACAAATATCCGATCCTAAAAGTCATCGTCTAATTCTAAAAAGTATTGGTAGACTTTTAGGACCGTATATTTTTTATTTGTCCGCTCCTAACTTCAAATTTTTAAAATAAGGCTTAATTTTTAGGACCGTACATTTGTTAGAAGAACGGTCCTAAAGGTCTTCGTCCATTTTAAGACCGTATATTTAACAAATATCCGGTCCTAAAAGTCTTCGTCTAATTCTAAAAAGTATGGGTAGACTTTTAGGACCGTATATTTTTATTTGTCCGCTCCTAACTTCAAATTTTTAAAATAAGGCTTAACTTTTAGGACCTTGGATTGTTATATGTCCGGTCCTAATATTCTTCCTTTAAATAGAGTTACTGACTCGGTTTTCAGACAAATTGTTAGGGTTCAAGACAACCAAGTTTCTGGCGTTCTTCTCAAGTTTTGTGCTTCGTTGTCCTCGTTTTTACTTGACCTAGATGTGAAGATCATCATCGGTGTCCCTTTTCTTTTTGTCGGAAAAGAAAGAAGATAACGAAAAGGACACTGAAAATGTTCACATCAGGTTAAGTAAGGAGGACGACAACGATGGTCCAAACTTGAGAAGAATCGTCACTTTGTTTGTTTTAGTTCGAATAAGGTAAACAATGTTTTTTGTTTTTGTTTTGTATGGTCGTAACTGTTAACTTTATTATGCAAATTTTTAATGTTGATCACCACGAAGAGGACAATGTTTTGTTTGTTTCCCTTTGTCGGAAAAAGAAAAGAACATCACGATAAAGGAAGTACAAGGAAAGCGATTGGGATCTAAAATTTTTTATTTTATTTATTAATTTTTTTTTTGCCGTGTGAGGCGCGGTAGTAAAAAAAAACATAAAAATTTCTAATCCTCCCCATCGTTGTCGGAGGGGAGGGAGGGTTGGAGACGTCGTCATCAGAGGTATGGTACTCAACGTCATTGGCGTCGAGTACCGCGTCCAGCTTGCTGTTGACGGCGTGATAGACCTGAAACAGTTGGCCCAAGCGTCGGTCTATATGAGCGACACGGGCTATCAGGTGACCCAACATTTGCCATAAGTTCGGGTTCGGAGGCAACGGAGGAGGATATGGAGGTGCCTCAGGCTTTCACCCAGCACAAGGACCTCGTCGTGGTGGAGGAGCCATTACGGTGGAGGTTGTAGGAGGAGATGGAGATGAATGTGAAGAAAGTAAAGTAACAACGGGTTTAAATAGAGAACCCATCCTGAACAATGTGAAACGCCGGAAACATTAACGAGGAGACGCATAGTTACTCAGAATACGAGGAGACGCCTAGTTGGGAAGTTTATGTGGAAGCCGAAGAGACTCAATTCATTTCAACATAGGGAAGGGGACTCAGATTTTGAAAAGAATGAACTTTTAATACCGGATACTGTAAAAGATCCGTTCTTAAAAGTAATATTTTTTAGCCAAACATTCTTACTTGAAAAAATAAATTTGAAAAATATAAAAATAAATGAGTTTTAGGACCGGATATAGTATAAAAAGACGGTCTTAAAAGTGTTTTAGGACCGGATAAAATATAAAAGGTCGGTCTTAAAAGTAATTGTTAAAAATAATTGACTATTAGGACCGGATATTTAAACAAATACGCTCTTAAAGTAGAAACATCATTTATACCAATTGACTTAATCATCATCGATGTTTATCTCTCCTGCTCTCTGTCCTTATTAACTCCACACACTACCTCTTTGTCCTTGTTAACTCCTCACTACCTATCTCTCGCCCCAACCTCTCAAAGCCTCAAACCATGGTTAGATACAAGCAAGCGCTCGTAGGGGTGCATACACACCTCAAGCTCGTGCCATGGTTAGAACGTTATACGGTGCGCCTCCTCCGGCGAGAGTGCGTCCAATTGTTTCGAAGACTCTCGGGTCGTTGGACCCATTGTTATTTCTTCGGATGATGAAGAGATTGCGCATGCCGCACCCCACGATGTTCGTGCTCCCCACCAACCTTCACAACATGCGAGATGTTCGTGCTCCCCTACCCAACTGTTGGCCCAGCGCGCCTACCTCTGACCCCTCTCGCTTTGCTGTAATGATCCATTAATATTGCGGGTGGAGCAAATAAGACAAGAAGTTGCTGATCTCCGGCGGGAAATTAATGCTCTTCACGCCGAAATCGCCGAGGTTGTTCAGTCAAATTCTTGTGGATGATAATATTCAGCTTCTTTTTCTTTTGTTTTTTTTTTCTTGTGTATGCATATTCTGAAAGTAATGTAAGACATTAAGAACTCCGTATGAATTTTTGGCTGTTCTCCAAGTAATTAATGAAAGAAGCTTATTCTCCAATTTTCCTTTATTTTTGTCCAAAAAAATATCCTTTATATTATTGATTCATTCTAATGCAATCACCAAGGCCATTAAGACCGGACATTTTATAAGTAACGGTACTAAAGAGTATTTTGTATTTTAGGACCGGACGTTTGATAAACCTCCGGTCTTAAAACTTTAATAAAAGGTTAGGACCGGATACCTTTAAAACTCCGGTCTTAAAATGTTAGTTGTATCTTTAGGACTGGACATTTAATAGATAACAGGTATTAATAAAATCCAAAAAGCTAAATAAGGTATCTTTGTCGAGCGGAAAATTAAATTTCCCTCTCTGAATCTCTTGCCGCGCCGAAAGTCAATACTCAGGTTCCGACTCCAGTGTTTGTGTGTTGCTTCGTCGCTTCTTCGCGTTCCTCTCTCGACAATCACTATCTGGTTCCTTAGCTAAACGTCTATAGACGAAGCTGTAAGAGGTGTTTCGGTTATATAACTTTATTATTTTCCGGCTTATCGTTCTTGGTTTTCATGGGTTTAACGAAATCGATGTAATGTTCTTATGGGTATTCTCTGTTGTTAATGAATATTGTTTTTGAAGATTATATTTGCACTTTAGACCTACCCAACTGACCAACAAGTGTTTTTAGGTTACTCTTCTTTGTCTTGTCTGCAATATCACCGTTCGTTGCCGGAGAAGTAAGACTCAGCAATCGCATTTGAATTTATATGCTTCAGGTGAGTCCACAAGACCTTCATCCCATGCATTTAATTTCCTCGTCTTGCATTTATTTTGGTTCTTAGATTCACTGTGATGCATTTATGACCAAAAGTGATTCTTTGTTATGCATTTAATGGGCAAGTTCCTCTGTAAAAGTGATTCTTTGAGCACATATATTTGCATTTGGATGTTGGCTTATTTTATATGCAAGTTTCAATTTTTTCGGATTATGAATGATCAATGATTTTCGTCTATATATAGGAATTCTACTATGGATCACAGCTGGGTAAATGTTTGACGAACGAGTGTTGAATATCAGAATGGGGTGAGGAATTTATAGAATTTGCTAAACAAAATGCCCATGATGATAGGGGGAAGTTTTATTGTCCTTGTGTAGAATGTTTGAATGAGAGTCGACTAAGTCCTGAAGTTATACACACACATTTAATTTGTCACGGATTTTGTAAGACTTATACAGTATGGGTATGGCATGGTGAAAAAATGCCAAGCGGGTCTCAACATGGGGAAGTGGCCTTTGATGATAATGACACGGATATGGATGATCGCATAGAGGACATTATCCGTGATGTAGGAGAAGAGGCTTTTGAGCGATCACGCACATATGGTAATATGTGCAGTGATGCGAGACGCCGCTATACCCAGGTGTAAAAAATACCAATTGTTGAACGTTGTATTGAAATTGGTAAGCTTGAAGGCACGTCATGGATGGAGCGACAAGAATTTTCAGAATTGCTTGAGGCTTTGAAGGACATGCTTCGGATCGTAATGTGTTGCCGCATCGCTACTATGATGCTAAGAAAATACTTTGTCCACTGGGGATGGAGTACAAAAAGATCCATGCATGCCCCGCAGAGTTGTCCGATATGTGAAACCCCACGGTACAAGTCAGATAAGGGGCCTGCAAAAGTGTTGTGGTATCTTCCAATCATACCAAGGTTCAAGCGGTTGTTTGCGAATGTAAATGATGCAAAAAATCTGAGGTGGCATGCAGATGAGAGGATTTCGGATGGACGGCTTCGACATCCGGCCGATTCTTCTCAATGGAAGAAAATCGATCAATTATTTCCGAACTTCGGCGAAGAACCTAGGAACCTCGGGCTTGCCCTTAGCACGGATGGCATGAATCCATATGGAAGCCTTAGCAGCATACATAGCTCATGGCCTGTACTCCTGATTGTTTACAACTTATCTCCTATGTTATGCATGAAACGAAAGTACATCATGTTGTCTATGTTGATTTCGGGACCAAAACAACCGGGAAATGACATAGATGTTTACCTTGAGCCCTTGATCGAAGACTTGAAGGAGTTGTGGGAAGAAGGTGTCGATGTTTTTGACTCTTTCAAGAAGGAGGTCTTTAGAATGAGAGCCATGATATTTTGTACTATAAACGACTTCCCAAACATATGGGAACTTGTCGAGGTATAGTGTAAAAGGCCATAAAGCATGTCCGGTTTGTGAAGAAGGCACACGCTACCATCAACTTCAACATGGAAGAAAGACGGTGTATCTTGGACATAGGAGATTTCTTAGACGGGGCCACCCATATCGTCGATTAAAGAAGGCATTTTTTGGTGGCCAAGAGTATGAAGAAGCTCGGTGGCATTGACTGGGAGCAAGTGTATGAAAAGGTTAAAAATATCGGTGTCATCTTCGGTAAGAGTGGAAAGAATAGAAAAGAAACAAATATATGGAAGAAGAGATCTGTATTCTTCGATCTTCCATATTGGCGCAATCTTGATGTGAGACATTGTATTGATGTCATGCATGTGGAGAAGAACGTATGTGATAGTATTGTTGGCACGCTTCTCAACATACAAGGTAGTTCCAAGGATGGTGTGAAGGCAAGATTGGATTTGCAAGCAATGGGAATACGCGAAGACTTGCATCCAAGGCCATATGGGAAGATAACTTATTGTCCCAGGCTTCTCATACTTTGTCTAAGGATGAGAAACGAAGCTTTGTGAGTGTTTACATGGCACAAAAGTTCCCTCGGGTATTCTTCAAATTTTAAGAGGCTTGTCTCAATGAAGGATTTGAAATTAGTAGGCCAAAAGTCTCATGATTGTCATGTCTTGATGCAACAGCTACTCCCGTTAGCTATTCGAGGCATCGCCGAATATGATCTTCGGGTCGTTTTGACTAGACTTTGTTTCTTCTTCAATGCGGTTTGTAGTAAAGTCTTCGAGATTGAAAAGTTGGATGAATTGGAGAATGAAGGATATCTTATCTTGTGCCGGCTTGAGAAGCTATTTGTTCCTACATTTTTGACATCATGGTTCATTTGATTGTTCATCTAGTGAGGAGATAAAGTTGTGCGGCCCTATCCATTTACGGTGGATGTACCCTATTGAAAGATCTATGAAATAACTAAAAGGGTACGTGAAGAACGCGTACGGCCGAAGCATCAATTGTTCGAAATATGTTTCGAAGAGGCCATGGAATTTTGTCAAAATTATTTGGCCAAAGTAAGACATATTGGGCTTCCAAAACGTCGGTGGTGGTGAAGGGGGTAGACGAGGGGCTTCGGTAAAGAGTGTGGATCGTGATGAATTGTCACAAGTCCACTTATACATCTTGAATAATGTTGATGAAGTTCAAGCCAGCATATCTGTACATAAAGAAGCTGTAAGGAAAGAGAGCCATCGAATGACCGAACAAAGGTTGATTAGGGAGCATAACGAACTTTTGCAAACTGGTTCAAACAAAAGGTCGAGGGATCTGAATGTGTTTCGATACAATGAAATGGTTAGCACGTGGTCCCGAGGTTGATGTCATAAGTTGGAATTCGTATGTGATCAATGGTTATACATTTTACACGAAGTCCCTAGATGATATGAGCACAGTCTAGAACGGTGGTGTTATGTTAGAGGCTGAATCTATGCACTTCTCCGATTCGAAAGACAAGAGGCCTAAATTGGCGGTCATGCCATATTATGGGGTTATTGAAGAGATTTGGGAGGTGGACTATGTCAAAGTTAGATTTCCCATCTTCAAATGCAAGTGGGTTAATGTCAATAATGGTGTTCTGATCGATCGACTAGGATTCACTTTAGTCGATGTCAATAGTAGAAGTTTTGGAGATGAACCTTTTATTATGGCGAGATCATGCAAAACAAGTGTTCTATATCACCGATCAAGAAAATAAAATGTGGTCGATAGCTCTCCAAGGAAAGAGGGTCATTGATATTGATGAGGAAAGTCATTCAAATTATGGTCTTCTGAGAGTACTCCTTTTCGGACATGAACGAAGAAGATGAAGCGGATAATGAACCCGGCATAAGAAATGATCATCAAGAAGGGATATGGGAGGATATCACTTTATAAAAGAGTCAATTCATCATAAGGTAATATTCATATGCAGAATTCTTAGAAAACTTTAAGGTTTTAACTATATTATATTCCTTCTATGTTCTTAATTAAACAATGTCATCATTGACTATACAGAACAGGGAAAAAATTTGGGAAAATTTAGACCGCAAATAAAAAAAACGGTCTTAAATGTTCAAATATTAAGACCGGATGTATTTCTATGACCGCTCTTAAAGGTATTAAGCCGGTCTTAAAAGTTGGTCTTTTAAGACCGGTCCATTTAAAAAATCCGGTCTTGAAAGTCAGTCTTTTAAGACAGGGTAATTAGTCCTTGGTCTTAGAGTCCGCTATCTTTTGGACCGGATTGATATTTGTCCGGTCTTAATATTTGGATCTTTTAAGAGCGGTCGAGTTTATGTCCGGTCTTAAAGTTTGAGTTTTAGGACCGAACCAAAAATATTTCAGATTTATTTAGTACGACTTTTAAGACCGAAGGTTTAAAATGTCCGGTCGAAAGAAACTCTTTAAGACCGTTTAAAAGTCCGGTCTTAAAGGTAGACTTTTAATACCGCTTTGAACAAGGCGGTCATTGGTCCGGTCCTAATGTACTGTTTTGTCCGGTCTTAAAAGCCTTTTTTCCACCCGTGTTTTAAGAAAACAATGCATCTGGCCTTCTACTAGCTCATTAGCTAACGACAGTTAATCACAAATATAGAACCAATTAGAGTATCCAAAATAAGCCCTATGAGTGGCAATGTACATCATTTCAAACACATAAGTATGCAAAAGAGGCTATACACAGATATCGTAATATCAAGCCTTGGGAGCTCTCCCCAAATTCCCAACACATGAACTACCACCTGAAAAATGTTAAGAGTAAGGGGGAGACAAAAGCCTTAGTAACCAAAGTTCCAAGTCATCATACATATCAACATGTGTTAGTGAGGTGTCAAGTCGGACAAAAACATAACAATGCATGTAATGTCATTCAAAAAATATCATAATTATATATATTAACTCATTCGAGTCTCAAGGAGGAATGCAGAGACAAAAGCTCAAGAAGGCCTATCAAGTGGGATAAAAAATATCAATACATATAATATATTTCACATAATCTCATAATCATACATATTAACTTATTCGAGTCTCTCCCAAAGGAGGTATACAAACACAGAAGCCTAAAAAGGCCTATCCCCATCGTTATGGAGACATACACACAAGCCAAAAGGGCTTATTCCTTTCTCTTATGGACAAAAAGAGCTACAAGAGGTTGATCTCCTCTATAAGACGAATGAGCCACGCATGCCTATCCCAATAGAAGCGAATAACCAATCTCATATACACCAATGAGATGTCTTATCACATGATAATATTTTTCTCACACCCAAGCCACAATGGCCTATTCCTTTCTCATTGGAATGAAAAGAGCTATAAGAGCATGATGTCCTTCTCTTTATGACAAATGAGCCACGTGGCCTTATCTCAATAGGGACAAATTAGTCTCGATGGTCTTTCCCAATAAGGATGAATAACCAACCCAATGTGCACCAATAGGAAATCTTATCACGTGATAGTATTTTTCTCATACAAGCCACAAGGGCATATTCCTTTCTCTGAGGAACGAAAAAGAGCTACAAGAGCTTGTCCTTCTCTCTAGGATGAATGAGCCACATGAGCCTATCCCAATTAATAGGGACGGATTAGCCTTCATTCTCTTTATAAATTATACTTTGAATAACGTTCCTTTGTTATCAATTATAGGGTTAAGTAGCAAATTCTCTCCTAAAGTATATGTCCAAGAGCAATGTTGCCCTGAAAGTTTTTTTTGATCTCAATATCGTTCCGGAAGTCTAAAAACGTAGTAATATTGCCCTTTCCGTTAAAAAGCTAACAATCAACATCAATTTTTAAAAGGTCAATGTCAGTATTTTAACAGAAAAGGGCAACATTGCTATTTTTTTAGACTTCCGGAGCGACATTGAACTTGAAAACATTTCTAGAGCAACATTGCTCCTAAGCGTATACTCGGGGCGGATTTGCTACTTAACCCTTAATTATATGATAAGATTCCATTCATCATGAATTAATTTCTTTCTAAATTAGGATGTTACACATTTAATGCTTTTTCTCTCTCCAAATTTGTCACACTTTCTCTCATCATTCTTCTCCTCTACATTCTCTTTCTTCTTTTTTCTAATTTGTTATCTCTTACTTATTCCCTTAATAAATAATGGTATATTTGGGAAAGAAACTAGATAGCTTGCATTTCTATTGTTTTTAACTAATTTCTTGATAAATGCGAAGTAGGTATTTAGCTCTCATATTTTGAACTAGGGGGAGTATTAATGTATACTACTTTGAATCCTAAATATAAGACTCAGTTGACTTTTTTTAAAAGATCAAGAAAGCTATTTAAATTATTTTAAAGTATTTACGTTTATTATTTTTTTCTAAACTAATTTGTCTGACTTATAAATTGATATATAATCTAATCATACATAACATATCATATGATTAAATAACTTATTTAGCTTCCTTAATCTTTTCGAAAAAAGGTCAACTAGACCTTTATTTAGGACCGAAGGTAGTAATAAGTAGTGGTAAAGATGAAAAATTGTTGAATTTTATGGAAGAGTTGATGAAGTTTAATGTTTTTCTTGGTCTGTATGAAATATGTTAGAAATGCCTTATAAATAGAATCAAAGGAGTACTCTATTATAAGTTTTGACAACAAAAAACTAGTGATGAACACACACCATATGCAATGCTCCTTTCGGTTGGTAATATAAGATATATTTACTTAATTCGAATAGATTAAGGAAGTTGGTTAGGTTAATAAATATTATACTTTTGTTTTTCCTAAAACACCTTAGTCATGTTACTAAATTCCTTCAATCTCTTTTAGTTGATTATTGTTGAGGGTGTATCAATAGGGATAAATTAGGAAAAGTTTGATAAATATTAGAAAAATATCTTATTTCTAGAATCAAGATAAACTCTTAGACTAGGTCTTATATTAAGGACCGAATGGAGTAATTAATATTGCCATGTAATTTTTATTCGAGAAGATCTCACCTAGGTCCCAAGGATTAGAAAAAATATCAAAAAATCCTAGTACAGATTCCTCTATTAAAAAAAGTCTTTAGAGACCTCAGTGACATAGATGAGCTTGTCAATGGATATTCTATGACTTGTCAATATAGTGTGACATACACTTGTCATCGGAAGCTGTTTTAGTTAACATAGATGAGCTTGTCAATGACCATTCTATAACTTGTCAATATAGTGACATACACTTGTCAATAGGAGTTGGTTTAGTTAACATAGATAAGTTTGTCAGTGACCATTCTGTGATGACTTGTCAATATAGAGTCACATAAATTTGTCAGCAAGAGCTGCTTTGTTTAAAATATATGAGCAGATGAGCTTATCAATATTCATTTTATGACTTGTCAATAATATAAATTCACATTTGGAATCTATATTACCGAGGTTCATATAGACTTTTTGATAGAGGAATTTACACTAAGATTTTTTTATTTGTGGGATTTGAATGAGATTTTCTCTTTTTATTTATGGTTTGTTTCCGTTTCCCAGAAAATTCTTTGACTTCATCACTAAGTAACGTTATTATTGAACTTAAATCCCCCGATTCATTCCTCCTTAATGACTTTGTCATTTAGATCTATTAATTTCTTTGACTTACTAATAGAAAAAGGGAAAACGAGTGGTGCCAGAAAAGTAAGAGAGCTGATCCAAGGACAATATCACCACGAAAATCTTTCAATGTCCTCCTTTTGGTAAGGGGGAATGCGAAGGGAAGTAAGAGAATGCTAGAGGGAAAGATTTTTTTTTTTTTTTTTTTTTAAAAATCAAACTAAAAACTTGGGTCTGTGGCACAGAGCATGATAAAACAAATTGCACCATATGATTACATTCATATTTATGAAGAATTCAACTTATTATAAATTCTATAGTATATGAAAATAGAAAACTAAATATAAAACAAATTCTATGTGACACATAAAAATAATAATTACTTAATCCTTATAATTTTAGTTCAATTAAAACCCAAACCTTAAAGTTTAACTGATACAATTCAATCCTTATAGTTTTAATTATTAAAATTATTGATCCTACATTTTAGAAAATAAAATTATATATTTCTTATAGTTTAGAGACTAAAGTTTCAAATTATTAAAACAATAAGGTTTGAGTAATAGACTAATAGTAAGTTAAATTTTAGAGACTGAGTTTTAAATAGTTAAAATTATAAGACTTAAGTTGTACTAAGTCAAAATTTAGGATTTTAATTATAATCAAGTTAAAACTATATTAAGAAAATGATTAATTATCCAATAAAATATACAAAAATACAATAAGTTTCCCTAGCCAAAGCATAGTGTTCAAGTTGGATTAATTAAAATGTTAGACTCCTTTTATTCTTCCTCCTCCATAATATTTTTCTTTTATATTCTTATTACGGACCTAGCCTAGGCCCATTATCTCAGCTAGTACGGGGGCAACCCACCATCCGTGGGACCCAGCCATGACCTTGGACACGCACCCACGATCCCGGACATGCACCCGCGATCATGGATATGCGCACACGATCCCGGACACGCACATGACACGTACGGCGTGGCAGCCAAGGGACTAACTAACCGGGTATACTCTATATATACGAGAGGAAGGAGACGGGCGCCGAGGTACATTCATTCTAAGCCTTGACTTATCTACATACAGTCACACGGCACACACAAAGCACCCCTTAGGCGAAACGCTTTGCTTGTGTCACCGTGATCATACCCTCTCCCGAACGCTTGACCCATAAGCATACGGGAAGGGCACACGATCCTATATCAAACCAGGACCTTCAATAGGCCGGACATCGGAGTTCTACACTGAGAACAGTGGCGCCGGCCAAGTGGGGATCAATAAACTTCTATTCCGTGACCATGAGGATAAGCACTCGTGCTTCGGGCCAAAGACAATCGGAGGCGGATCAAGCGGGGACAACCGTCAACCACCGCGTCAACCACCCCGTAATGAGCGTAGGTTAACCGATGCGATGGAGACCATCGGGAAGGAGAAGATCGGCTTTCTCGGCCGAAGAACCATTGATTCCCAACAATGAACGACATCAAAGGACAACACTGTCAGACACGGAGTCCTCGGCTCCACGAAACCAAGGCAGTGGACCACGAGAATTCCAGTGCGGAGGAGGCGGGACATCCCACATGCCGAGCCGGACTTTCGATCTCTTCAGCCGGGATGCTTGCGATAATGAGACGGGTGGACAACATAGACAAGCGCCATACCCTTCACTATCGGCGAGCGGAAGAGCGGGAGAAAAGGCGGACCCACACCCTTTCAGGCGGGGGCCAGGAAGATAAAACTTGGAGAGAGGGCGACGATGACGAGAGCTCGGCTCATCGCAGCAGGCGGAAGGCGGAAGACCGTCGGCAGCGGGGAGGGCCAATAGGAGGAACCGAGCCAGGGATGAAGAGGGTCGACCTCGGGCGAGGAACCATCGAGGTGACGGGGACGGTTCCCCCAAGTGGTTTCCGGCGACGGAGATATGTCGACCAAATGCACAATAGCTTTTTCTCCAAGGAGATCCGAACGCCCGATTCCACGAGAAGCTGAATTTGGGCGAGTTGACAAAGTATGATGGCACACAAGACCCAGACGACTCATTTAGAAGACTTTGACGTTCACATGTCGGTTAGAGGTCTCAAGGAACCAATTGTGCCCCGGATCTTCGCCGCGACGTTAAAGGGGCGGCGTTGAAATGGCTTCACACTCTTCCCTTTGGGTCGATCCACAACTTTGAAGACTGGCCGAGGCCTTTGAGTTGCACTTCGCGACTAGCAAGCGGCAACCAAAATCCCGGTATTCTCTCTCCAAAATCGGACGGCGGCGAGAGGCTGCTCCAAAGTTACAGACCGCTTCAATCATGCGGGATGCTGCGAGTGCGCGGACTTAACGAAGACGTACACGTTCACTTATTGGTGGACGGCCTCGATAAGGAGTCCCTTTGGCGAGAATCCTTTTAAAGGAGCGAGCAAAGAATCTCAACGACTTCATATCTCGTTCAAAGAAGTACTTGGACGTCGAGCGATGCGAATGGCAAACAATCCCAATTCGAGGCGGGACCAAGATAGAACCTCCCTCCCGGGGGTCGAGACTTCTCGACAACGGGAATAGGGATTCCCGGAGAAGGGGGAATGAAAGCAAGAGCCGAGGTGGCAAATTTGATCAACGGAGCAAGTACGAGAAATATTCGACCCTGACGGTGCCTCGATCTCAAGTTTGGAAGGAGGTAGCAACGGCCAGAGATGAAGAAGGTCGATCGGCCTCGTCTATCCTACCGAAGATCCGGGATAGACCAGTCTAAATATTGCTCGTTCCATGATGGTCGAGGTCATACAACCGACGAATATTACGAGCTCGGGATGCAATCGAACGATTTGTTCGGGAAGGCAAACTTCAACGATGCGTCATAGAGCATCAAGGAAAAGGTGGGAAACGAAAGACCAAGAACCGCGGTAGGACCCCTCCTCGAAAGTTCAAAAGCGGGAAGATAAACGAAAGGCTCCGAAGCCGATGGCGAATTTCCGAAGCGGAATTCGGCGCAATGTAATCGGCGGAGCAATGGGCGGTGGCGGTGATACTATAAGCCGAAGGAAATACCTTCGAGAAGTCTGTCCGTCGGGACCGACCTAAATTCAAGGAACATCACACTGAGGTAGCACGACCGCCTTTGTTTTTCACAAGAGACGACCTCAAGGACGTTGTCCCCGGCCATCAAGATGGGCTAGTGATAACCGAACAGTCGTCACCTAGAGTCAAGCGGATATTCGTGGATGCCGTAGCTCGGCCGACATACTAAGGCGGGAAGCGTTCAAAAGAATGAGCTGGACCGGGACGACTTAAAGCCTTGCAAGACAACCCTCATCGGGTTTAATGGAGAACAATCTCGTCAGAAGGGGTTTATCGACCTCGGGTTCACCCTTGGAGTCAAAGACGCCTTTAAGTCAGAAAGAGTGCGGTTCATAGTGGCCGAGTTCGTTTCACCTTATAACATAATATTGGGAAGGCCAACCATCCACAAGTGGGACATCTTTGGTGTCTACAAAGCATCAAAAGCTCAAGGTGATAGGCAACCAAGGAACCGTGGTCACCAGAATCGGGGATCAAAGAGAATCTCGGCGGTGCTATTTTGAAACCGTGAGAATTGGGAGGCGGATCTTCATCGCAGCCCCAAAGAATCGGCTATCGGACCATTCGGACGGGATTCTCCAGGACGAAGAAGTTAATCTTGTGGAATTAGACATCAGAGACGATGAGGCTCGCCCTGTAACCCAGCGGGAGACTGGAAGATCGGTGATCGGAGACCTCTTCGAGACCACCAAGATTGGCAAACACCTATCTTAGAACTTAGAAGTCGGTTGGAGGAATTCTGAAAGAAAACGGGGATGTCTTCGCACAGGATTCATCTCGGAGTACTGGAATAGACCCAAAATTTTGTTGTCACAAGCTAGAAGTCTATCCAGGGCTCAATCCCAGTGTCGCGAGAGAAAGAGGAACCACGGACCGAGAAAAAAGGAAAGCGTTGGAAATTCATATCCAAGAATTACTCGAAGCGGGATTTATTCGGGAAATACGGTATACAACCCGGTTATCAAATGTGGTGATGGTAAAAAGCCAAATGGGAAGTGGAGAGTGTGTACCGATTACAAGAACTTGAACAAGGTATGCCCAGAAGGACTCCTACCCAATGCCAAACATCGACCAACCGGTCGACAACGCCTCGGGATTCCAGCTCCTATCCTTTATGGACGCGTACTCGGATATAATCGAGATAGCGATGTACCCGAGAGGATCGGGAAAAAACGGCCTTCATTGCGAAAGAGCTAACTATTGCTATAATGTCATGCCTTTCGGATTGAAGAATGCGGGAGCTACATATCAAAGGATGATGAATAAGGTCTTTGCAGACCAGATTGGCCGCAATGTGGAAGTGTATATAGATGACATGATCGTCAAAACCTTGGATCGGCAACGTCATATACAAGACTGGAGCGGACATTCGCCAAACTCGGAACCTACCGAATCCGGCGAACAGGCCAAATGTGCTTTTGGCGTCCCATTTGGGAAGTTCACGGGTTTCATGCTGACTAACAGGGCATTGAGGCCAACCGGACAAATGTAGGGCGGTGATGGAAATGAAGGCTCAGAGTAATAAAAAGAAGTCCAACAGTTAACCGGAAGATTGGCCGCCCTAACTAGGTTTTTGCCAAAATCGGCGGAGAAGGCTTTACCCATGTTCGAGCTCTTAAAGAAGGAGGCATCGGTGGAATGGAATTCAAAGTGCGATGACGCATTTGAAGACATAAAGCAATGTCGGCCAATCCTCCGGTCCTCTCAAAACCTCGGCTGGCGAGAGTCTTTTCCTTTACTTGTCGATCGGCGAGGAAGCGATCAGCGCGGCCTTAGTAAGAGAGGCGGAACACGGACAAATTCCTGTGTATTTTGTCGGCGAGAACCTGCGAGAATGCCGAGATCCGATACCGAAGCTAGAAAAAGTGGCATTCGCTCGCTTTGCGGCCGTCGGTTAAGACCTTATTTCGGGGTCACCATATCGTTGTTAGAACAAGCCGACCAATTCGACAAGTCTTACATAAGCCGGACCTAGCGGGAGGATGACTAATTGGGCGATAGAACTCTCGAGTTCGACATCACCTCTGGCTTCGCCATGCAATCAAGTCACGGGCGTTGGCCGACTTCATCGAGAGAGCTCACCCCGGCTTCTAAGTCCGACGAGACACCGCGGGCGAATGGAAGGTGTATGTCGACGGATCGTCGAACACGAAAGGAAGTGGGGCGGAGTCATTATTGAGAGTCCGAGAGGGGTTACAATTGAGCATTCGTTGCATCTCAACTTCCCAACTTCGAACAATCAAGCGAGAATACGAGGCCTTGATAGCAGGGCTTCTTCAAGCCAAGGAAAATGAGGCCACAAGAGTTAAGGTTTTCACCGACTCCCGGCTTGTGGCGGCTCGGATCGAGGGTACGTATCGGGCTAAAGGCCGCTAATGGCCAAGTATCTCCTAAAGGCAAAGGACTTGATGTCGGGTTTCGATGAAGCAAGCTGTTACTCACATTCCCAGGAGAAAACGCAAGAGCCGACATTTTATCAAAATTGGCAAGCACTAAGCAAGTGGTTGTCATCGCACGGTTGTCCAGCAAAATCTCGAAGATCCGGTATGCATGATGGCTATTTCGGTCGAATCATTTGGAAAAAGCCGATAGAAGACTACCTTGAACGTGGACTCATCCCGGACGATGCAATGGAAGCAAAAATGTTGATTCGTGACGCGGCCAAGTACACAATGGTGGAGGATCAACTTTACCGAAAAGGATTACATTCTCCCATGCTTGAGATGTTTGAACCCAAATGAAGCGGGGTATGTCTGGCCGAGATTCATGGAGGGGCCAATGGTCAACATATGGGGGCTAAGGCGCTCGCCGAAAAACCCTTCGAGCGAGGCTATTGCGGCCGACGTTGGAGGCGGATTCAAAGACCCTTGTAAGACAATGTGATAGTTGTCGAAACATGCCGAGAGTTATTTGGCGCCCCAGTAGAGCTTCATTCCATCACGGCCCCCTGGCCATTTTACAAATGGGGTATGGACATTCAGGGCCATTCAAGACAACACCCGGCAAGCGCTGCGGCTAATCGTGGCGATAGACTATTTCACCAAGTGGATTGAGGCCGAACCTCTCACAACGATCTCCTCGGCTCGCGTGCGGCGGTTTGTTGAAGTTAATATAATTACGCGCTTCGGAGCACCACCGAGATAGTAATGGACAACGGAACTCAGTTCACTGGAGTCGGATTTCGTGACTTGATTTACGAATACGGAATACGGCATCACTTTGCTTCCGTGGAACACCCGCATGATTCAACGGGCAAGCCGAGGCCGCCAATAAGGTCATCCTTGATGGTTTGAAGAAACGTATGTTGGAGGCGACACCTCTTGGGCGATCAACTACCTTTTGTCCTTTGGGGAAATCGAACAAGCTGCTCGGACATCCACCCAAGAAACTCCTTATAGGCGCTACGGTTGTGAATCTATGATTCTGTGGAAATAGGGATGATGTCTTGGCGCGGGAAGAGCATTTTATCACAAGGTGAAATTGCCAATAGTGAGGCGTTAGCGATAGAGTTGGATCCGGCCGATGAGGCCTGGGTCACCTCCCATTGTCGGGATATTGCAATGAAGCGGTGATCGCGGCTCGTTATAACAAGAAGGTTAGACCAAGAAGATTCCGGCCGGTTGCTTGGTACTTAGAAGGGCCGACATCGGGAACAAGAACTCCAAAGACGGCAAGCTTGCGGCTAATTGGGACGGACCTTATCGCGTTCGGGAAACTCTTGAGAGAGGAGCTTACATTACGGAAAATTTGGATGGAACCCTATCAAGCGAACATGGAATGCGGACAAATTAAAGGCATATTTCGATTAGGCTTATCTCGTTGTTTTTCTTAAAGCATCGTTTTCCATTATGTTCTTTATTCAACGTTGGCTGTGGCTTTTCCCTTCGCAACAATTGTTGTGCCAAATATGAATGAAACTCTCGTTCGAGGTATCTATTGAATTCCAAACATTGTCTTTTTCAAGATTCAATTGTTATTAGCTTTTCAATTTGAAGAAAACACGTCGATAGCTATCGCAGCCGGACACGCTAATTTACTCAGGGTATCAATAGAAAATGTCATGCCGACCACGATCAGTCAAAATGCTCGGACGCTATCGGGACAAAACCGAACCGGGCGGGTGGCAATTTTCATTTACCTTTGGATGACCAGGTTACTATACCGGGAATTTTATAAGACGGTGCAAACACTAGCACTTTAAAACATTATGGTCTTATGACCAAAAGCGCGTTCGCGGTTACGCTTACCTTCATATGACCTTGGCCAGGTCAACCGCGATAACTGGTAAAGTTATATTCTTATACGATGCATTATGGTTGCTAAGTTACCATCTATTGTTAATCGTAGCCAAAAGTGGCCATATTGGCCAATCTCTCAAATAAAGTCATTGCCGGTAAAACAACCGGATAGATTATACAAGTTAAAAAGAGAAAGAAAAAAGGGAAATCAATCCAGTGTGCTTGGGGCGGTCGAGACTTCCTCGCCTGCTCAGCCTCCAGCACGGCCGCATCGCCATCTATCCGGGTCTCGGAACCAGCAGGAGGTTCCACATAGGGGACAATCTGCCCCTCAGTCACATAGGACCGGAAATGATGCCCCGTAGTGTTGAGCTCGATCCCCGGGTTCAAAGCTCGGATCTGGGCAAGTGAATTCTCAAACGCCTCCACCCCGAACCCGGAGTAGCAACTCCTGCAGCGCGGGTTATCTCCGCGGACAGATGTGTTGAGGACGCCTCCCCTCGGCTTTTATCCTGTCCACTTCGGCTCGAACCCGTCCTCTCACTTTGTCATGGCTTTTAACGCTCTTCGCTTCTAGCTTGAGCCGCCTTAAAGCCTTCAATTATTACATTGGAGTCCGCCAAGAGCCCCTCGGTCTCTTTTAGTCGAAACTCCACTTTCTCCAGTGGACCTCACGAGCACGGAACTCGTTCGAAGCGACTTGCCATTGTTTGAGCTTCATCGCGGTCTGTTCGGGCACGCTTCGGCTCCGTGGCGCCTCCGCATATTTGTGGTGCGGGGTGAGAAACGATTGGGTCAAACCGGCACCTTTCAAGAAAGCATTTCCCAATGCACGGACCTCTCGTACGTCTACTTCCCGCAAGGCCACCGGCTCTTGATAACGGGCGGGAGGCGGGAGTGCAACGCCGAGTTCCTCGGTAATACCCTTACTCCACAAATGTGAACGGGAATGACGGTGGAAGGACGAGGGGAACCAGGGGTATCGAGCATGGAGAGGGGCTCGGCGTCGGTCGACTTAGGAAGCGGCGATTTCGGGACGGGGAGGCTCGGATAGGAGAGACAGGTCTGACTTCGGTTCGGGGCTTGGACGACTCCCCGACCTTAGGCCTCTTTGGCTCGGCCTGCCTCGAAGACTCTCCGACCTTCGACTTGCCCGCCTCCTTGGCCGACCTCTTTCTCCCCTTGGCGGCAGGCTCGGGGATCCCAGAAAGGTATTGAGGCTCTTTCATCTTAAGACCTAACAAAATGCCATACTCGGCCACGACGCCATCTCATCTTGACGCCGTGCCTCGGCCCGATATTGGGCTACTAAGGAGCCGGCCCTACTGATGCCGTTCGCTCGAACGTGGTCTATTATGGCATCAATGGCCTTCCTTTCGAGCTTCGGCAGATTGGACCGCTCCACCTTATATGCGCTAGGGGACACATTGTGGTGATCTTGACACCAATACAAGTTAAACTCCCGATCGACCTTTGAGAGTCCGGCCCTTTGAGGAACCAAGGAGTTGTACCGGTTTTAGCGACGACTTTGAAAAAGTTGCCCTTGAAGCGTTTGAAAGAGTCGAGGCCCAGGGTAAACAAGCGCCGATTGGCTATTCCCGAATGGAGGTCCGGCCCTTGAGCTCCGGCGGTTCTTTCCCGGGCGAGAGGTGTGGGGGTTGAAGAAATAGAAGAACATGGAAGTGGTGCAAGGCGGTCAAGGCTCATGCAAAACCACTCAAAAGCAATCGAGGTAACCCCATCCATTGGGGTGTAATTGCGAGGAGCTATACTAAGAAGCGAAGGGTGGCCATTTGAAATTCGGAAAAGGGGAATCGAATCCCAAGCACGGTGATATAGTCGGCATAGAAAAAGAAAAAGGAGTTGTGGCTCCTCCCTCACCGAGCACACAGAGCTCTTCCTCTTCGAGGAGACAAAGCGAGTAGGTGTTAGTATCTCGAGGCGGAAGACCTTCCAAGTCTTCCATGGTCGGCTTCGACCAGATAGGATAACACCTCTCGGGTAACCCAAAGGAATTGGTCAATTAAGTCTTGTGGGGGCTAGCGCGGTTGGCGTTTCCAGTTCGACTCGGCGCGTGAGAAGAAGAAGACGACGCCATTATACCTAACACAAATAAAAATATAAGAGATCGAGAATCTTCCTAGCATACCGATGTCAATAATTGAAGGCGAGACTCTACGGTTGTGGTAAGATTAAAATCCAAGTCAACGGGACTCGGCGATATTGCTTGAGGAGCCGGGACCAAATTGTGTCGGCACGAGCCCAAAATTAAGTCGGTTGTGGAGGAATCCCCACAAGAAATAAGTCGGGAGCACTCATACAAGCAGTCGTAGCAAGGCCCGATGTAGGAATCAACCTCGGCCCTTGGACCCGAGCGCCACTTTGTTAGGCGGCTATTCGGGAGGTCCGGAGAAGTGGACACATCGAAACTCGGGTTAAACTCCCTCGGATTAGGAAGAAGCGGGAAGGAAGCATTCGGACTTCCCCTAACCGACGATGCATCGTCTCGGATTTTCGTCGGCCCACCACCAGAAGTTCTTCCCTTGCCTCCACGGTGATCGGTTAAAGCAACGGTTTGCAGCGTTGGACGGGAAGATTCATCGCCCCAAAGCCACCAACGGCTTTTTCCCTTGACGGTGTGGCGTAGTTCCGCCAGTTCTTCGGGGTCATATTCTTTATGTCCTTTGACATTGGGAGCCACTCTACTAAAGGTATTAACGAAAAGGAAACGGCTCACTCGAAAAAGGGGGAGTTTTGCACAAATGAAGGAGCGAAAACAGGACTACGCGAAAACCCACTCAACAAGGGAATTTACCCAGAATTTCAACTAAATACGGACGCAATCTCACAGGGAAACGGTAGATCAGAGCAAGAACAAAAGAAAGAGGCAAGGAAACAAGAATACCTACCTAGAATATGGAGATGATCAAGGGAAGTTGTGGAACGAAGATGGTTCACGACACAGGTTATCCTCCGGAAGCGAGAATCGTCGGAGAGAAGTTCTTCAAAGCAACGTTGATAAAATAACAAGGAAGGAGACTTGGCGGGTATAAACCTTTCGAAACCCAATCGACGGGGCAAAAGCGCCTTTTCCATCGGTCGAAAGGATGACGTGACCTTCTCATTTAATGCGCGTCATCAGGCATTAATTACGCCAAAGCCCGTATAGGCCAGCACCCCCTCAATTCGGCTTCACGACAGTCGAGGGACGCCAGCTGGCATAGGCAAATGATAACGTAGAAGAGGAATCGACAGCCAAGATCCGGGCACAAGGAGCAGGAGTCACAGTCAATTATCCCGGCTTGCTCGTTAGGCTAATCAGCCTCTGAGAAAGGACCCGCATTTGGAGTCTTCGACCGTGCAAGAAGCGAGCCCGATGGTCGAAGAACAACAAAATTTAAACAAGCATAACCCGGACCACATGTCTGGGGGCAATTCAACCAGAAGACTTGTAGTTCCGAGATTGCTTGAAACTCTGATAGACACCTTATCAAAGTAAGACGGGGCGCAGCTCCGATACAACTAGAGGATCCAGCAACATGTCCACCCCGGTTGACCAGAGACCCGGACAACCCTATTCTCTTTCATCATTTTCTCATTTTCTCGTTATTACTCTATCTCTTGTTCATTTATAAATAATGATTTTTAAAATATATATATATATTTTTAATATATTTACTAATTTTAACTGTTTTTTAAAATCTTAGAATTCAATTAGACGGTATTTATTATCAAAGTTGTCCTTAAACTTCAAGAACTCATACTCATAAAAAATTTGCTTTTTTTGCTTCTAATGGCCGGAGAATCGTTTCAGGAAAGTTGGCTTTACCATGGGAAAGGAAAATGATAAAGACTGAAATACCCATATCCGTCTAATGTTAAACTTGTTTGCTATGGTTTTAATATTCTCCTACTCTAGTTTGTCTGATCATCTACTACTACAAAAAAAATAGATTTAACGGTTCAACTTGTATATATCCAATAGGTAGTAAGAGTGTTTATTTCTAGGGTTAAATGATAATTTTGTCTCAGAGGTTATCACCAAGGAGCAATTTTACCTCGTAAATGTATAAAAAAGAAAAGAAGAAGCAATTTTACTCTGAAAGTGTAAAAAAATGAGCAATTTTGTTCTAACAATTATTCCAATTAATTTTAACTATTAGTTGACTAAATTTGTTGAGTCATCAGTCTACATGTCATTCACGTCATTTTTATTAAGGTGTATGCAAATTTGCCTCGAAAATTCTAAATCTAACTTTTAAAACAATGAAGTAAATGACATATGAACTTCTATGACAAAATTGCACCTTAACAAAAATGACATAGATGACATGTGGACTATCAACTCAGCATATCTGGTCAATTAATGATCAAAATTAATTGAGATAACAGTTAGGGTAAAATTATTCCATTTTATGTCACTTTTGGGACAAAATTGCCTACAAAAATTTTTTCAGTAACCCTTATTTCTATTATATTTTTATCACTCTCCTCAACTTGGAAAGCAACAAAAACAGACACGCACACACATCTCACTTGCTCACATGTTGATAAAAATTATTCCATTTTATGTCACTATTTGAGGACAAAATTGCCTGGCAAAAAAATTTTTTCAGTAACCCTTATTTCTATTATATTTTTATCACTCTCCTCAACTTGGAAAGCAACAAAAACAGACACGCACACACATCTCACTTGCTCACATGTTGATAAAAATATCATTTTTTTGACCAAGGTTTAGGTGGGATGAGTTATGATCACTTAAGTAAGTTATCTTATATTTGAGTTATCTTATAAAAAAAAAAGGAATTAACTTACCATATTTTGTAATATTTTTACTAATAATTATAGTTACAATTATTTTCACACTCATTGTTAGTAATAATTATAACAATTAAAAACAATCATTGTGTAGTTTTTTAATATCAAAAGTATTACAATCATTTACTCGTGTTTTTTTTTTATCTCACCAGGATTTTCATCTTACCAAATCATTGTGTGTAATATATATATATATATTATCATTTACTTATAAAATCATTTTCTATTTATTGGGTGCCAAATATATTAAATAGTTAGCAATGGAAATTTTTATTTCCATTCCCACCATTTTCTTTCCTATCAATTTTATTAAAATGCATTGTCTCCTTCTACCAAAGCACATTCATGCTCCAAAAACTTTTTTTTCCTACATTACCGCTAGTATAACCTTTATGCAATAAAATAACTAAATAAGTCAATACTTCATTTTATCCTTTTTTATAAACATTTTTTTTATGGGGCTATTTTTTAATATATGTAATTTATTTGTGTCTCAAAATTTAAACCGTTTTTTCTTTTTTTTTTACCTATGCTAAATACATGCTTCCTCTGGTCCTTATTATAAGACACCAACTAGTAAATTTATTTGGTCATTTTTATAAAGCACTTGCTTGTTCTCAAGGAGTATCAATTATTATTTTCCATGTATGCCCTTAATAAATAAGGGTAGTTAGTGAGAGTAATAATTAATACTCTCTGGTCTTTATTATAAAGCACCAACTAACTTTTCTCACAAACCAATAAAAGTAGTTAAAGTCAATAAAGTTGTCATAGAATCTAAGTAATTTCCAATATTACATCTATTAATTCCACTAAACTCTAATATTATATTAATTATTACTCTCATCCACTACCTTGTTTAATTAAGGGTAGATATGGAAAAAATAATAATCAATGTTTATTGGGAACAAACAAGTGCCTTATAAAAAAGACAAAATAAACTTACTAGTTGGTGCCTTATAATAAGGATCAGAGAGAGTATGATATTAGAGTTTAATGCAATTAATATGGGTAATACTGTAAGTTATTTAAATTGTAGAACAACTTTATTGACTTTAACTACTTTTATTGGTTTGTGAGAAAAGTTAGTTGGTACCTTATAATAAAGACAAGAGGGAGTATCTTTATATTAATTACCCGCCACTCACTATTAATTCTCTTCAATTTAATCATTTATTTCTCATTCTCTATCAGGGAGTATCTTTATATTAATTACCCGCCACTCACTATTAATTCTCTTCAATTTAATCATTTATTTCTCATTCTCTATCATATTTTATACTCATTCCTTTCATATTTTTTATCCATTATCTCTCATATTCTGTTTTCATAAATAAGAGTGTAATTAGAATAAATTTAATTTTTTAACACATTTATTATTTTTAACTAATATTAAACTTCACTTAAGAGAGTAATAACATTATTACAGAAGGAAAAGTTGATATGGAGGTTAATAATTAATGTGATTATATATAGTCAACTAAGTGTATTTAATTTTTTTTATAACGAACTTGCTTATTTTCAAAAAGTATTAAATATTATTTTTCATGTATGCCAATAATAATTAAGGATAGTGAGTGAGGGTAATAATTAATATAATATTAGAATTTTGTATAATGAGTAGAAATAATATTAGAAATTATTTAAATTTTAAGATAAATTTAATAAATTTAATAATTTTTATTGGTTTGCAAAAATTGTTAGTTGGTAGTACTTTATAAAAAGGATTAGAACCAATGTAAAAATAGCACTAAACCGGGTATTCTCATAAAAAATTAATAATGAATTAATGTGATTATATATATAAAAGTTTGATATCGCGATTTACGAGACATCTCCCAAGGTCTCTCAAACTAGAATCAAAAGTATGGGGTCCCACTTTCAATGATGGCACGTGAGTCTCCTCTCCACTCTCTCCTCATCATGAGGCGATGATCAGGCGCGTTGCATCCTAGGCGCGTGAGATCGTTAGTCAACAGTCAACGATTGAAAAAGCCGATTTTTCTCAACCGAACATCATAAAAACGAATCAGCCTTCTTCCCTTTTAACCGTGCTCCCTCCTTACGTTCTTGTTTTTTTTTTTTTAATTGACCATGTCAGGAAAATATATAAATAAACATTTTTTAATAAAAGGAAAATAAATAGATATAAGTTCAGTTTTGTAAACAAGGAACAAAATCATCAATTTTATTGGAGAAACATGTGCATCGGATGATTTATACAAAAAAAAGATATTTTTTCGGAAGATAACCTAAACAGATATTTTATTAATTAAATTAATTATTATGTTCCCCATTTAAAAAAAAAAACAGATATAATTAAAAAAAATTCTGACAATACAACAACCATTATAAACCTTCAATAGAAAAAATATTACATAAGACTTCGTAATGTAATTCAATATAATATTATATTTCTGATTCTTATTCCTCCTAAAAAAGAACTAATTTAAAAGGGTAAGAAAAAGTATTTATTTTATATTTTTCAGGTTTAAAATTATAAAAGTGTTTTAAATTTGTGAAAATGAGTTTTGTAATAAAAGTTATGGAGGGTGTAGACCATTTAAATTTTTCATTAAAATTTAGACAAAACAATTAAAATTTATACTTAAATTTCAAAAAACTTTGAACGAAAATTATAAAAATGATTATTATTATTATTTTTTTTATCATAGTTTGACAGGATCGCACATTTTTGTAGTACTATAACGTGTTTATCTCTCTGGTTTAAATTATTTTACGTTAATTT
The DNA here is from genome assembly GCA_025563575.1 of Acacia pycnantha. Taxonomy (NCBI): domain Eukaryota; kingdom Viridiplantae; phylum Streptophyta; class Magnoliopsida; order Fabales; family Fabaceae; genus Acacia; species Acacia pycnantha. The sequence goes on from JAMWYP010000157.1 coordinate 380,038, forward strand.
AATTAATTCATTAAATTCACATTTGGGTGTCTTGTTACTCGCTCACTGATCACTAGCCAAACAAGTAGGCAAATAACAGTGGGCAGGGTAGAGGGGTAAATAAAGAACCAAACCATGGTTAAAATACAAACCCAGAAGCACAGTGAGGTAGGCTTAAAGCCTAGGAATAGCCATTTATGTCATCATTGAGCCAATTTCCCAACTCTGACACAAGTCATCATTATCACTCTCCCTTTCTCCCTCTCTGCCTCTATATATATATATATATATATATCTACACATTGTGCCTGCCTTCCATACTTTTACTGTTCTGCGAAAAGTAAAGAAAGGCTGTGACACCTCTCCACTGTGCTTCTCTCTCTCTATATCTCTCTCCCTTTTCTCCGTTTTGCTTTCACCACAGAAGTTTTTTTCAGGACTCTTCTTTCTCTCTCTCTCGCTCTCTGTTTGGTTTCCCGGAAAGTGACTCTGGTTTTTTTTTCTCAGAGGAAAAAATGGCGGAGAAAGATGATGGTTTGGGGTTAGGGTTGAGCCTGAGTTTGGGACTGGGAATGAATCCGTCTTCTTCTTCTAAGGAAAGTCTCATGCAGAAGAAGATTTCTTCTGGGACGGTTCTGAATCAGAGAGGTTCATGGAATGATATTTTCCAGTTAGCAGGTCAGATTCTTCTCCTTCTTTAAAACTTCTGGATTGATTGATATACATGCAATACAAAACCCAGAGTTTTCTGCAGTTTTCGATTTCAGATCTAGCATTTGTTGTCTTTTTGTGAATGTTTTTGCCCAGACAAATGTTTCGAAATGATCTTTACCATCATAAAGGAAAAAGCTTTATTTTGATTTATAAATATGATCGCCAGTGTCTCTTTTTTTTTTTTTTCCAATTACTTGTATGCCATTGCTTTGTGGAGACGTGTGTCTTGGGGTTGAGTCCTTGTCTCAGATGTGTGACACGTGGCAGATCGGAGCTGCGAGGCCAGGACTTTGCTCCGGGGAGTGGATGTTAATTTAGCGCCGCCGCCGCTGACGGTGGTGGACTGTGACGACGAGAATGGCGTCTCCTCGCCGAACAGTACGGTGTCGAGCATCAGTGGAAAGCGGAGTGAGAGGGAGTCTATTGGCCGCGAACATGAAGCCGAGCGTGCGTCCTGTTCTCGAGGGAGTGATGATGATGATGGCGGAGACGGTGGCGGAAGAGATGTTGACGACGGTGACGGCGATACATCGAGAAAGAAGCTACGGCTGTCGAAGGAACAATCGATTGTGCTGGAGGAAACCTTCAAGGAGCACAATACCCTCAATCCGGTGAGCATCAGTGGCATTTCTGTAAATTCCTGTAAATTCGATAACAATGAGGGTATAGTTGGGATTTCGTTATGGTGGTAAATCGGTAATTTTAACTTTTTTGTTTGGGGGTTATTATTTTTCGCAGAAGCAAAAACAGGAATTGGCCAAAAAGCTGAATCTGAGGCCGAGGCAAGTGGAAGTTTGGTTTCAGAACAGGAGGGCAAGGTGAGTTTATAACAGTTACTTATCGTTCAATACTGACATTTTGCATCTATGAACTTGAATTAGTCTTATTTAAATGTTAAATTATTAAATTTAAACATAAATAACTCTGGGGTTTTGAATTGACCTGCTTTATGTAACATATCCTCTTCACTAAATGCTTTAAATGTCATTCATGAATATTGGTCATGCCATTCTTCAAACTGTTGAAAGCAATGAAGGAAACCAAAACATAACCCCATAATTAATTATTTTTAGTATAATTAATTATGGTTTTTAGTTTTCACACTTCAAAATAAGGGTCAATGACAACAATTATCACACATGAAATTGAAGTTTATGATAAATAAATTCACTAATTAATATTGTGACAAATATGGCCCATGATCATAATCAATGTTAATCAAATGCTAAAGCTTGGTCGGGTCGGGTCGGTTTGCTATCGGGTTGACCGAGTCTATTGGTTTTGTCATGTTGTTTGAGAATTAATTAATGGTTTTGCTTGTGGTTTTTCTTTTTCAATAATTGTAGGACTAAGTTGAAGCAAACTGAAGTGGATTGTGAGTACTTAAGGAGATGTTGTGAGACTTTGACGGAAGAGAATAGGAGGCTGCAAAAGGAAGTGCAAGAGCTTAGGGCACTAAAACTATCCCCACAACTCTACATGCACATGAACCCTCCCACCACTCTCACAATGTGCCCTTCATGTGAGCGCGTCGCGGTCTCGTCCACATCATCCTCCTCCTCAACAGCCACCGCCGGTGGAGCTCCTCCCGCGATGACTTCATCCAACTCAGCCCCATTGAGCTCCAGCATTCAAAGGCCGGTTCCCTTCCTCCCTTGGGCGGCTAATTCAAATCGAAACCGTCCGGCAGACCGGCCATGAAACTAGATTATAATTTTCAAGGTTATTATGGTAACTACCTGATGAAGAAGAAGATGAAGATGAAGAAGAAGAAGACAAGGTCATTTTAGTTACTAGAAAGGCATGAATCATTGTGTTGAAAGAAAAAGGTGGGGGAAAAGGTTATTTAAGGCAATTAGAATGATTTTGAGTGCTATGAAGTCCTTGAAGTAATGTAGTTACAGTGTGTGAGAGAGGTAGAGAGACATAGGAAAATATGTATGGAGTTTATTAATTTCATTTTCTTGGTTTTTATAATATTAAATGTAGTAATTTCATTTACTATTGATAATTGAGTTTATGAGAAGGTTGCTTAGGGTTTATTAATGGTCCGTTTGAGATACCGGGAGCAGAATTAACTTATTTGTAGTTTCACTTTTGCAAACATAAGATAGGATAAGATTGTAAATGTAATTTGTGTTTGGAATCGCAAGGTGAGAAGTGACTTTTTTCAAAATATGTTCTTGTTTAGATGATTATTTGAAAAGTTATTTGAGATGAAAAATGATTTAAAATGGTATGAATACTCGGGAATAATCAAGTGCCTTATAAAAATGACTAAATAAACTTGTTAGTTGGTGTATTATAATAAGGATCGGAGGAGTATATTAGTTGTATATATTGTGATAATCGAAGATAAAAATTTAAATTTAAATTCGATAAAAAAATTAAATTATTATGAAAAATTAAAAACTTTAAAGTACTTAATCAAATATATTCTGATAGATAAATTAGAATACCTACAAATAAATATTTAGTAGTACATTACTTATTGGATCATATATACCTAATATTTTTATCCAAAAGCTGAAAAATCTGGGATTTTTTTTCCTCCTCATGACTATACCAAACAAGCTGAATATAGAGTATGTGACCCTTTTTTTTATTTTTTTATTTTATCTGTGAAGCTAATTTTAGCAAGGGGCTTACTTCATGATGGGCAGGGGGCGAAGAACAAGTTCTAGTCAACTAGAGTGAGAGTGAAAGTAGGAAAAAGAAAATGATGGTTTTAGATATTATCTTTAATTAGTGGTTTTGACTTTGATAAAAAGATGACAGAGAGAATCCAAATCTGATCAAATTCTCACTTGAGATTGCGATGCTGTTTTACAAAAGTGAAATAACGAAAAAAGTGGTTCACACATCGCTTTAATAATTATTATTTTTCTTCTTGTGCCCACGGATTTGGATTTTTCAAAATTGATTGTGATAACTCATACTCTTCTCTGGTTTAAATATAACATCTAATTAATTTTTTTAAGAGGTTAAAGAAATTTAATAAATTACTTTCTTTGTTCCTAAATACTACTCTCTTGGGGTTCATTTTGGTCCTAATTATAAGACAACATTCTAATTTTTGTCAATTTCTTTTTAGAATATCCTTATTTTGTTCTCTCAAGTGTGTTTGATTTTTTGTGAGTATATGTATGTCGGTGCGTAAACTCTTCCAATCAATGAAACTTTTAAATTATTGGATTTTAATTTGTTTATATCGATAAGCTGACGTTAATTTGCCAATATATATGTACACACACATATATAGACACACACGTGTGTGTGTCTGTGAGAGCGCGTATGTATGTATATCTGTGTGTGTCTGTATATGTGCATGTTTGTCAATATATATATGTGTGTGTCTATATATTTGTGTGAGTGTGCATATATATATATATATGTGTGTGTATGTGTGAGTGTGCATATATATATATATGTGCGCGCGCGCGTATATATATGCGTGTGTAGATATATGTATATGTATACAAATATGTGTGTGCGCGCGCATACACACACATATATGTATATATAGTAATATCATTATTTTAATTAGAAAATGTGTAGAAAGAAAAATTATAGGTTGGAGAGGTATGAGGTAGAGACTATTGATTTACTTTTACTTATGTTATTTAAAATTTATATAAGGGCATTTTAGGAAAAAGAGTAAAATTAATTAATTTAACTCCTCTCCTTAATCTCTCCAAAGTTAGTTAAATATGTCCTATAATTAGGACCGGAGGGAGTATAAGTTTTAAATAACCATTTTTTCGTTTATCAAGAAAGTAGTTAAAATAAATAAATATGTAAGTACTCTCCCGTTCCTAAATATAAACTTCAAACTTGAGAATATTTATTTTTTTTCCCTCCCAAAATATAGTATTTATTTTCGGTTTGTAAAAGCATTTATGACAGTTTTTAAACTTTAATCCTTGACTTTATTTATTGTTTCTCAGTTATCCTCTATATAAATAAGAGCATGGTTGAAAAAAAAAATTACTCCCTCCGTCCCTAATTATAGGAGCAAATTTTAGAGTTGGTTTTAATCCTAATTATAAGAGTAAGTTTTAACTTTTGTCAATTTTTTCCTATAATACCCCTATTTATACTCATTATTAGGAGCATTATATATGTGTGTGTTTACATATATATGTATATTTGTGTTTATGTGTGTCAATATATATATGTGTAGATATATATGTGTGACCACACACACATATAAACATGTGTGTGTAGATATATGGGTGTGTGTCTCTATGTATGTAGATAGATCTATATGTATACACATATATATACACACATATATGTTTATATAGCAAGACCATTATTTCAATTAGAAAGCGTGTGGAAAGAAAATTAGATTTATATGTATACACATGGCTATATAAAAAGAAACTAATATACATATATAAACTAATATGTCATGGATATCTAACGTAAGACAAATTAGAAACACTTATAATTAGGGCAACTTGTGTCATTTTAAATTTATATAAGGACATTTTAGGAAAATGAGTAAAATTAACTAATTTAACTCCTCTCATTAATTCTCCCAAAATCGGTTAAATTGCTCTTATAATTAGGGACGGAGGTAGTACATATTTAGATCTTAACTAATTTTAACGATTTTATTGATAACTACAAATCAGTTATTTGAAGCTTTTATTTAGAGATGGAGGGAGTAATATATATATTTTTACCAACTATGCCTCTCTAATAAATATAAATTCTCATCCACATTCTTAATTAAGGCAATTCACACACACACAAGTCAAAAAGTATGCAATAAATGTATACAATCAAGGGTAAAATTGAAAAAAATAAAAATAAAAATAAATCTTAATACAAAATTGAAATGAAACTTATATTTTGAAACAGAGGGAGTACTTTAAAGTCTTTAATTTATATTTTTTAAAAAAATCAAATTTTTCTGTTATAAATTTATATGTAATCAAATGATACATGACATATCTTACGATGAATTAACTTATTTAACTTCTAAAAAAATCAATTGGATCTTATATTAAGGACACAGAGAGTATGTAATACAGTTTTTGTTTTCTTTTTCTTACTCTTCTAATCTTCTCTTTCTCTTATACTACTTCCTATTCCTTAATTACCATTATTTTCCAAAACTATCCCTATTAATTGCAAATGTTAAGGGGCCTTGCATCAAATGATAGATTTGATAATGTAAATAATTTAAAGAGGGTACTTTAAGAAAATCGATACACAAGTTTGACAAACAAGTGAAACAACTAATTAATTTAATTAATTTTCTTAATCTACCTAAATCAATTAAGAAAATATTATATTTATGACTAGTACTTAGTTTTTGAGTTGTGTCAATTAAATAATCATTTAATATCTTGATAACTCAATCATTCATTTTTTTAAACAGATTGGTTTTGGAATTTTTCTTGAATTCACAAGGCAAGCCTAACGCTTAAGATTGTTCCACATGAGGATCCTCTGAGGAGGCCATCAAACTATCGATCATATCCTGCTTTAGCCTATGCCAGCTTCTGGATAGATTTGATAATGTAAATAATTTAAAGAGGGTTCTTGTAACAAAATCATGTATGCATGAACATTGTGTGCCTCCTTGTTTAATAAGTCTGTACACTGCAACAGATTACGTGGAGCATATCTAATTTCAATTTCCCAGTCAGAGTAAATCATGCTTCTAATCTCATAAATCTTTTCTTGCAGTTGATGATCGGTGTTTGTTTGAGATAGCGATTAGAGTCTTCAAAAATAACTTTTCAATCGTGATTTATGATATATGAGATAAGTATGAGAGATGAATTATGTTTCGATTTATGTAAATAAGTACTTTTAGGAGTTTCAAACATAATCCAAACAATACAAGCAAAAATCTTTGCTAATGTTGAAGGTAGGAAACCCAGCTACTTCTAAGAACCCACCACCCGTTCCTCCTGTGGAATCTCTGATCAAGCCACCACAAGAAGCATGCCGATGGTTATCAACAGAACCATCAACATCCAGTCTGACATAACCTTCTGGTGGAGCTTTTCATCTTGTATCAATGTTCCTGTTAAAGCTGAAGATCTAGTGACGAAATCGTCCCTGGTCTGTTGCTTCAATCAGCTGGTATATGATGGTGTGTACAATCTCCCTATTCTTCCACAGATTTCAGCATATGAGACTGAACACTTGAGCCCAGTTCAATTTGCTGAACCTTGGCATGTCTATCTTCTGAATCATATTCTCCTATGCATGCTCAAAAGAACTTACACTTTCTAACTAAAGTATGACACAGTTGGCAAATGACTGAGTGCCTTAAACATGATGTCTTGGGTTCGAACTAGACTGTGTGTAAGGAAAAGACTTTGTTGTAAGAAGTAAAACTCACTTTGGTGATTTCTACGTCCCAGGAAGATTAATCTCTATTTATCGGTTAAGGGATACCATTTAGATTCTACCCAAAAAGAAAGAACTTATGGGTTGCATGGATTTAATTTAATTTGATTAGAAATCAATGGAGAATATATTTTTGCAAAGAGTTTATATTTATTTTGTTTTATTATTGTTTTTTGGCCCATTATCTCACATTTATTTTTCATAAATATAAAAGCTTGAATTCAGCATTGAATTCGACTAGGAGTGTCGGCAATTTAACTCCTTTAAGCAATTTCTTTTGTTGTTCTGTTCTATTTTTAAGTTAGGAATTTCTATTGTGGAGCAGGAACATTTTGATTTGATTGATAAGAATTTGATCCATTATTCATAAAGTTGTAGACTTGAATTCCGTTACTGATATGAAAATGGGTTCACATTAGGTGTTTGTCCTAATGTGCTTTTTGCATGCTTGCTCCTCTAATTAGAGGGACAAGCACATTTTATTTTATTTTTTAAATTAAATTATATGTTATTTTTTGAATTTTTTTTTTTACACTCATTATCTCAAATTAATTGGTTTCCAAGATCTTTGGGGTTACAAGACAAATAAATCTGAATGCTAAACTGAAAATTAATTAATTTGAGATACGAGTGCAAAAAAAGTTTTCGAAAAAAGATATAATTTAATAAAAATATATTAAAAAAATAAAAAATTTGCTTGTCCCTCTAATTAAAGGGATTAACATATAAAAAGCACATAAGGGAGAAGCACCTTATGTGCTTCCTATGAAAAGTTTGTTTTAAGGGCGAATCACAAGTATTTTGGTCGAGACACTTTTTGGTCCTCGAAATAACACGCGCTACCCATTTTGGTCCTTGAGTAAAAGAAATGTCATGTTTGGTCCTTTTTAGGGACTAAAAGGATTTTGGGAATTTGTGAGGGATTAAAATGCCCACAAAAATGACTAAAAGGACTAAAATGGACCTTTTTTCTTGTTTAAGGACGAAAAATGACATTTTTTTTACTCAGTGACCAAAATGGGTAGCGCGTGTTATTTCAGGGACCAAAAAGGGTATTTACTCAAAAATTATTTATTGCTTAAATTCACGGATAGATACTGTGACTACTTTTGGTGATTATTCTCTTTAAACTGTATAGATTAGGAATTAAGCAGCACGTGAGCGAGAGAAATGGTAAACAAGGATCAGTGGATCACCCACTACCACTAATGATCTAATCTCATATCATTCTTCAAATTTCAAAGCTTGCGTCTGCATTCTAAAGTTAAAAAGTGCTACCTAATTTTTTTTTTATATAGAAAAAAACAGAAAAAATTTCAGTGAATTTAAGAAGTGCCTACACAATGATGAATTTGATGCTCATGATTGAACTTTAATGATTGGTTTTTACATGAGGAATTCAAATTTGATTTTCCAAGAAGGAGGAGAAAATTGTCTATTGATGTACCACTCTGGTCTTATTTATAAGTCTCTTTTGACTACAAAATTCGGTCCTATTTATAAGTTCTCTTTAATGTAATAAATGACATTGTGACAATTTTGTCCATATTAATTGTACCAAAGAAAATAGAGAGAGAAGAAAGAGTTGAAAGATACCCAATCAAAATAGGGAGAGAAGAAAAAATTGAAAGATGTTCATTCATAAATGAGGGTAGAATTGAAAATTTACCCCATAATCATTGAATTAACTAACTTTCTTTGGTATGTGTGTTTTGGTAAAAAGACTTTTCACATCCATAAGATTCAATACGGGTCTGCTTTGATGTTCACTAAGCAAGTGGACTCAACTTGATTGGATATATACATGGGAACTTAATAAAAGAGAAAATCCCTTTAAGGTCCCAAGAGACAAAAAAAATGTTAAAAAAGTCTCACAGAAAATTTTGATGTAAAAAAAGTCTCATTAACAACTTTTTCAGTAAATGATTAACAACTTCATTTATAAGTTTGACAATCTTTTAAGACCTTTTTGACAATAAAATTTTTATAGGGCTTTTTGACATTTTCTTGGTCCCTTAAACCTTAAAGTGTTTTCCTAATAAAAGTTGGCAAAAATATATAGGGTAGGTTTAGTCTTTTAACTTTTGTAGTGTAAAAAAAAAAGTCATTTGACTTTATACATCTAGTCCCTAGTTTTACAAAGTATATTTTCAGTCATTTAATACTAATATTGTTAACAAAAAAAAAAAATTGCTGATATTTAAGTTTTAAATATTGACAAAATATTTTCATATCAAGTTTAAGTTTTCAAAATAACAATGATTGTTACAAGAAATTTTTATTTTGACAATCTGTGTTAAGATTAGATGACTAAATAAATGCTTTAATGTTCACACATCGCTTTAATAATTATTATTTTTCTTCTTGTGCCCACGGATTTGGATTTTTCAAAATTGATTGTGATAACTCATACTCTTCTCTGGTTTAAATATAACATCTAATTAATTTTTTTAAGAGGTTAAAGAAATTTAATAAATTACTTTCTTTGTTCCTAAATACTACTCTCTTGGGGGTTCATTTTGGTCCTAATTATAAGACAACATTCTAATTTTTGTCAATTTCTTTTTAGAATATCCTTATTTTGTTCTCTCAAGTGTGTTTGATTTTTTGTGAGTATATGTATGTCGGTGCGTAAACTCTTCCAATCAATGAAACTTTTAAATTGTTGGATTTTAATTTGTTTATATCGATCAGCTGACATTAATTTGCCAATATATACGTACACACACATATATAGACACACACGTGTGTGTGTCTGTGAGAGCGCGTATGTATGTATATCTGTGTGTGTCTGTATATGTGCATGTTTGTCAATATATATATGTGTGTGTCTATATATTTGTGTGAGTGTGCATATATATATATATATGTGTGCGCGCGTATATATATGCGTGTGTAGATATATGTATATGTATACAAATATGTGTGTGCGCGCGCATACACACACATATATGTATATATAGTAATATCATTATTTTAATTAGAAAATGTGTAGAAAGAAAAATTATAGGTTGGAGAGGTATGAGGTAGAGACTATTGATTTACTTTTACTTATGTTATTTAAAATTTATATAAGGGCATTTTAGGAAAAAGAGTAAAATTAATTAATTTAACTCCTCTCCTTAATCTCTCCAAAGTTAGTTAAATATGTCCTATAATTAGGACCGGAGGGAGTATAAGTTTTAAATAACCATTTTTCGTTTATCAAGAAAGTAGTTAAAATAAATAAATATGTAAGTACTCTCCCGTTCCTAAATATAAACTTCAAACTTGAGAATATTTATTTTTTTTCCCTCCCAAAATATAGTATTTATTTTCGGTTTGTAAAAGCATTTATGACAGTTTTTTCAACTTTAATCCTTGACTTTATTTATTGTTTCTCAGTTATCCTCTATATAAATAAGAGCATGGTTGAAAAAAAAAATTACTCCCTCCGTCCCTAATTATAGGAGCAAATTTTAGAGTTGGTTTTAATCCTAATTATAAGAGCAAGTTTTAACTTTTGTCAATTTTTTCCTATAATACCCCTATTTATACTTATTATTAGGAGCATTATATATGTGTGTGTTTACATATATATGTATATTTGTGTTTATGTGTGTCAATATATATATGTGTAGATATATATGTGTGAACACACACACACATATAAACATGTGTGTGTGTAGATATATGGGTGTGTGTCTCTTTGTATGTAGATAGAAATATATGTATACACATATATATACACACATATATGTTTATATAGCAAGACCATTATTTCAATTAGAAAGCGTGTGGAAAGAAAATTAGATCTATATGTATACACATGGCTATATAAAAAGAAACTAATATACATATATAAACTAATATGTCATGGATATCTAACGTAAGACAAATTAGAAACACTTATAATTAGGGCAACTTGTGTCATTTTAAATTTATATAAGGACATTTTAGGAAAATGAGTAAAATTAACTAATTTAACTCCTCTCCTTAATTCTCCCAAAATCGGTTAAATTGCTCCTATAATTAGGGACGGAGGTAGTACATATTTAGATCTGAACTAATTTTAACGATTTTATTGATAACTACAAATCAGTTATTTGAAGCTTTTATTTAGAGATGGAGGGAGTAATATATATATTTTTACCAACTATGCCTCTCTAATAAATATAAATTCTCATCCACATTCTTAATTAAGGCAATTCACACACACACAAGTCAAAAAGTATGCAATAAATGTATACAATCAATAAGGGTAAAATTGAAAAAAAAAAAAATCTTAATACAAAATTGAAATGAAACTTATATTTTGAAACAGAGGGAGTACTTTAAAGTCTTTAATTTATATTTTTTAAAAAAATCAAATTTTTCTGTTATAAATTTATATGTAATCAAATGATACATGACATATCTTACGATGAATTAACTTATTTAACTTCTAAAAAAAAAAAATCAATTGGATCTTATATTAAGGACACAGAGAGTATGTAATACAGTTTTTGTTTTCTTTTTCTTACTCTTCTAATCTTCTCTTTCTCTTATACTACTTCCTATTCCTTAATTACCATTATTTTCCAAAACTATCCCTATTAATTGCAAATGTTAAGGGGCCTTGCATCAAATGATAGATTTGATAATGTAAATAATTTAAAGAGGGTACTTGTAACAAAATCATGTATGCATGAACATTGTGTGCCTCCTTGTTTAATAAGTCTGTACACTGCAACAGATTACGTGGAGCATATCTAATTTCAATTTCCCAGTCAGAGTAAATCATGCTTCTAATCTCATAAATCTTTTCTTGCAGTTGATGATCGGTGTTTGTTTGAGATAGCGATTAGAGTCTTCAAAAATAACTTTTCAATCGTGATTTATGATATATGAGATAAGTATGAGAGATGAATTATGTTTCGATTTATGTAAATAAGTACTTTTAGGAGTTTCAAACATAATCCAAACAATACAAGCAAAAATCTTTGCTAATGTTGAAGGTAGGAAACCCAGCTACTTCTAAGAACCCACCACCCGTTCCTCCTGTGGAATCTCTGATCAAGCCACCACAAGAAGCATGCCGATGGTTATCAACAGAACCATCAACATCCAGTCTGACATAACCTTCTGGTGGAGCTTTTCATCTTGTATCAATGTTCCTGTTAAAGCTGAAGATCTAGTGACGAAATCGTCCCTGGTCTGTTGCTTCAATCAACTGGTATATGATGGTGTGTACATACAATCTCCCTATTCTTCCACACAGATTTCAGCATATGAGACTGAACACTTGAGCCCAGTTCAATTTGCTGAACCTTGGCATGTCTATCTTCTGAATCATATTCTCCTATGCATGCTCAAAAGAACTTACACTTTCTAACTAAAGTATGACACAGTTGGCAAATGACTGAGTGCCTTAAACATGATGTCTTGGGTTCGAACTAGACTGTGTGTAAGGAAAAGACTTTGTTGTAAGAAGTAAAACTCACTTTGGTGATTTCTACGTCCCAGGAAGATTAATCTCTATTTATCGGTTAAGGGATACCATTTAGATTCTACCCAAAAAGAAAGAACTTATGGGTTGCATGGATTTAATTTAATTTGATTAGAAATCAATGGAGAATATATTTTTGCAAAGAGTTTATATTTATTTTGTTTTATTATTGTTTTTTGGCCCATTATCTCACATTTATTTTTCATAAATATAAAAGCTTGAATTGATCAGCATTGAATTCGACTAGGAGTGTCGGCAATTTAACTCCTTTAAGCAATTTCTTTTGTTGTTCTGTTCTATTTTTAAGTTAGGAATTTCTATTGTGGAGCAGGAACATTTTGATTTGATTGATAAGAATTTGATCCATTATTCATAAAGGACAAGCACATTTTATTTTATTTTTTAAATTAAATTATATGTTATTTTTTGAATTTTTTTTTTACACTCATTATCTCAAATTAATTGGTTTCCAAGATACTGGGGTTACAAGACAAATAAATCTGAATGCAAAACTGAAAACTAATTAATTTGAGATACTGAATTCAAAAAAGTTTTCAGAAAGCAGCACATAATTTAATAAAAATATATTAAAAAAATAAAAAATTTGCTTGTCCCTCTAATTAAAGGGATTAACATATAAAAAGCACATAAGGGAGAAGCACCTTATGTGCTTCGACTAAAAGGATTTTTTGGGAATTTGTGAGGGATTAAAATGCCCACAAAAAATGACTAAAAGGACTAAAATGGACCTTTTTTTTTACTGTTTAAGGACGAAAAATGACATTGTTTTTACTCAGTGACCAAAATGGGTAGCGCGTGTTATTTCAAGGACCAAAAAGGGTATTTACTCAATAATTCATTTATTGCTTAAATTCACGGATAGATACTGTGACCACTTTTTGGTGATTATTCTCTTTAAACTGTATAGATTAGGAATTAAGCAGCACGTGAGCGAGAGAAATGGTAAACAAGGATCAGTGGATCACCCACTACCACTAATGATCTAATCTCATATCATTCTTCAAATTTCAAAGCTTGCGTCTGCATTCTAAAGTTAAAAAGTGCTACCTAATTTTTTTTTTATATAGAAAAAAACAGAAAAAATTTCAGTGAATTTAAGAAGTGCCTACACAATGATGAATTTGATGCTCATGATTGAACTTTAATGATTGGTTTTTACATGAGGAATTCAAATTTGATTTTCCAAGAAGGAGGAGAAAATTGTCTATTGATGTACCACTCTGGTCTTATTTATAAGTCTCTTTTGACTACAAAATTCGGTCCTATTTATAAGTTCTCTTTAATGTAATAAATGACATTGTGACAATTTTGTCCATATTAATTGTACCAAAGAAAATAGAGAGAGAAGAAAGAGTTGAAAGATACCCAATCAAAATAGGGAGAGAAGAAAAAATTGAAAGATATCCATTCGTAAATGAGTGTAAAGTTGAAAATTTATCCTATAATCATTGAGCTAACTAACTTTCCTTGGTATGTGTGTTTTGGTCAAAAGGGACTTATAAATAGGACCAGAATGGTACTTACAAATTACTAACAAAATTTTCACATCCATAGTAAGATTCAATACCTGGGCCTGCTTTGATGTTCACTAAGCAAGTGGACTCAACTTGATTGGATACATACATGGGAACATAATAAAAGAGAAAATCCCTTTAAGGTCCCAAGAGACAAAAAAAATGTTAAAAAAGTCTCACAGAAAATTTTGATGTAAAAAAAGTCTCATTAACAACTTCTTCAGTAAGTGATTAACAACTTCATCTATAAGTTTTGACAATCCTTTGAAATATTTTTTACAATAGAATTTTTTATAGGACTTTTTTGACATTTTCTTAGTCCCTCTTTAAAGGGATTTTCCCTAATAAAAGTTGGCAAAAATATATAGAGTATGTTTAGTCTTTTAACTTTTGTAGTGTAAAAAAAAAAGTCATTTGACTTTATACATCTAGTCCCTAGTTTTACAAAGTATATTTTCAGTCATTTAATACTAATATTGTTAACAAAAAAAAAAAATTGCTGATATTTAAGTTTTAAATATTGACAAAATATTTTCATATCAAAATTAGTATTAAGATTAGATGACTAAATAAATGCTTTAATGATCAAAATGAATTTTTATATGAAATTAGAAGACTAAATGTGCACTTTTACTTTAAAAATTTTAAGAATATTGACGAATCTAAGAATTATTTTTCTTAATATTAGATAAAAACAATATATAAATTATTAAGTAGTCATGTTTTTTCAAAAGAAAATATATTATTTTTTTTTAAAAAAATCATTTTGGATGAAAAAGGCTAGCTTGAAAGTGGCCTGGGGTCCAACCTATAAGAACTTTTCCGTTGGCTGGCCCTAAAGAACAGAGGCTACTCAGTACTCAACCAATAACAACCAATGATTTGTACGAACTGTGCAGCCCTAGAGTGTAAAGACCATGATCATGCCCCTTGGCACATGCTTGTTGGTCCATGCTTTTTATACCCCGAGATAGCCCCTACCTCAGACAGACCACAATCACTTGATTTTTTTAAAGAGATTAATAAAATTAATAAAATTATTTGATTAATAAACTGATATACTATCTCCAGTCCTAATTATAAGATCGGGTTAATTTTCTTTGGAGAGATTAAAAAAACTAGATAAGTTACCTAATCATATTATATGTTATGTATCCTTAGATTATATATTAGTTTATTAGTCAAAATAATTAGTTTGGAGAAAAAATTAAAGAGTAAATACCCTTTCTGGTCTCTGACAAAAAACACAGACTTCATTTTGATCCCTGACAAAAATACCGACCCTTATTCGTCCTTTTTATGGGACTAAAAAGGACATTTTGAAAATTTGTGAGGGATCAAAATGTCCACCAATCGACCCTTATTCGTCTTTTTTATGGACTAAAAAGGACATTTTTTTGTCAGGGATCAAAATGAGGTCCGTGTTTTTTGTCAGGGGTCAGAAAGGATATTTACTCAAAATTAAAATATAAATACTTTAAAGTGATTTAATTAATTTCTTTAATCTCTCAAAAAAAATTGAATCTAGTTTTATAATTAGGATAAGAGGAAGTATAATGTAAGGATACACAACATATATAATTAAGTAACTTATTTAACTTCCTTAATCTTTTCAAAAAAAAATCACCTATGTCTTATATTTAGGACAATAGGACAATAGAGAGTAGCAAGTTTGGTTTCACATTGTTGGAAAGTAATCAAAACCATGGTTTTAATGAAGCATGTAACTGCTACCTACTCGTATTCAAACCATGGTATTGATGGATTATGGGATTCTAAGTTTCTAACATAAACCAAATAGGGACTTAGCCATCCTATCATTTCAAACACGCTTGGGTTTGGCTAAGAACACCAAACTTGATGGAGTCATGGAGATAACCTTTGATTGGACACATGCTTTTTGGAACAAAATATTGTCTGTTGGGAAGTTCCTTCTCCCTCAGATTGATTGGAGTTTATCCATGTAATTTGAGGCTCTTTGGTTCTCTTTTTTCCTGTCTTCAGAGCCTCCTTACTGACACTCCCATTGATGCATCCCATTTCGCCTTCTCCTATAAAGTTTAGTTTTTTCTAATAGCTCCAAGGTATTATCCTATAAGAAACAATCCATCCCGTTCAAGAGACAACTGAACACAAAATGTGGACACACCTCCCCGTTGAGATTCAAATCTTGGTTCACCACATTTATGAGAGATTAAGCCTATTCTGTTAGATCCAATATCTATTGGTTCTTCTACAAATTATAACTTATTCGTCTTATATAAATTTTAATATATTTCTAAATTTGGAAACATAAAGTGCATGGTAAAGATTTAAAGACAGTATTTCAAATATCAAATTATTAAAAATCAACCATCAAATCATTAAAAAAAAAAGAGATATACTTTAAGATCAACTACATAAATTATACAGTATCAACAACCAAATATTTATGATAAATTGTTAACCAAAAAGTTTGAATCAATCCATCTTCCTTTATCTTTTTTTTTTTTTGAAGACTCAATACAGTTTGATCTAACCTTAGATTAAGGAAAATAGTCATTCATCTAATATCCAGGTATATAGGGTTCTTCATTCCCTGAATTGATTTTCATCTTATAGAGATAACAAAAAGGGTGTAACATTATTGAAAGCCAGTCACTCAGAAAATGAAACCCCACATTACAAAGATGAACCACATATAATACATTCATTCAGAAGGATATGTACAATCTAACCAACAACTGTACCAAGAAATCTTATTTATGTAGACTTAACATTCCTACCAGAATGAATCATCATTGATTTACCGCACATATTTTTACCAGAAATAGACAAGGCTTTTATACAAGAACCGGCCACAAGCTATGAGATCAGCCACTCACCAAATAAACGGTCTCATGAAGCTTGGAATCATATTGGACTGAACTTATCTTTTTCTTGACCTGTTGAACTGAACTCATCGAGCTTCTTCCTCTGTCATGCGATGATAAATGATGGTCTCTTCCTTATTAGGATCAGCATGGTATTGGCCATAAATTGCATAAACGCCAACCATAACAACACTAAGAACGACAAATCTGATCCATGCTTCATAATGTAACTGCAAAAAGGAAATGTTTGTCGTTGCTTTTGACATATAAATCCATCAACATGAAAATTTTCATTTTGGACTAGCTTTTAGGGAATAACTTCTGAAGAAAAGTAATAAAAGTGATTTTAGATAATAGGTTTTCAAGAATGGCTTTTGAAAAATTAGAAAAATTTGGCTTATAGAAAACCATGGTTTCAATCATAAAAGTGCTTTTGGAAAATTTTAGGTTGTTTGGCTGCCTTTTGGAAAAACCATGGTTTGCCTCACCAAAAGTGCTTTTTTGGGTCTACCCAAATTCCAAAGAGAGGGAGCAGACATACCTGGGCAAATAAGAACATGTTGAAGAAGATGCAAATAACTGGCAGAAAGGGAACCCAAGGGCAAGAAAACCCTAGAGCATCTTCATAAACCTGTAATGGACAAGCAGAATTTATACATCAAAATGCAACAATCATGAAATCATCCGGCAAAAGATTTTCCTGGACTCATGAGACAGCGTCAACCCTTTGAACAACTGACATATTCAGATTGGATAGTGTTTGTTGAACACAACAGGAAGGAAAGGAATAGATCTATTCAAGATGTTTTCATTCTAAAGGACAAGATGCAATTATAATATCAAAGAAATTAGCTACATCTTTCTATCACCTATTATGCAAAACTAATAATTAGGAGCATGAAAGCAAGGATCCAGCTAAGAAAGTTATTTATCTCTATAAAGTAGTTCTAAGCGATGTTGGTCTTCAGCTCTAACTTATGCAAAATTATATCAACAAATAAAGTAGTTTTCAGAATGATATCATATACCAATTGACAATCTGGCTAAAACCAGACAAAAATAAGTTTCAAGCCAGTCTATTCCCATAAATCAACACCATCCCAAGAAACTGATAATCAGATAATTTCTCATTCATATTTCGACTTTAGATCTTATATTCAACCTTGTGTTTGATGCAATAGCTTTGATGAATCCCAAGCAAAATAAGTTGTAGTGTTCCTTAAATAGTTACCTGCCGGAACCAGAGAGCAGCAGAAGCAATGAATGCAATGACTAAAAGGATAATCAGAAAAATAAGTGACACATCAAAGCGGTATGAGACCCCAGCCCCAAATCCACAAATAGCAACAGCAATTAGGCAAATGACCCCTTCCGTCCAAGCTGATGATGAGACTTGACTACATGTCTTACCCCTCCAGCGAAGAGCTATTACACATGCTGAGACAACTGAATAGCCAGTCTGAAATAAGTTAAAAGAACATGTAAACAGGACTATTTGCAAACAAAGTCCAGTTATACATTATATATTTGTATTAAAAAAAACTGGGCTGTATTAAAAAGTTCTGAGAACCTTAATCAGAAAATGCAATGAAATACATTGCAATGAGAGAGATTAGTTAACAGCTTCAATGCCATGAACTGGTAAAGACTCTTACCAATGTACCAACAGAAAGAATGTGCGAGAGCACATGCACGTTGAATAGTCCAGCCAAAACACAAGCAATGACACCGACCCAGACCTGAGAATGAACAGGAGTGTGGTGCGTAGAGTTTACTTTTGCAAATATTGAAGGCAGTAGGCCATCCCTTCCCAGCCCAAGATACAACCGAGACTGCTCATGAGAAACATCCCATTAGTCCATGGTATATGAAGTAGGCACATCAAGTATCAAAAGTTTTCAAGTGTTTAACCTGGACATAAAGACCAACTAGGAGTGTTGTTGTAAGTCCGGCCACAGCACCTATGCTAATCAGAACAGTAACATATTTTAAACCCTTGGATGTAAAAGCTTCAGCCAAAGGAGCATCCTCCCCAATAAACTTGTATGGGACCATTCCAGTAATCACTAAACAAACTCCAATGTACAATAAGATACAAACTATCAGGCTTGTGATGATGCCAATTGGCAAATCTCGCTGAAATATTAGAAATAAGAGAAATAATAGTTAGAAAAAAGTGAATGAACTGAAGGGAAAGTACCTACGGTATATTATATCCGATAGGAAATACATTATCCAGCTTTTTCTTAAAGCAATGGAGTGATGTCAACATATCATACCTGTGGTCTCTTAGATTCCTCAGCAGAATTGGCAACTGCATCAAATCCAACATATGCAAAGAAGACCACTGTAGCTCCTGTAAATATGCTTTTGATGCCATATGGAGCAAAGGGAGACCAATTGGAAACATCAACCTCAAAAGCTCCAACACATATGACAAAGATAACAATGACCACCTGCAACAAATTGTAGAATAGCTATATTTCTGTCTTTGTAAAGAAATTCTTAATATTAGATAGATTGGTGGTAACTTGCAGGAATGAAAGGAACCTTTGTCACAGTCATAAAAGAATTTACGGCTGAAGATTCTCCAACACCCCAACAGAGAATTATAGTCAGAAGTACGAGAAGAATTGGAGCTAAGAGGTTGATTGATAGAACTCCTCCAATGTCTTGACCATGTCCAAACCAAAAAGGAATGTTTTCTTTGAAAATAGGAAAGAGCTCAAGAATCGTTATTACATAATTTGCTAAACTTCTTGCTATGCTAGCTGCCCCAATATGATAGTCAAGCATTAATTGTGCAAAAACAAGAAAAGCAGTGAGTTCATTGAAAGCTGAATATGTATATAGGTATGCTCCTCCAACAACAGCTGGAAAACGAGAAGCTAGTTCAGCATAACAGAGTGCATTTATAACACATGATGCTCCAGCAAGTATAAAACTAATTGTTACTCCTGCATTAAAGCAACAAACCACAAATAAGCCACCAAGTTCAGAATGGTAAGTTAAATGCACAATGAGCATTACGAATTCTGACCATTACTTAAAAACAGTTTTATAGTTGCAAACAGAAGTTTTTCAAAATAAGAAGTAATGGAAGTATTATACATCTTATTGAAACATTCAACAATTAAGCTTCAGCTCAATCGAAATCAAAATAGAGAGGAATGACAAGAAAGTGTATGAAACCTGACTAAACTGCTAGAATTGAGTGTAAATAGTAGGCAAGTGGCAGAATCCTTAGTACCACATTGCTTATTTTTCCTATTGTACAGTCTTTCCTTTATTATAGATATAATACAACCTCAGCTTATCCATTTAAGTTTAACCAAGTATTCTCTCTTTCTACAGTAACATTGCAAGTTTGTTGCTTTCCAATACTTCCATGGGTCTTTTATCTAGCCATACTTCTTATTGAAGAAAGACAAAGCATTTGTCAAAGAAGGAGAAAACAGACACAAATTTAACATTGCTGTAGCCATAAAACTCCATATAATTGGGAATTCTAAAATGGGAAAAGCATATAAATTGACAACTGGGAGCAAAAATCGAAAGACTGTCTTTTAAGACCTTTTTCAAAACAAACATAACTTGCCATCCTTAAATCTCAGATAAGATCCTGTTTGGTCAAGGTTTTTGGTGAAAAAAGTTGCCTATTACTCCCTTCGGTCCTTTTTATAAGAGTCTAAAATTTAAATTGTCTTGGTCCTTTTTTTAAGAGTCCAACAAGAGTTGTCTCAACAATTAATGAGTTTTTTCCATATGTGCCCTTCATTAATTATATATATTTGCATTAATTAAAGGGTTGGTGATACTTATATTTACTCTATTTCTCTCTCTTACTTGCCCCTTATAAATAAGGCATACTTGGAAAAAAAAAGTTTATTTCAAGACATACTTGTTATTCTTAACTAATTTTAACTGTTTTCTTAAACCACGTAATTCAGTTACCAGGTTCTTATAAATAGGATTGGAGGGAGTATAAAACAAATACCCATTTCTAATTTTTCTAGGTGCTTGGTCATATTATAGGAAGAAAAACCTAATATAAGTAGAGGTAGAAATAGTTTTTCTGCAGTAGGATGGAAGTGGAAAATTTGGAGGTTTTTCTTTTAAGTGAGGTAGCAGCAGACCAGAAATTTTGTAAGAAAGAAATAATGTGACTCAAATTTCTTATCTCGCCTTTTTCCATGCTCATTTCTTTTCTTACTCTAAGCTGAATTTGATGAATTTCAACATTTATATCTTAAAATTTTATGTTATACGTGTATCTTTAGATTAAATGTCACACACACAGAGATATAAAACCCAACTGAATATTTAAAATCACTAATTCATATAAATGATATTAATTGCAAACTCAGATCTGTACATTCTATTTTTAATTTAACCATTAAAACCAGTATTTATTAAAAAATATTTATCAAACACAATAATATTGCTAAAAACGCTGGTTAGCATAAATCTAGAATCCCCAGATGAAGCTGGCCCTAAATCCATATGCATTGTAGATCCACAAGACAATAGTAGGAATACCATAAAAATATAGAAACATAACAATTGGTTATAGCGAACAAAATCAAATGAATATCTTTTAAGGCATATCCCGAAGGAATATAGCTTCCTAGTTGTCGGGTAAATAGTCCAAATGATCCACAGTAGATCCATAATGCAAATTAGATTTCATCTCCTAATTTTAAGTATCAATTTCCAAGAGAACACCATGTTCTGCGGGTTGAAATGAAAATAAGTAAATAAATAAAGGTAGAGTAAAAATGAAACACAACCCAAAAAAAAAAAAAAAAAAAAATTTCCTGTGAACTCTAGATATCACAATAAAAATGCAAAAGCAGAACTTAGCCGCTCCATCTTCATTCAATTCTTTAACAGAACCCTTGAAATTCTCTATCAACAACTCCAATCAGAAAAAAGGACAAAAACTAGCGAAAAATCGCGTATTTCTAAAAAGGAAAAGAAATAGTGACCGCCAATTCAGCTGAAAAGGAGAAGAAAATTGGGGCACAAACCTGGTCCAGTATCGCGAGCGACAGTGCCGGTGATAACGAAGATGCCAGCGCCGATGGAGGCGCCAATTCCGATAAGGATGAGGTCAAAAACGCCCAGCCGGCGGGAAAGGCCATGGCTGGAATTATCTCGGGCAGCTTTCTCCGCCGGCGTGGCCAAGCGCTTGGCTCTAAGTGCCGACGACCAGAAACGAGTACAAAACGAAGAAGAAGAGGAAGGAGGAATGACCCCGCTATTGTCATGGATTCCCATGGCGCATACCGGGGATCAGAATGGAGAATAGAGATGGCAAGTCAAGATTCACAATTCGTCAATTCTCTATTAGAAATGGGCGGGACCCATGAATGGCAGGATTTTCGTATTTCTAATTTTCCCATGGGTGATCAACACGTAAATGTCAGGATTTAATAATTTATTTAGGGAAAAACATTTTCAGGGCCCTTTTAAGACTAACAATCCCAAAAAAAGCCCCATGATTCTGATAATCCCAAAAAAGGCCTCAGGGCCTTTTCAGGATTTTGAAATCTTGGTGAGTTGTCAAGAAGTGATATAGTTGTTAAGTGCGATATAGTTGTCAAGCGTGGTGATATAGTTGTTAGCAAGTGTTGTTAACGAGGTGATTTAGTTGTTAAAACCTAACCGTTAACAACTATATCACCTCGTTGACAATTCACCAAAAATTCTGAAAATCCCAGAAAAGGCCCTGGGGCTTTTTTTGGGATTGTCAAAATCTTGGGGCCTTTTTTGAGATTGTCAGTCCAAAAAGGGTCCTGAAATGGATTTTCCCATTTATTTAGTGTCCGAAATTCTTAGAAATGGGCGGGACCCATGAAAACCAAATTATCTAAAAAAAATAGTCTTAATTAAAAAAAATCTATAATAATTTTTCAATGATAGCTCACTTATTAATAAATATTTTTTTAAGTTATGAAATTTTTTTGATATTATATTTTTAATTGAGATCTTGATATCATTTTTCCAATTATTTTTTTTTCAAGAAACTAAAACAAAATATTTATCATTATTAAATAAAATAAAAATAATTTTAAAAACTAAATAGGTAACAATAAGAGCTATTGTAAAAATATTTTCTAAAAAATTAAGATTCATTTTCCATAGTCATTTCAACTATATTGTTGGATTATATATGAATGATTTTTATTTAAAATTTTATAAAAATTTTATTGTAATATTAGATTATAAGAATCAAATGAGATGTTCTTTTTATTAGTGTTCTCGTGTTTAAACCTGAACATATAACCACGTTAATTATTTATAGACTTACTATTATAGATTTAATCAGATTAGTCGATTGTATTTATATCGGATATTTAGTAGATAAATGAATGAAATTAATTAAAACTATTCATAATTATATTGGAAAGGAAAATACAAAAATCACATGATAAAATCAAAATTTGGAAGCATTGGAATTTAAATCCAACAAATTAAAAAGAAAATAGAGAAAAAGGAGAGGCTTGCAAAATGCGGAAATAAGAAGTAGGGCCCACACCAATAACAACCAGCTCTCCAGATTCGAACGAGGGAGGTTTTTGTTTTTTGCTCGGAAACGAGGGAGGTTGGAACTTGGAATGATATGTTACGATGTATCGAGATGATTTATTGGACATGATTCATAGGCGGCTAAGCTATGGCCGATGGGGCATAATTTTTGTTTTTTTTGGTATAGAAAAGTTTGATCTGCTGTTCACAAAAAAAAAAAAAAAAGGTTTGCTAAGCTGAGGGCTACGGCATGCCTCTGGATGGGATTGGTAAGCTCAACTACTTTAGCCGCAACAAAGAGTAGGCTTAGCCACTTGGGCCTAACATATTTAATTGGGCCATTGTGGGCTAAATAATCTGGCCCACATAGGTTTTTTTTTTTTGATAAAAAAGAAGGCTAAAAGCCTGGGTTACATAACGGAATTAAAGGAAGGGGAAAAAGTTCCCAAACACTCTTGGTCAACCCAAGTACGCAAATATCCCCGACAAGCATGAAAAATGGCAGAACAAGAAAAACCCATTTTCGCCATTCCATCCGCAATCCGATTGAGCTCTCTAGGAACATGACTGATAATAACCTGCCACTCCCTGCTCTGCATCTCCTTAATAAGATCCATTCTGAGGTTGTCGTCAAGGAACTCAACATCCCGAACCCTATTAACAAGGTCTAAAGAGTCCGATTCAAGGATGACTCTCTTCAAACCTAAGTCCCAAGCCAACTTTAGGCCTTCAACCATAGCCCATTCTTCAGCATAATTAGCATTACAAGTACCAATGTGCTTAGCAAAACCAGCCATCCAATCCCCATAACAGTCCCGAATTAAGCCCCCACTCTGACCCACATAGGTTGGTTGTTAGGCTTTCTTTTTTTCCTTTTTTTGGGCTAGGTACATGTATAAAAATAATTGTGAATATGAATGCTTCTCTAATACTGCCTCCCTTCTACCAAAGGGAGGAGGTTCGATCTTAGAGTTGGTCAAGGTGTTGGGGGAGGCTTCCTAGGTGATGTGAACTTGTAGAAACGCAGGTTGAGGTGGAGGCATGTATACTCTCAGTCTTGTATGCATTGGGGAGTAAAGTCATAGCGCTCTGCCCTTGGACTGTGGGTGAATCCAACCCCTCTCCTAAAATTTTATTATTAAAAAAAAAAATACTGTCTCCCTTCCATTTTTTTTAACTTGATGAAAACAAAATGCTTTTCTTAAGGATTCTCTTATATAAAAATAGAGAACGAAGTAACTAAAGAAAACAAATTGTCAGAATCTGTCTCTTCTAGATTCTAGAGGGATGTATCTTTACCATTATGTATAAATGAATTGTTCTATTTGAATAGATATTGTGGAGGGGCACTTTCAATCATTGGGGTAGAGCAACTTGATAGCTAGCAAATACTACCCCAATATTCTATCTTATGGAGGGGCACTTTCAATCATTGGAGTACTAAATATAGAATGTAGGATATAATTTATAGTGTAATTTTGTGAGCACATAAATATAAGGGTTAATGTGTAAAAATATCCATAAGCTTCTACCAAAAGTGGACCCACCACCATATACTTTTCGGAGGTGTAAAACTATCCATTAACTTTTAAAATTGGAGCAAAAATACCAATGCCGTTAAACTATCTTAACAGACATTAAATACACTAT
The DNA here is from genome assembly GCA_025563575.1 of Acacia pycnantha. NCBI lineage: Eukaryota > Viridiplantae > Streptophyta > Magnoliopsida > Fabales > Fabaceae > Acacia > Acacia pycnantha. The sequence continues at coordinate 405,141 of JAMWYP010000157.1, forward strand.
AAAAAGACCAAAATGTCTTTTCCCCGAGAAAAACAACCTCCCCCTTCCGACCTCTCGATTAATCCTTTGTTGATTCAATCCTCTGTAAAACACAACCATCAAATACTTTCTCTTTTCCTTCCCAATCTTTTCTCTGTTCCTTTCACTTTCTCTTTTACTTCACAATCCTTTCAATCCCCTGTTTCTAGCTCTTGATCAGATGTCAATTCTAGTTTTATCTCATAAACATTTTTAGAGTTTTCAACTGCCATTTAACCTGTCTGAAATTAAAAAAGCAGTGTTCCCAATTGCAAAAAAAAAAAAATAGTGCTCCAAGTCCAGATGGAGTTCATGCTCATATCTTTAGAAAAATCGGGATATAGTCAGATCTGATTTATTAAACATGTTGAATTCATTCTGGGAATCTGAGTTTATGTTAAAAGTCTTTTAATAAGAAAAATATCATCTTAATTCTGAAGTCAGACATGGTGCAGTTTTAAGGACTTGAGACCTATGAGCCTATGCAATGTTGTTTACAAAATTATTTCGAAGGTGATTGTATGAGAACGAAGAAAATTCTTGATAGCTATATAGCATCATTTGAATGTGCTTTATTGAAGGGGAGAATTATCTATGATAATATCTTATTAGCAGTTGATCTCATGAATCAAATTCATTTAGCGAGAAGAGGAAGAAGGAAACTTTATTTGGGCTCTTAAAGTTGATTTTTCTAAAGCATTTGACACTTTCTTGGAATTTCATTTATGCGGTTCTTCAAAAGATGAACTTCCCAGGTAAATGGATAGCCTTAGTCATGCAATGTGTCACAAGGATGTGCAATATCAGGTGGTTTTCAACAGTCAAGTCACTACTTCAATCTTTCCAACAAGAGGAGTTAGTTAAGGTGACCCCTAATCACCCTATTTATACATCTTGGCTGCTGATGTGCTCTCCTATATTTTAAACACTTTTGAACATTCTGGCCATTTGAAAGGGATCAAAGTTAGCAATAACTTTCAGCCTGTCTCTCATTTATTATATGCTGACGACTAAGTCTTCTTTTTTGAGGCTACTGATCAAAGTCTCAATTCTATTAAGGCTTCACTCGATCTATATAGCTTATGGTCAGGACAACAAATCAATAGGAATAAATCCTCACTTATTTGCAGTAGTCCTAATTTCTCTCATGACCTGAAGTCTTATTACACTCAATTTCTGGGTGTTAGATTCTCTGACAGACTTGGAAAATACTAAGAAACTTGGGTGGATCTTGGAAGGAATAAGGAAGTTGTTTATGTACAACCAATTATGTGGATTTGCATACGACAACATGGAAGACTAGGCTTCTCTCTCAAGCAGCTAGATTGACTTTAATTAGATTTGTTCTTTTTGGAGTCAATCTTTATGTTATCTCATGCCTTAAACTAATAAAATTGATGCAAGATGTGCAAATTTCTTCTGGGAATCTACTAGTGATAAGAACAAAATTTATTTGGCAAGTAAATATTTTATTTTTAGGCCCCTCTCGGAAGGAGGTTTGGGGGATTCAACCCATCTCCAAAGTGAATGATTCTCTTTTTGCAAAACATAGTTGGAGAATTTTCAATGCTTAGTTTGACTCTCTTCTTGGAGAGACTATAAATCCGAAATATATAGATCATGAAGGGGAATCATTAGTGAAGAAACCTTATAATTCTTCTTGATTATGGAAAGGAATTTTCAATGTGCTTCTATAATCACATATAATTTAGGATGGAAAATGGGATTTGGAAATTTCATTTCTATCAACCACCATTTGTGGTGGCCCATACAGTCTGAATCCTCTAGTTCTTCATCACTAGGATCTGTCTTGGATTTATTAGTGCATATTCCATATACCTAGTGTTCGGTTAGATGGAATCATAACTTGGTAAGGGAAGTTTATCCTTCTCACATTGCTAGATCTATTCTCTAGATTCCTGTTTCCTTACTAAATGGTCAAGATAAATTAATTTGGTTTCAAAAATATCTCCCTCAATGCATTAAAGGCAAAATGAGGATTTTTGGAAATTCTTAGAGACCATCTCTCTGCCTTCGAAGGATCTTCTTCTAATTTGGAAGATTTTGAATGATACAATTCTTTCAGTGGATATCTAAATGCTTATTTGGTTGAAACCAAGAGGAATCTATAGAACATCTGTTTGTGACTTGTCCATTCTCATAGACTGTATGGTTTGGTGGACTTTCAATTGTTTTACCTTTTAGTACATTACCGACTTTCAAATTTTGGCTAAAAAGGGTCCTTGTCAAGCTTCACAAATTAAGATGGATTCTTGGAGGAAGTAACTTAGATTATCAAACTCATTTCTGTGTTGTGGATGAATAGAAACCACTTGCTTCATAAAAGGGAAGAAGGTTGATCCGACTATGTACAGTTATCAAGGAGATCAAAGTTGCAACTTCCCTTATTATTATTGATTTTGCAAGATCTGGTGCTTATTATCAAATTCTGAGATTTTTTGTCAGTTACCAAGGGCAGTCAGTGCAATGCATGCAGTGGAAGAAAGCTATTTTGATAAATAATTGGCAATACCAAGACTAAGAGCATCGTTGATCTGGATTGCTAAATGTTCCCTTTTTAACTTGGAAGTAAAGGAGTCATTAACCTTGATTTGTTGCAGGAAGAAATTGTTTCATAAGATAGAGAATTGGAAGTAGTATTCACATATAATTCTTCAAGATATAGGGAATTTATTAAATTTTTTTCATTTTCAAAAATTAGTTAGTGTCAGGATTTAGCCATGCTATTCTTGTTTCTCTGTAGTCATGTCCTTTTTTAGATTGCAGGGTATTAATATGTAACATCATTTAATATTTTAATGAAATTTGATATTTAATAAAAAAGAAAACGACGAGAATATAAAATAATGAGTCTCACACTCTCACTATTAACATGTGGGTACTATTCTATATATCTATATGTTTCTCTTAATTTTAGATAAAGTTATATATATATATCTTTTGAAACATTTGGAAGTTGGACAGTGACTTTTTTCATTGTGAATTCTTCCAAAACTTTTTTCTTAGGAATTTTATCCCACACCTATTATCCCATGATTTTGTTGGTTTTTTCTTTCTTGATTCATGCTCAAACATGAAAACATCTTACTTCCTTAATTCCTAAATATAATACAAAATTGATTTTTTTTTTTGAGAAATTAAGGAAACTAAATAAGTTGCTTAATTATATCGTATATGTTGTGTATCATTATATTATATATCAACTTATAAGTTATGCAAAATAGTTTGAAGAAAAAACGATAAATATAAATATTTTAAAGTAATTTAATTAGCTTTCTTAATATATCCAAAATAGTCAATGTTGTATTATATTTAGGACTAGAAGGAATATTACTCTATATTTTGACTGACCAACCCCACTTCAAAAATCCAATTATACACCAAAGGAAAAGAAACAACTTTGAAAGCTATTGGGATTTGGGATTTGGGATGATACTACATAGAATTCTAACCTTGTGCCAGGACTACACAATATGGGCGTACAAAATAACGGAGGCGTGCAAAGGTTTCCTCGGCTAGACGGAGATTGACCTCGAGTGCAAAGGCTAAATATAAACCGTCCTAAATAGAGTTGATTTTTGTTTGGAGATATTAAGGAAGCTAAATAAGCTATTTAATCATATCATATATTGTGTACCATCAATTTATAAGTTAGACAAAATAGTTTGAAAAAATGATAATATAAATATTTTAAAGTAATTTAATTAGCTTTCTTAATATCTTAAAAAAAGTCAACTCTATCCTATATTTAGAACCGAAGGGGTATATATAAGCAGAAATCCATGGTTCTACTTGACAAAATTCCCGAAATCCTCTACATAGGATTATTCAAGAAATCCATTGTTATTTGTACGGAATCAAGCCTGGGTATGATACGTTGTTCGCATAGTCTATTTATTTATTTATTTTTGTGTGAAAACAATGTAATGAGTGAAATAATTCATATAAAAAAAGAGAGTGAAAGTTCATAGAGAAATACACAGTAAATGTTTCCATTGTTCTTTAGCTTCTTATTTCTATATTACTGCCTTCAGTGTTTAATATAAGACTCAGTTGACTAATTTAAGAATATTAATAAAATATAAATAAATTACTTAATTATAGCACATGCTACATGATCACTCTCTGAAATGCTTATGTGTATATATATCAATTTATAAGTCACACAAAGTAGTTTAGAGGGAAAAAAAATAGTTAATTTGGAAAAAACTATTAAATATACATACTTAAAATTATTTATTTAGCTTCTTTAATCTCCCTAGATTAGTAAATTAAGTCTTATATTAAGGACAAAATGTGGCATATTGTTATAGATAGATAACTAGCATCCATGATCTAACTGGCTATACAACCATAACATACAAAAGCCCTAAAAGTTATGAATTTAAATAAATCCTCTAAGAATGAGAAAATTCATTACTTATACTCCTAAAGATTTAATTTATATCATGTTTGAATATGAACATAAATTTGATATTTTTGTTTTTAAATAAAAGCCTCAATTTGGTTAACTTGAAAATATACAAGCAACTTAGAGAAAATTAGTAAGGACACTAATGCCAATAGGACATCTTTATTTCAATGTATACATATTCAATGAACAAAAGTTACACACACACACACACATGCATATAAAAGTTACACACACATGATCGTATTAAAACCGAATGATGGTGACATTAATAAGATAATAAACTTTTTTCACTATATACGCACAGTTAAAAATTAGTGCGCTCTTTTTGTGAAGGATTAATTTGAAACTCTGTTAATTACCTATCGCAAATGGTTTATGTTGTTAATTAACGTAACCTTTGCTGTAAAAAAAATCTCAAGAGAGCTAGAAAGCATAAAATTTTCACTTGAAGAACTCAGAAGATAAGAAATGATCACATCATCAGAATGTATAACAAGCTTGCAGTCAAATAAAATCACATTACGTTCGTGCAAAATAATTAAATCACCAGACCAATACACAATTCAAAGTATAAAGTAAATTACCAAAAAAGCACATGTCCAAGCATTATTATCCTTATGTTTGGATGAGAGAAAATTATTCGGAAAAGAATACTAGGAGGAAAACTCTAAAACATTGTTATTTTTTTTTTTTTTACCATTTGATAAGTTTTTCTTCCTAGTATTCTTTCCCCCTATTCTCTCCTCACTTTTCTCTCCATCTAAATATAGCCTGAATGTATCTGGAAACCTTCTAACGAGATAAAAAAACCGTAATAGGGCTTCTCACTTGGTACTTGCCATCATCCAAGACCAAAGATGCAGAAGCTGTGGAAGTTACAAATCCACTGACACTAACATTAAACGATAGCTTCTGTCCCAAGGAACTAAATGACAACGTCGGAGGATTCACTTGTATGTCCAGTCCTTCTGGAGAAGTCACAGTGGCCTCATATATGGAAGTTGGTGACCCAACGTTTGTGACAGTCCTAGTGAAGATCCGAGCATCAAATTGAGGAGAAGAAGTGGACACAGCAAAAGAAGGGTAGTTCAAATCCCTTACACTACCATGGCTGACACTAGCACAAGTTGTGCTTTCTCCTGTTACTACTTGAAGTAATGTGTCCCCGTAACCTTGTCCACATAGGAAGTTGACGTAGTCAGTTTCGCTTGCATCGTAAACTAAACCAGGATTTAGTGCCTTGGTTGGATTTATATGGCCAGCCCCATATGCTAACTCAGCATCCTTCTTGTGAGATTTCAAAGGTGTAGCTTTGATTGAGAAAACAAAGAAAAATGAATTATGAGCACAAGTGAGTCCATTGTAAAACAGAGTTTCGGGGCTTCTAATGAATGTGCTTCCCTCTAATTCCCTTTGTAATATCCTAACTCATCAATGTTTGTTTTCTTGTTTCTTTTAATCATTAGATTTTATATAAAATGGGTGTATTTTGATATATGGTTATGAAATGGTGAAGTTTGAATTTTTTATGATTTTTAAAAATAAATAAATTAAACCTGCATAATTCTAGAGGCCCGAAGCCCTGTAAAGCGTGTGTATTGATAGTCCATTATTGTCAAAAAGATCTTGTTTATTAGTTTTGATTGACGGCTATCATCACGCCACTTCATTTGCTCAATAGGGCAAACAATATAGGTCTACTAGGCCTATTTATCTATGCTAAGGTCTGGTACTAGATTGACCTACATTTCCCCCCAGCCATCTATCTAATTACAATAGATGTTGGGGTGACACGGGAACCATCTAATTAAAACAAACAAATAACATGTTCTTGATTACCAAACTGTTTGGAACATCTTAAAAACAACACTTTTACCTCGTAGAACACAAACTCACTTAATAGCAGACAGCGTAATTGCTATTTTCTGCTCCTGCTATTTCTACTACCCCCCATAGGCAGTCAAGAAAATGCATTAATATTTCTCTTGAAATGAATAATTATATATAGATATATATACCTGTGGTCATAATTGCAGACTTGATTGCTGCAGGAGACCAAGAAGGGTGGAAGGATTTGATGTATGCAGCTAAGGCAGAGGCATGAGGGCATGCCATTGATGTCCCTGAGATGATATTATAATGTGTTTGTCTTTTGTCTCCTTTCACTAATGAAGGAGACGACTTTGGAGGCCACCCCGCCAAAATTTCAACTCCTGGTGCTGCTATATCCGGCTATATATATATATATTTCATGATACAATCCAAAATCATTTCAAACCAACGAAGTGTGTTAGTCCTCATATGAAACATGTAGTTATTGCATGAAACTATATACTCCCTCCAGTCTTGAGTTAGATAACTATAGTTTGCAAATAGTAAGAAATTTAGTTAAGTTAGTTATTTAATTTGTAGTAAATGTATACGTTGATTTCCTGGAATACCCTGTGCATTTTAACTACCATTGATAGAAATTCTTACTATATGCAAACACAATAGGGATAATTTAGAGACAAATTATAAATATGGGAGACAAAATTGATTGAGGTCATATATTTAAGATCAAAATAAACAAATCCCTTGAATAACTTTTATATTTAGAACCAAAAGTAATATATAGCACTCAGAAAGTAGCTAAAGTGAGGAAGAGGTCAATCTACTTACTTTGAGAATGTCAGGTGTGATTAGGTTGGGACCCCTTGAGGAAAAGGAGGCTATACAAGGAGCCAAAGTATTGTTGTAATGGCTGCTCTTCAATATGGTTGCAGCTATGTTGTTGTCACTGTTGCTGCTGTGACTCATTTCAAGAATTCATATGCATATTAGTATTAAGGTTTGCTAATTTATTGAAGAAAAAAAGTAATATAGGTTTAATTATGAGATGATAGAAATTATATTACTCCCTTCCCTTTGGTTTCTTAATATAAAGACTAGTTAACTTTTTTTTGAAAAGGTTAATGAAGTTAAATAGATTACTTAATTATAGTTATTTGCCAATAGAATATATATAAGTTTATAAGTAAGACAAATTAGTTTGGAGAAAAAAGATAAATATAAATATTTGAAGTAATTTATTTAGCTTCTTTAATCTTTTTAAAGAAGTCAACTATATCTTATATTAAAGACCGAATTAAGTATTTATTACCTAGTCTTGATCATGTTGTTTAAGGTAGAACCATCTTTTAAAGTGATGACAGATGCTGGCAAGGCATAAGAGAAACCAGCATCAGGAAGTGTTATTGTATTTAACTTGATTATAACTCCAGCAGCACCAGATGAAAATCCAACTTCTTTAGGTCCATAACGGGCATCACAAAGAACTATTTTCCTGTTCACTAAATTCTGGTCCAACGAGTCTTCTAAGCAAAACCTGCACCAAATTTATTATTATATTGACGAGTAATTATTGAGAGAGAAAGACAAGAGGTTTATCTCTGAGCAATGAGTTTCACCTCCTGTATTATCTATCTCTTTTACTAATTTTCTTAGTTTGAGAAAAAAATTGTAATTAACTCAGATATTTACTTGCTATTAATTGATGAATTAGTACTTACCTGGATGTAGAGCTATCATAGCCTTTAAGGGTGTTTGGAACATCCCCACCATGGACTATAGGATACTGAGTGCTATTCAAGTCAAACGTATTTATTGATACTCCCTGTAAAAATAGCAACAGCGGTCACACATATTCTCAAGTAAGCATGAAAAATCCTCAACATTTCAAAGAATGGATGAATGGGTATTCATAGAATGAAAGGTTTTTCTTTTTAATTCAATTGCTACAAGCGGAATTAAATTAACAACCTCCCATTTATTATATCTTTTTATCAAAATAGTTTAAGCCAATCTGATCAGATTTTTCTCAAGGCTATATGTCTTTAATTTATTTTCCAATTAGTCAATGTAAGACTATGTTTTAATATATTCTTCTAGCCCTTAATATAAGATCTAATTAACTAATTTGATTATATTAAAGAAATTAAGTTAGTTAATATGACATGCTTAGTTTAAAACACCTTAATCATCTTCCTTAATTCTCCTATATTTGAATATTGTTGAGGGAATATTAATTAATACGACTAATTTGAAAAAAATTAATAAATGTGAAATAAAATTTACATTTAGAATCAACATTAACTCCTCAATTAGGTGCCACGTTAAGGAACTGAGGAGTACCGCATGTAGGAGAGCTTTTGTACAAGTAGGTTACATGGCCATTGAACACATAAGGAAATGTTATAAATGACTTAAATATCTTCCATAGAAGTGGGAATCAAATATTTTAATTATTGAATGGAAAACCAAGGGGCTTTTGAATTTTACCTCAAGAACCGTATCCCGAATCTGAATCTTGGTGAAGAACTTTCTATCAGTGGTAGTGGCAGCCACAGTAAGAAACCAAGGAGCCACATTATTGGCGGTCCAATGGTCAGGACCGTCATTGCCTGCAGAAGTGGAGGTCAAGATGCCATGTCTCATGGCATGAAAAGCTCCAATGGCCATAGAATCATTGAAATAGTGTTCAGGTGATTCGCCTCCAAGGGAGACGGAGATTAAGTCGACCCCATCGGAGATGGCTTCGTCGAAAGCCGCGAGAATGTCGGTGTCTTGACATCCGTCGGCCCAGCAAACCTTGTACACTGCTATTCTTGCTGATGGCACACCTCCTCTTGCTGTTCCTAAGCCCAGACCATAGAAGCTTGCTGGGTTCACTGCCCCACCAGCAGCTGTTGATGCTGTGTGTGTTCCATGGCCATCGGAATCTATTGGAGACATTATATCTTTTTCACCAAATTGTTTGTCCAAGCGGAAATATTTTGCTCCAATGATTTTACTGCACACAATTTAATTTGGAAGATAAATGGTTAATAGATATATTTTGCGCGCAAAATATAATGAAGCTGCCTTGTTAGCGCAAAATATAATGAAGCTTGTAACACCCCTATTTTTGTAAACCATGTACAAAGCATATATTAATAAAATATTGAGAAGTACTCCCTCTAGTCCTTATTATAAAGCACCAACTAACTTTTCTCACAAACCAATAAAAGTAGTTAAAGTCAATAAAGTTGTCTTAGAATCTAAGTAATTTCCAATATTACCCCTACTAATTGGCCTAAACTCTAATATCATACTCCCTTTGATCTTTATTATAAGGCACCATCTAACAAGTTTATTTGGTCCTTTTTATAAGGCACTTGCTTGTTCTCAATGAGTATTGATTATATTTTTCCATGTCTGCCCCTAATTAATAAAAGTAATAGGTGAGAGTAATAATTAATATAATATTAGAGTTTAGTGTAATTAGTAGGGGTAATATTGGAAATTACTAAGATTCTAGGACAACTTTATTGACTTTAACTACTTTTATTGGTTTGTGAGAAGAGTTAGTTGGTGTCTTATAATAAGGACCAGAGGGAGTATTAATTATCACTCTCACCCACTACTCTTATTAATTATGGGCAGACATGGAAAAAATAATTAATGCTCATTGGGAACAAGCAAGTGCTTTATAAAAAGGACCAAATAAACTTGCTAGTTGGTGCCTTATAATAAGGACCAGAGGGAGTATTTGGTTACAGTAAATTATTTATTTTTCCTTGGAACCTTGTGACTAAATTAATTAGCTTGAGTGATATAATAAAAGCACAATCTTGTTTTATTTGGACCATGAATTTCGCATGACACTAGGGGAATATAAGCCAAGAATAGTTCCAATGCAAACAGAACAATTGGAAGTTAATGGAAAATAATATGACAATTTAACTTAGGCTTAAGATTGAAGCCAAGTAACATTACATCATCAAGATGATGTAAACTAACTTAATGAACAAGGATCCAAGAGGCATTGTGAAGAGCAAGAAATCTTCCTCCACAATCTCCTATGCGTCAGCCAAGAGAGAGTGAGAGAGAGATCAATGCAAAAATCACATGTTCAAATGCAAAGTCAAGCAATAAACCCTAGGAGGACAAGTAGAAGCCTGGGGAAATAAAATGGACTTTTGAGTAAGCAAAGGACAAGAGTAGTTCAATTTAATTAAGAGTCATGAAAAGTCAAATTTCTTCTCCTCCAAGAATGAACCTCGTAATAGCCAAGAATGAAGAGGAAAAATGATGATTTCAATTCATTATGAGCTGAAATGAAGAGTCAAAGACTTGGGAAAAAGGTAGCCAATGAGAAAAGACCAAGTAAGGACCAAGAAAGGCTTATTCATGAAGCTAATTGAGACAAAATCTGATCCCTACTATCAGGAATTAATTCGCAGCAGCCAAGAATAAAAGGGAAAAGAATGATTTCAAATCAATGTGAAACCAAAATGAGGGGTCAAACACTTAGGAAAAATTAACCAATAAAGAAGCACCAACAAGGGATAAATAAAAGCTTCTTTTTGAAGCCAATTGAGGACAAAAACCGAACCTCATTCAGCTCATTAAAAATTGCATCAGCTTTAAGGACAAAAAGAAAGCAAAAGTCATGCATTTATGATAAGAAGCCGAAGTTTAGAACTATGAGTTGAGAGCCAACCACTTTGTACCTTATATAAGACCTAAATGTATAATAAAAGGACACATGAAGTGAATAAAAATCTGCCCAAATTGGATCAGATTCGTGCAGCCTTTTTGAAGTCAAAGTCAGTCAATAAAACTTGGAAAAGAAGGAAAAGACAAGCCACTAATTACTTGGACCTTTGGATAATAAATTACTTGGATAATTTGCATAACTAAGGTGTTTATTAAAGGACCATTCAGCTCTTATTTTGCTTGCCTAAAACCGTGGAAAAGAGAGGGGGGAGAGTGCAAGGAAAACTCCCACACTTAGTGAAAGGGAAGGCACACACACATTAAAGAACAAGGTGAGTTAGGTGTAAATCTTGATTAAATAAGCCTTTTACCTTATTTAAACCCTCATCTAATATTCTTATGATCCTTTTGTGCTCAAGGCTGACCTTATTCAGTGACTCAAAGAAGAAGGAACTCAAGAGAAACCAAGATATACAAGAAGGGTAAGTCACTAACTTAGCTTGTTTGTGCCTTGCGTTTTGGGTTTTGGTAATTTTCATGATGAGGGCTGATTAAGGAAGTGGCATTTTCTTAAAAGGAGGCTCTGTCCTAATTATTAAAAAGGGGTATCAAATGATTAAAGATAAGATAATGGTGTCAAAAAGAAGATTGAGGCAAGAGATGCTTAAATATGAAGCAAAAATGAAAGTTATGGTTGTTGATCTCATAAAGTAACTTTTGTCCAGAGCTGAATATATGAGGTTATGATATGTTTTTATATTTTTGACGGTCCCAAAGTGTTTGGAACGAAATTTTGTATGGGTCCAGGTGGTAACCATAATTTTAGAACTCAAAAACCCTAAATTGCAAGTAAAAGTGAATCTGCCAGCTAGCTTCAGCGAATTTGGGCGATCATACTTGAAAAATGGTTTTAAAATAGTAAATGAAGTCCAATGGCCACGAAAATTTACATGGTTAAAGTAGACATCCTAATATTCACTTTGGTATATAATTTTGAAACTTTTCAAGGTTTCTACTAAGAGTAATAAATTTTGTAAAATAGCCAGAATCTGGAACGTTGCCTCTGACCAGCGAGTGATAGTTTTACACAGAAAAACTATTCGTGGGCGTTTGGCCTCTGGGAGTATTTTTAGTAAACACTAGACATGTTAAAGGTTCAATGGCCACTGGAATCATGAAAAAATTAGTTTTCTAGAATTAATTAAAAATGTTTGAAGTTGAAGCATGATTCCTGAAATTTTGGGAAAAATAAGCGAATTTCATGAAAATAAAAAAAAAGTTTGCATAAGTGAATAAAATGAAGTTTTTTCCTTATTTAGGGTCAACGCGTGTTCGGGGAAATTTTTCAAGCATCGGGAAAATTTATTGATTTCCAATAAAATTGTCAGGTAGTAACTGTTTACTTATATACTCTATGTTACTTTGTATGTTTGTGGTGCCATGATTGAGGAACATGTCTCGTGAGGGGGACATGCGTTTGGGCTAGTAGACTGTGTGTCCTTGGGTCGCTACCGAGCCGTTGATGCATTCAGTGTAGTTAGGGTTTGAGTCCCTGGCTACAATTGTTTTCCTAGCGTTGAGGATTTTTCCAGGGTTTGTCTTGTTAAGGCAGCTCAATGGTGTGTTGATTGTGATTCTGAATGTATGTGGTATGTTTACCATTATTGTTGATTGTGATTTTCCTAATTGTAGATTGCATACATGCACTGCATACATATTGTATATGAGTTTAACAGTTACTCTGGGGTTCAATCTTGAACTCCAGACCGTGCTAGGGACACAGGTGGATCTAGCTGAGCTGACCAGGAGATCTGAGGTAGGGCATGGAGTTGAGAGCTGAAGAAATAGGGAATGCCCTATTGTCTTATGTATTTATGATTTTGGATGACTGTATATATTACTTTTTGGCCAGAATTTACTTGGATTACTGTACCCTAACTCTACGGGGACCATTTACTTTTACCAGTATTACGTATTCGTCCAAACTGATCCAATGCTCTACCGCGTAACACTCTGATGCATGTTAATATGCAAATAATTAAAGGTAAGGTAACAACTAAATAAAGGATCCCTCTAACCCGCCACTCGAGAGGGCGAGGCCAGTAGGGGTGTAACAAAGCTGCCTTGTTAAAACATAATGAGAAATCTCATTCTAGCATCATGATGTTTTAAGGGCTGGTTTAGATTAAGATTTGTAAGAGTTATGACTTATATTTTGCAAATTGAATTTGAAGTAGAGCCAATTAGATAGGGTATGGAATTTGATTTATGTTTGGATACACTTTTATTAAAAATCTGTTTTTTCTTTTCAATTTTATTAAGGGTTCCCCCCTCATCAAGGCTTGGAGGGTAAAGGATTCTCACCTCCTTAACAAGTATGCTTCCTGATATTTGAATTTGTATTTTTTTTACTTATGGGGGTAAGGTTCCTTGCCACCTCAACTAACAACTTGTTAGTTAAAAAAAAGGTCTATTTAGCTAAAACTTATTCGAATGATATATTAAAAAGCCAGTTTCAAAAGTTCTAAAGATGTGAAGAAAAACAAAAGATCCAAATCTGGCTTCCAATTTTATAGGCTTTTTGAAAAGAAGAAGAAGAAGCCCATTTACTTCCCATACATGATTTTTGGCTCCGATTGGATTTAAGGGTCTAACAGTCAGTCTTGGAATCCCAAACAAGCACATAAGAGATAGACATATGTGGTGGGCAAGACTCATCTAATATATAGGGCCGCCCATATTATGTATGTATTCCTCTGGTATTAGACAGGGAATAAAGAAATTTTTTGTCACATTTATAAGACATCTCATTAAATTTTTTATATATGAATATACAATTTTATCCTTATTGAAAAATTTGTTTCCCTCTCCTCTCTTTTCTCCAACCTCTCTCCTCTCTGCACTTTCTGTCCCATTGCTTTTGCTCCCTCGCCGGCGGTTTGTGCCTTATGCACAAGCCACCGGCGAGCACTGTTTTTATGCCACAGACGAGTCTGAGTGGTAGTTTGGTATCTAGATCTTGGATCTGCGGTCCTGATGTTTTGGAGTCCAAATCTTTGAGCTATGGTCCTATCCCTCAGAGTTTTGTCAGATGTGGCATTCCCTCGTCCTTGTGGCGAGTCCTCTCCTCTCCTTCTCCAGATCTGATCTGTAGATGTGAGATTTATCTGTTTTGTGTTTCTTTTTTTGTGTTACTGGGTTTTGTGGAGGTGTTTTGGCTCAGGAAATAAACAGATCTGTCAGATCTGCGTTCAAATCCTCTTGGTTGGTTGGCTGTTTGAACGTTATGAGATCCGACTATCATTTGGTAGCTCAGATCTGCGTTCTTGGGAGAAGATCTAAAGAGGTGTTGTTTAGTGTGTGGTTGAGGTCACCGGATATGTTTGATCCGAGGAGTAGAAGTGTTCTTCAGGACATCAATGGTCTTCTTTCTTTTGAGGTTGGGTTTTCTGTGTTCTTTACCCCAGGATGGGGTACCTATTTAGCTGACTTAATTGCAGCTATTGCTTATAAGATTGTGTGCCCTTTAGGGTGGGTTTTCCAACCAACACTTTCTTGCTCGTCACTTCTAACCTTGGATATCGAGGAGGTCGATTTTGTCCATGATTCTACTTCTATTCTTATATATTTAATGTACGGTGTTCGGTTAATATTGTATTCAGTTTATTTTGTTGTATTTGTTTTAGTTGTGTTTCTGTCTTTGCTTTGATTAGTTGTAACCTTTGTTATCCTCAGTAATGAAATACTCTAGAATTGTTCAAAAAAAAAAAAAATTTATCCTTATTAATTTTATTATTGTGTTGACTTTGTTCTCATAGTGTATAATGTATATTCAATAGGGATAAAATTAAAAAGTTGTTAAATTTTATGGGAGAGTTAATGATATTTAAGGTTTTCTTTAATCTATGTGAAATATATTATAAGTGCCTTATAATTAGGACAAAAGCAGTATCTTTATACTTGCTTCAATAGAGAGACTTAGGGGTGGGTGGAATCCACCCGTTCTATCTCTCTCTCTAGCTCTCTCTTCTTTTCAAACACATGATATATGGGAGGACCTTCCTCAAAACTAATGTCACACTCGAATATTGACTATTGATATTTCTCTTTTATACATCACTATATATGTTGTAACAACACTAAATTATTGGCATATATAACGAATATCGAACAACAATGAGTTATTGAAAATTTCTTAGTGAGCCAACAAGAATATAATATGAGAGGATGTGTGAAATATAAGAGTTTGCAAATGTAGTGAAGAAATAGATATAGCTAGGAAAGTAGGTACTTGTTGCAAGTGATATTATAGCAGGATCCCTTCCATTTGGAGGGTGGGGGACCAAATCCAGAATCATTGAAGCTGGGGGAGTCAGGCCAGATTCCAGAATCAAATACTCCTATTACTATATCACTCTCCGAGCTTGTTCTTTTCACTGTTTCTGGAAATCCTATGAAGTCCCATGATCTTGTCGTGTGTAGATATTTCTTCCCATTTGGGAACACTGCAACCACTCCTTCCATTTCTGATCATGACAACCCCAAAAAATTGATTACCAGAGAAAAACATTAAAAAATACGTATCCTAATTTTGAAGATGACTTTGTTTTATAATTTAAAATTTGGTCCCTTGGTTGCTTTGACTGAACACTTGCAATATTAAGCCCCTCTTTTAATTAGATCTTGAATCAAGCCAACAATTGATAATGTTTCAAATAATGAAAGTATTTGACACAGAAGATTAAAGATCTAAATCTAGTTTGATTACGTGGTTATTATTTATTACCAGCAACTTTTTGAACATCTTCTTCCTTGAGCATGGCGACGAACCCATTGATACACCTCTTGTAGCTGTGTACAAGAGCATTTGCTGCTCCCTCACTGACCGCACATTACAATTTGAAATGTTATGTACAAATAAAACATTTGAAACCTCTCTCTCTCTCTCTCACACACACCCACACACCCACAAACTAATCATTAAATATACCTCCATTAAATATACTACCAAGATTCTTAATATAAGACCTAGTTGACTAATTCGAAAAGATTAAGGAAACTAAATAAATTACTTAATTATAATATATATATGTTATCTCTCTAAAATATTTAAGTGTATCGTTAGATTATATATCAGTTTATAAGTTAGACAGTTTGGAGAAAAATAATAAATATAAATACTTTAAAGTAATTTATTTAACTTTATTAATATCCTCAAATTAGTTAATAGAATTTTACATTAAGAACTAAATGCAGGATATAAATATATACACCTGCCAAGGGCTTGTTGGAGCATGCTCATGTGAAGCGTTGGCTTGGGGGCATCACCACTTGGAGTGTTTCTGATATACACTATATAACTCTGCATCATCAACAAACAGAAAAGAAAAGTATTTAGATACTCCTCCAGTCCTATTTATGGGTATAAAAAGAAGAAAATTTTTGGTTCTATTTATAGGGAAGAGAGAGAAATTTTTGTATGAATATATTCATTTATCAAATTGCGACCCTTTTTTATAAGTCTAGTTTGGAAAAAATGTTTGGTCTTTATTATAAGTCAACCTAGAGAGTAATTAATGATAGTGCGTGTTACAAGTTTGCATCTATTAAATGTAATTAACAAAAGGGAATTGATTCATGTTGAAAAGAGATAAAGGTGAAAGAGAGGGTTGAGAATACTATTAATAAATAAGAGTAAAATTTGGAAAATGCATCAATTTTGGGACATATTTAGTGAGTTAACCAACTTTAATTTCCTTGGTAAGTGAGAATTAAGTAAACTAGACTTATAAAAAGGACAAGGATGGTAAATAGGACCGGACAAGTATACCACTCTGTGCCTAAATGTACTACTAGTAAGTCACTTATAGGGAAAAAGTTTGGTTCAAAATATAAGTTTCTTGTAGGGTAATTAATGACCTTTTCTCAACTTTTCCCCTATTTAATTTCTATGGGAAAGAGATGTGTGAAAATTATTTGTAAAATAGAGAGAGACAAAATATTAAATAAGGGAAAATGTAGAAAATGTTATTGATTTAATGCATTCCTTGATATGCGAGAATGAGATACAAGTAATTTATATTTAGACAAAGAATAGTACAACTAGAAGAGATAGAAACGAACCAATAAATATGTTTAGTATAAACTTGAGTCTTAGGCTCATATATATATATAGAGCGTGTGTGAATAACATTCAGATTCGTTATGCATACTCACAAATCAACCGCGCATATATAGTATTAGTACATTCAGAAAGAGATGAGAAAAGAAACTGATAGATATAAGAGGGGAAACTGAAATCCATACATATGTATGTATACCAACAGCAAATGAGAAAGGAAAATGTTAAAAATGATGAGAGATATTTGCCTTTGTGTTTTGCTGAGAATCTGCAGGAATTGTGAGAAGCATGGCTATGAGGGTAATAATGATAATCAACGAACATGGAGACATTGATAATGTGCCTGCCATTTAAGATATTAGATCAAGAATTGTGTTAATGGAGCATATATAGTAGCATTGAGGTCGGATGGATTCAGGTGTGCGTGGAATATACACCCAACGAATATAAACTAGAAGAGGCAATTTTGACTACTAAAAGAATTGAAGAGATGCTGAAGAATGCGTGTGTGCACACACATATTTACTAGCCCTGATCTTTAATATAAAACCTAGTTGACTAATTTAGAGAAATTAAAAAAGCTAAATAAATTAATTAGTTATAGCATATGTTACACATGATCTCTTTAAAATACTTATACTCTAACTCATAATATAAGATATATTTACTTAATTTGATTAAACTAAGGATGCTATTTAAGTTAGTTAATATGAAATATATTTTCTAAAGTATCGTAGTTATTTTCCTTAATTCTCCCTTTCCCTCTCCTCCTTAGTTATTGTTGAGAGAGTATTAATAGGGGTAAATTAAAAAAAATTGATAATATAAAAACTATGTCTTGTGTTTGGGACCAATATCAACTTTTCAAACATGGTTTAGACAAAATAGTTTGAAGAAAAATGATAAATATAAGAGATAAAATGAAAAAAAAGGGTCTTATATTTAGCATTATAATTTACTTCTAAACTGGTTCTTATATATATTTAGCACCGGTAGTGTGTGTGAGAGATATAACTCTTTCACAGATGAAATTTGCTTCAAGCAAAAAGACACTTTCTTGTTTGATATGACATTCTTATATAAATCTGCTTGATCAATTTCGAAAAGAATATTTCTTTTGGTTTTAAATTACTGAAACACAACAGAAAGCTTCCCTCCACCACACATCATCTCAACAGTAATGGATCAAATTTTGAGCAGTCCAAATTTATATTTAAAAATTCGTAATTAAAATATAAAATTATAAATAAATATATAAATCTAAACTGATAAAATTTAATTTAAAAGAATTAGAATTATGGTGAAAAAATAAAAAAATTGTAAATATAAAATTTCAATCGTTTAAAATTTAATCTAATGGCTCAGATGTATGTAGTAGGGAGGAAGTAGCCCGGACGAAAACCCAGACAAAGAGAAGCTAACTCTGTCTAAAAAGATGGATGAAAATGTAATTAATGATTTTAATTCAGAGAATGTTGTTTAAAAAAACAATTCTTATATTTTATCTTAAAACGATAACCCGGAATCATCTACCATGACACAAATTGTAATGATTTTAATTATTTAAAACAACAACTTCTAGCCTTTTGTTATGGTCAAATTATCCAAAAGGACAAGCCAAGGGATTGTTATTATTAAGGTTTTTTGAAATACACCAAAGGACATATTCATGTTAATTTAGGT
The DNA here is from genome assembly GCA_025563575.1 of Acacia pycnantha. Classification (NCBI taxonomy): domain Eukaryota; kingdom Viridiplantae; phylum Streptophyta; class Magnoliopsida; order Fabales; family Fabaceae; genus Acacia; species Acacia pycnantha. Next base: position 423,917 of record JAMWYP010000157.1, read on the forward strand.
TCAAGAAAGAAAAATTCATAATTATAAAAAAACATATTCAGCGATATTTTTAATCACAAACAACAACCTCTCTCCAACTCAAAAAAATAAAAATAAAATAAAATTTAGTTCATAAAGCCATAAGCCTTCTGAGAAGAATACTTGCATATGGCAACTGTAATGGAATATACTCATGGTTACTTCTTTGTTTTTTGTTTAATGTGAAGGCAAGTTATAACTTGGTACTCCCTCCTGTCCTTAATATATAAGACTCAATTAACATTTTTAGAGAAATTAAAGAAGCTAAATAAATTACTTAATCATAACATATGTTGTGTATCATTATATTATATATTAGTTTATAATTCAGACAAATTAGTTTGGAAAATAACGTAAACATGAAAATATTCACGAAATCCTTTACATATAGAGGATGAATATCCATGAACTAGAAATGCTCCTTCAACCAATTATTCATGAAATCCATTGTTGTTGTTGTTGTTGTCTGTCATTGTAGTACGGAATCAATTAAGTTTGGATGTATAATACATTGTTCGCATTTCTCTTTATTTATTGGGTTGGAGAAAACAAAGTAATGAGTGAAAGCCAGTATCCTTTAGACAAGAAAACTTGCATATGAAATATACTCATTGTTACTTCTTTCTTTGTTTTTTTGTTTAATGTGAAGGCAAGTTATAACTTGTTACTCCTTGTTGTTCTTAATATATAAGACACAGTTGACTTTTTTAGTGGGATTAATGAAGCTAAATAAATTATTTAATCATAACATATGTTAAAATTTAGTGCGTGCTCTTTTTTGTGAAGCGTTAATTTAAAACTGTGTTAATTACCTACGTCAAATGATTTATGTTGTTAACCTTGCTATAGAGAAATGAGTTTCACTTTCAAGAGAGCATAACAATTTTCACTATGAAGAACTTAGAAGATCAGAAATGATCACATCATATAGATTAAAGTTATTGCTTATAAACTCTGTGTGATTTGGATAGTCATTACTTATAAAAACTACCTAAGGGAGAAATTGAATGAATGAAGTTTTTTTTTTTTTAATCAAAAAACTAGTGTGAGACTGTGAGTCTCACGGATTGCATGAAGTGTGAGAAAGGAGTCGCAATGTTCAAGGCTCATGAATGTTTCAGGTAGTATTAATTAGCATGCAAAGTCGCATACTACAAATAAAATCACATAAACTTTCGTGTATATAATTGAATCATCATACCAAAAGGTGTTAGCATTGCTTCTAATTGCTACACAATTAGCATTGCTTCTAATTATGATTAACGGTGTTAGATAACAGCTCCTCAAAAGGCTTAATTTTTTCATCTCCCCAAAAGGCTTAATAACATATCCCAAAAGGCTTAATTTCCCATTAAATGCCATAATAGAGCCACCAGACATGGACTTCAATGATAACCGAAAATTAAAACTAACTCCCATCATATATGTTATGCATTTAAAACTTATGATTCCCATAATGTATTATTATGCATATTGAAGTGTCACGGCGAAAAAAAGGGGACCTGCCCATGATTGAAATTCCATAATATAGTAAAAATGATTATTCCCATCACATATTATTATGAATATTGAAATGTCTTAATATTGTCACTGCCCAGAAAAACGGACCTTTCCATTATTGAAATCCCATAATATAGTGTAACATCCCAACTTCCATACCTCAAATAGTGCCGATTGACATTTCGTTTTATAAAATTTGACAGAGATTGAGATGCTACATCAGAGTACTACGGAAATGGAGAGCAATGCACTAAAAATTGGACAATATATATAAGTAGCTGATATAAAAATACCCCGACATATGACGATGCCGAGAGTATGCTGGTATATAAAAATTTTCCCCAAGGAATAATCATGTGATACAATATACAGAGCTTTGTACAATTACATTTCACAAAAAGTAACTATACATCCTAGACCAAGCCTTGACTAGACTTGGGGCAACGAACCTAACTCCGTTAACCGAACAGAATGGCCTGGTAAGTGTCTATCATGGGGGCCTCACCGAGTTCACGGCGACTGATTGGCTGACCCACATAGACTAGCCTTGCCTTCGGCACCAAACTATTCGAAGTAACTTCATTAGACCCATGCCTGACAATAGGCTCTGATGATCTTCTTCCGGCTCTTGCCTCGACCGGTGCATTACTACGACTCTGCCCCTTGGTTCATATCTATGGCTCCATCTACCGATGCCTTCTTTGTTCTTGGTCCTTACATGTACTATCATTCAAGACTGAGGTCCAATGCACATTTGGACCTCAGGTAACGGTTAACCTCATGCTTATATTATCATCATATGTACAACAGATATCTCTAACATTACAACAATGATCAAGCCAGTACATCGTATGATCATTTGATAACAACTACAATAACATGTAAAGTTATCCCTGGTCTGCACATACCCAGTGCCACGATGTATGGTCGTGTCCTCAGCGCTAGGAAAACATAACGGCTTTATCATGACCATAACCCGTGTAAAGCTGTATTTAGTGATCTAGATACGGTTCCCTAGTCACAGTGCATGTCCAGGACAGAGTCCTGTTCATGGTATCCACAACATATACACGCATAACATATGCATTAGAATTAGTGTTACAGTACGTGAACGTACCTGAGTCGTGACAGCGGTATGTTCGTCGATCGGTATGTGTTCTCGGATAGCCTATAATAGTAATATCGCTTTATTAATCCATAAATAATGTCTAGGAGATATTTTGACCACTAATGACTATTTTACCCCTCCTTTGTAAAAACGTTGGTTTATCACTTTTGGCCAGATTTTCCCCTAACTTTGAAAAACCATAAATAATTCTACAAAAATCGAAATGAGGTTCCGTAATATTCCTCGGAATCCTTATAATGTCTAATTTTAAAGAAAAATATTAATTTTTTCCCAGATTCCCTGAATAATTCCCAGGTTTAAGGTTTTTAAAATCTGCCCAGAATTTCGTCTGGAAAAATAGCCTAACTTCAAGGATTTTTATCTCTTTATTTAGAACTCCAAATGATACATATTTTATATATTTGGAAATATATATATGTCTAATTCAACTAAGAATTTTATCAGAATTTTAGAACATCATCTTCAACAAAATATACTGACGTTTTTACCCCTGACTCCAGGAATTGCTAACCGATAAATTTTCGCCAGAGCTTCGCTACTTGGATCATAATCTTCCAAAATTTTTGCTATAACTTCTAATTCATCAATTTTTAGAAATAAAGAAAATTTTAACCATAAAAACATGAAAACAAAATTATACTTGGAAGATTAAAGATCAAAATAACAAAATAGCTAAGAACTTGAAAGCTAGAGCTAGAGAACTTACCAAGAACTTTGCTCCTCCTTCTCCAAGACTCTTCACTCTCCCTTTCACTCTCTATATCAGATTACTAAGCTTGTGTTGGTGTGAAAATTATGAAGGGAGGGGCTCTCTATTTATAGAGAAATTCTAAGGACCCAATTGGCAATTAATTGTGATCAAATCCCACCTTATCCCTTAGATCAAAATGCACTTTATGATGTTTAATCTCCACCTTCAATGTGGCTGTCGACATGCATGCTTTAATTTAACCATTTAATGTATTTTTTGAATTAACATTTTCCATTGTTCAAGCTTTCTCATTGGCTAGTTCATAACTTTGACTTTTCAAAGCTAATTCATAAACTCATCATCCCTTCACTATCTCATGGTCGACATGCATGCAGATCACTTTTGGCCTTTGGGTTGTTTTTTTTCATATTTCATAATCTTATGTTTTTCTAATTCTCCCATTGGCCAATTTAATTTCAGAGTAAATACCCTTTTTGGTCCCTGGAAAACACACGGATGCCCTTTTTGGTCCCTGAGTAAAGGAAATGTCGTTTTGGTCCTTTTTAGGGACTAAAAATGACCTTTTTGGGAATTTATGAGGGATTAAAATGTCCAAAAAATGTCCAAAAGGACTAAAATGGACATTATTTTTCCATTTTAGGGACCAAAAAATGACTTCTTTTTTTTCAGGGACCAAAAAGGGCATCCGTGTGTTTTCCAGGGACCAAAAAGGGTATTTACTCTTAATTTCACAAGGATTTAGCCTTATTTTCTTCCATTTTCTTATCCTCTTCCACTCCATGTGCTTATAAAATCACAAATACTTTTAGAAATAAAGTTTGAAGTTTATGTAGTCTCTTGAGAAGTATTTGGAATAACAAGAATTATGGTTCAATTTGGGGTTTTTACTAGCCCTTTAGTCATTTTAGGATTAACTCCGATGGTTACGGAAATGACTTCAGAGATAACCCACTTCGGGCTAAAAATACACTTGTTTATAATAAGTCCTGATGTTAGATACTTAGTTCACATATTTCAAGATACGATTTAATTTCTATCGGTTCTTATTTATCCTATTTGCTTTTCACCAAAATATCTTCTTTTCTCTTTTTCTCTTTCCTTCCACTTGACATACACATTTACACTCACACATTTCTCACACACATACATACACACACTCACACGAAAATTTTTCCCCCAAAGTCTTCCCCAATTAATGCCCATGTGCTCTCCTTTATGGCAATTTAATGAAGCATTTAATTATTAAACAAATCTATTCTTCATTCCTCTTCCTCAAGCACAACCGTGCTCTCCCCCTTTTCCTTGTATTTTATGTTTTAATTGCCAAAATATCTCATGTAGCAAGCCTCCCATTGGTCCCCTAATAATTACATGGATTTAGGCTTAATTAATTAGGACTTAGGGTTTTCATACATTTATTCTCATTCTTTTCTCTTAATTATCTCTAATTAATTAGCATCTATATCCTATGCTAATTATTGCCATAAACCTTTAATTAAGGTATTTTATATAATTAACTTTGTATATCTCCTTGATTCATGCTTAAATAATTAGCCCTTAATTATTTATTTAATCACTTACCAATTGTTGACAATTTTCTTAATTAAGAATAATCATTTTCTCACAACTATTGGACTGACATTGTATTTTATGTCCCATGTAAAATATTAAAAATCATGGGGCAACTTATGCTCCCCAAAATTATATTTAATTTCGCCTTATTATTTTCCAAAGGAAATAATCCCAAAAATTCCCTAAATTAGAGACAACTGTAACATCCCGTTTTCTAAAGCAAATTTTTTTTTTTTCAATCATTCAGAGTAGAGCGGTGGAGCAAATGAGTAACTGATACATATTCAAATAAGAATCATAGTGTAACATTGTATGGATAATACAGTTATCCTACTGTTTCAAAAGAAAGTACAAAAGCGGAAATACAAATTTCCCGGCTGGCGATCTACCCGTGCTGCTTCCCCTGATCTCCAATTCTCGGTCCTCCAGACCCTGAAGCTACAGCTGAGATTCAATTTACCGCATTGAATCTCAGGTAACGGTTAACCTCATGCTCAAACGATACAGTATATAACAACAGATATTCTAGAGCTAATACAACAAGATATCATTTGCATACAATAGATGCATGATCATTATGACGACGAACATAAGCACATAGCAATATGTAAGGCCCCATAGGGTAACAACAACAACGATCGCACTATTCACCGGTGCCACGATACCACTCGTGTCCTCGCCGCTAGGAAAACATAACGTCATTATTATGACATAACCCGTATAAAAGCGTCGTATATCAGTCTACGAACGTATCTATCACATATATGTATTTAAGCAGCACAAGATTAGTGTTACGAAGACGCGTCCGTACCTCCGTTGACGATATACGGAAATTCAGTACGTTTTGACGGAAAAACAATGGCCGACAATGCACGTCGGACAACAGAACGGCAGCAAATCAAGGTTTCGATATCCTATAATGATAATATCACCATTATCAATATTTGACATTATAACGGGCATTTTAGGTAAAAATTACCATTTTGCCCCTATACCCCTAATCGGCGGAATTTCGCCAGAGCTTCGTTACTTTGGCTCCGACTTTCCAAAATTTTGCCGAACTCGACCCCACCATGATTTTCGAATTTAATACTTAAAATAAAGCTAAAGATCTATCTAGCATTACTACTAAAACTACCGAAAGCATTAAAAGCTAAAGACCGGAAAAATTACCCAGAGCTTCACGCAAAATTCCCGGCTCCTTCCTCCTCCGAGCTCCTCTCTCTAACTTCTCTCTAGGAAAGCTCAACTAGAGAGAATGGTTTTGGTGTGAAAAATACAAAGGGAGGGCTTGCTATTTATAGGGAAAGTTGGGTGCACTATTCATACTTTATCAGACGGATTCTGACCGTTGGATCGCACTTTTGACAAGTGTCACGATCCTCACCGGACACTTGGCAGCTGAGTTTCGGAAGAACTTTCTGGAATCACCAATCTCTGGACAAAATTCACTGATTCCAAATATGTCCAGATAAATTCAAACTCATTTCCAAATGTTGAGTTAGAATTTATTTTCTTCAGATCTTTAAAATGTGACTATCTGCATTTCTCCCTATTCCGTCTTATTAGGAAAATGCTCTACCTACCTCTAATCAACTTAGGAAAAGGCTAATCAAGATAAAAATTCACCGATCAATATTTTACTCGACATTGGAAAGCCTATTCCCGGTACTCTAGGTAGGATCCGTTTCCTATAAGTCCGATCACTATTCACTGTACTTTTATACAACATTACACTTTAACTTGCAAGGTAAGGCACCATGATATTTTTACCAACTCTTGTCCTTATTTCTTTTTCTTGGCCAAATTTTGGTCAAATCTGGTCCTTTTTATTTTAATTTTCGTTTTATTTATTTATTTAATTAATTAAGAATATATAAAATAATTATTTAATAATTATTTTATATAACTTTTTACAAAATTTCCCTATTGGTCAATTCTTGTATTTAGGCTTAAAAATACCTAAACTCAACTATTTTTCTCCAAAATTTCCAATTAATTAGTAAACATGTTTTTACTAATTTTGAACCATAAACCACTAATTTTAGGATTTTATATAATTATTCATGAATTTCCTTTGCTTATGCTTAAGTAATTAGCAAATAATTACCTAATTACTTTATTATCACTTGTTGATAATTTTCTTAATTAGAATGCCTCATTACTTCATAACATTTGCATTGACTTTTGTGTTTTCATGTCTCCTTTATTATATTAGAATTTACAAGGGTATTTTAGTCATTTAAATACTTTTGAGCATTCTTATTCAATCTCTCCAAGTTCATAATTTATTAAATTACCAAAATTAGAGATAATATACTCTCTCAATTTTAATAATCATTTTACTGCCTTTTAGGATCTTTCACAATTTTCCTAAGTTCTTTATGTCCCATAGGGGCATTTTTGTCATTTTTGGCACTTTGGCCCCTAAATTCTCTAATTTCTCAGAGATTTTTCCTTAGAAAATAAAATAGATTTAACATATTCTTTGAAACCACATATTCACCTATTTTCATTAGGTATTATTTCCTAATTTATGATATTTACCCTAGGTCAAATTTTAGGGTATTACAACAACATACTCTCTAATTTTTAACAAATATTTTATTACCATTTAGGATTTATCATAATATTTTTAGGGTATTTTATGACCCATAAATGCATTTTAGGGATTTTTGGCCCTTTATGCCTTTTAATTTCAATAGAAATTTCCATCAAATAAGATAATTATATCTCAAGGGTTGAGACCACATATTCACCTATTTCCTATATGTATTATTTACTAATTTATGATTCTTATCATAATTAGGATTTTCAGGGTATTACATTTCTCCCCCTGTTAAATTAAATTTCGTCCTCGAAATTTGTGCGTATATCTTCGGAGAGATAACCTTGACCTCCACTCTAACCCTTAACTATGCATACATACTCAGCATGCACCCTAACATCCAGACATTAGTCTTATCCAACTTGTACCTAGTACCGGACTCCATCTGTCCATTCTTTCAGCGCTTGGTTATGCAGGCCTGACTATTTGCCTCATTCAGCTTCTCGGCTTTTCACCTACTGGCCTTTCGGCTCAATCTATTACCATCGCACTGGAGATTCCAGCCTTACTGCCTAGGAAATCATCCTCAGGCCTTAGGTAGTTCATCTATTACCAACACTATAGCTGACAACTATTTCTTGGCTCAACCATGTTCTAGAAAATTTCACACAATGAAAACTTCCGTGTCTTAGTACATTTCGCAATCTGCACTTTACCAAAAAGTAATAGTGCTATCCAACTTTCAAACTTAATCGCCGCTAACACAAATTCATGAAAACGCACTTACTACCGGCTTAAAAACCTTTACTACCGGCACATACCTTTGAGGATATAATTTACTTTACAAATTGTTTTAACAATTGAAAGTTCACGCCACTACTTCAACCATTTGGTACAGCGAGCGTCCTATCCTGTAATACCCTAAAATCTGACTTAGGGTAAATATCAAAAATTGGGAAATGTACCTATTGAAAATAGGTGAATATGAGGTCTCAAACACCTTGTATTGAGTTTATCTTGTTGTTAGGGTAATTTCCCTTGAAATTAGATAATTTGCAATTAGGTCCCTAAAACGTTTGGGAATTTGCAAATAGGTCCCTAAGCACATTGTGGGTTATAAATACCCTGTGAAAGCTATAAAGGTGGCAAGTAAAAATCTGTTTGAAATAGGGAAGGATATTGTCCCTAATTTAGGTAATTTATTAAGTTACAAATTTGGAGGAATTGTAGAAGAACACTCAAAAAGTAAGGAAATGACCGAAATACCCCCGTAAATGCTAAGATAATGCAGGAAACATGAAAACAAAGATGTCAATACAAAAGTTATGAGGTAATGAGGCATGCTAATTAAGAAAATTATTAACTAGTGATAAGAAAGTAATTAAGTAATTATTGGCTAATTACTTAAGTATAAGCAAAGGAAATTCGTGAATAATTATGTAAAACCCTAAAATTAGTGGTTTTTGGCTTAAAATTAGTAAAAACATATTTTTTAATTAATTGGAAATTTTGGGGAAAAATAGTTGAGTTTAGGTATTTTTAAGCCTAAATACAAGAATGGACCAATAAGGGAATTTTGTGAAATTTTTAAGAAAATTGAAATATATAATTAATTAATTAAAAAATAAATATTTATTATAATTAAAAATGGGGCAGCCGAAATTGGGACAAAATTGAGGATAGAAATGAGTAAAAAAATATCATGATATTTAAGTTGCAACTTGTAATATTTTAATATAAAATTAATTAAAGTGAATAGTAATGAAATAATTAGGAAATAGATCCTATCTAGGGATCCAGTAATAGGAATTCCAAAGTCAAGATAAAATATTGATCAGTGAGTTTTTACCTTCAAGTGATCTCTTCCGGAAGTTAATTCCGAGGCCGTTAACGCATTTTCCTAATAAGACGAAATAGGGAAAAATGCAGATAGGCACATTTTTGGATCCGAAGAAAATAAATTCTAACTCAACATCTAGAAATGAGTTTGAAATTATCTGGACATATTTGGAATCTGTGAATTATTATCCAGAGGTTGATGATTCCGAAAACGAGTTCCGGCACCGGACGCGTTCGGACACATTTTTCGAGAAAACTTCAACTGGACTGTTGGAACCTGTAAGAGACCAAAATCAAAGTTAAATTAGATATTATTGATGAGAAAGAGAAGATCTTCAAAGTTATGAATTCAGAATTTTGAGACTTCTCCGAAATTACGTGAATCGGGTACCGATCGGGGAAATTCTATCGGTACGGGCAAAAATCAAATTGGAAAATTCCCTTTATGTCCCCAAATTCTCCTATAAATACCCCACCCCTCCCTTTGGTTTTTCACACCATTTCCTCTTGAGATTTTCGAATCCTAGAGAGAAGTTAGAGAGAGGGGCTCTGGAGAAAATCTGCAGCGAAGCTCTGGGTAAGTTTTTCGGTACTTAGTCTTAAGCTTCGGTAGTTTTAGTAGGAATGTTAGTTAGATCTAGCAAGTAGGAGATGAAATTCCTATTCTTGTTTTTAAGCCTCATTGCATTGAAAGATGCCTGACGAGGTAAAAACATATTAGGGATTGAGTCTCTGAAAGTTGAAAGTTAAAATAGCAAGCTTTAAGCTTTCGTAGTTCTTTCAATAGTTATAGTAGCCTTTATTTTTCAAAGTATGATTAGATATCATATGATAGGGCTATTTTAGTCATTATTTCGAAAATATTGGTAGGGTCAAAGTTCTGGCAAAATTTTGGAAGATTAGAGTTAAAATAGCGAAGCTCTGGCGAAATTTCGCCAACTAGTAAGGGTAGGGGCAAAGTGGTAATTTTTACCTAAAATGCCTGTTATGATGTGAATCATTAATTAATATGATTTATGTTTTGAAAATTATGTTGGAGGAGGAGTTATGTTGAAATTTTGGAAGATTAAGGTCAAAGTAACGAAGTGCTGGCGAAATTTCGCCAATTAGGGGGTCAGGGGCAAAATAGTCATTTGGACTAAAAATGTCCGTTGTAATGCTAGATCCTTAACAAGTACATTGTTATGTTGATAGGATATCCGTAATCACGAACCGCTGTCAGGAAATACTGTTTTCTGTCAGAAGTATCGTTTTCCGTAAAACGTGCCAGAATTCCGTCAACGAAGGTAGGTCCGCGTACTGGTAACCTTAACTCTGATATTTATGGTATGCGTGCATGTGCTATGTGAATTATATGTTATGTACTGTTGTTATGATTGCTGGGTAATGGGATACGCATGTTTTCGGCCTAGGTGCCGCCAGGATACGGTTGTTAGGGGCCTATGTGCTGCCAGGGATCAAGAGGCCTAGGTGCTGCTAGGGTTACACTGCAGGGGCCTATGTCTTTGCCGGATACGCTGTTTGGGAGATGCTTGTACTATATGCTTTTATACTATTGATTCTCGTGTTTGTCTCGTAGTCCATATACTGTATATGTAGGTATGAGGTTAACTGTTACCTGGGGTCCGATTGCAATGGACCTCAGCTCTCCATATAGCTTCAGGATCGGGAGGACCGAGGGCCGAGGAGAAGAGTAAGCAGTCCGCGTAGAAGTTCCGGGAGAAGCTTTCCTTTGTGTTGTATCTCACTTTTGAACCACGCGGTTACTGTACCGCTGTTGTAATTAGCCAGACTTACGGCGTTTTATATATACATATCAGTTACTCAATCGCTCCGGTGCTCTACTCTGATGATTTTAAATAAAAAAAAAATTTATACTGCTTTTGGAAAAGGAGGTTGTTACATATCCCAATCCCCATCTTCGGTCTCCTGCAAATGCAGTACCGTAAAATGATGTGGGAGAATTTCCGCCCCTCTTATAAGGGACCCGGCCAGTGTCCGGCTGACACATAACCCTATCTACTGGAACTCAGTCCAGACATAGTTAGGTTGCTTTTAAATCAAAAAAATTAGTTTGGAGAAAAAAATAAAAAACAAAAATCTTTTAAAGTAATTTATTTAACTTCCTTAATTTTTTCAAGAAGGTTAATTGAGTTTTATATTTGAAACCAGAGGTAGTATATTATTATGCAATTTGTAATTGTAATAATAGTTGTGGTGTGGCAATTCCTTCGAAGGTACCAACATTTTAAAGGGAAAAATTTGCTCAATTAAAAAAGAAAAATTGCCAAACCGGCTCATATTCCACTTATTAGGAGGCAAACCTTTTTTTGTTTTAAAAAAGAATTGTCAGCAAGTCGTTTCACAATTCATCAGTTAGGAGTGTAGAAATCAGAAAGAGAAAGATAGAGAAAATATACTTTTAAATACATGTCTTTATTTATATGCTCAATAGGACATTTATACATAATTAAGAGAGTAATGACTTATTATGATGATTGATTCCCTAATCACTCATAATTCCTATAATCCTTGATTATATGCGATACTAATTAATTATAATATATTTATACTGATATATTTCCTAACACTCCCTTCGAGCATAGATGTTAATCATGCTCAATTTGTTACAAGAAAACATAAATCCAAACAAAATAATTTTCTTCCTAACAACCTCTTCACCCAATTTTCACACACTCCCTCTCAAGCTGAAAGTAGCTTGAATGTAAGCAGAAACTAATCACTGATAACTTTCTTCGTTCTTCATGAGATCTTGGATCAAGCAGCAAATTTGGGCATAGTCAAGAATAATTCAACTAAATATCACACTACATTGTGTTGTGCTTGTTTCAAAGAGTCAAAACATGTCGGTCAGGTTTCTTAAAAGTGATTTATGATCTCTCTCTCTTTCTCACACACACAGAAACTGGTTAATTTTTAATTATGTAGTGTGTACGATCCAAGTTTATGTGTTTTGTAATTGGTTACAGAAAAAGATAATCAAAAAATATCTTATTCGATTGATTTAATTTCACATTAATTCATCAGAATCTTAACCACCACTGATATGGACACGGTAACTATGAAGTAAGAATTGAGATTCTAAAGCTTTGCATATAAAATTCATTCCCAAGAAAAAAAGAAAGAAAAAAGAAAGCCGACAAACTAAAAGGAAATGTTTGTTGTTATCTGAAGAATTTTAAAAAATCACTCAATGTCAGTTCAATCTGAGCCAACAAAAGAGTAAGAAGAAAAGGAAAATGTACAATTACCATACAAAGCGACGGTGGAATTTATAACTAGGAAATATATGTAATACCCGGATATTTATTTATCTGGAATATTGTATTTAGATAAATAAATGGCTATTTTGATAGGTGAATATGTGGTCTCAAATATTGAGTTATAAATATCGTATTTATTAAGGAAAAGTCTCTTGAAAATTAGGAAAAATGATAGTACCAAAATTACTAAAATGCCCTTGTGAGGTATAAAATAGCCTAAGAAAATTATGATAAATCTCAAGAGGCAGTAAAATAATTATTTAAAATTAGAGAGTATGTTGTCTCTAATTTTAGTAATTTATTAAATTATAACCTTGGAAAAATTGAAAGGGAAAAATCAAAAAGTATTGTGAGGGCCACAATTGACCCCAGGATTTTTAATATTTTGCATGGGACATAAAATACCAATGTCAGTGCAATAGTTGTGAGATAATGGTTAATCCTAAATAAGAAAATTATCAAAAATTGGTAAAGGATTAAATAGATAATTAATGGCTAATTATCTAAGCTTAATTAAGGGAATATCCAAGTTAAATTGTGAAAAACCCTTTAATTAAATGTTAATGGCTAAAATTAGCATAAAATACACTTGCTAATTAATTGAAAAAGATTAAGAAAAATTAGTGAGATTAGGTACATGAAAATCCCTAATCCTAAAAGAATTGCTAATCATATGATTAGGACACTAATTAGGCTTTCTAATTTAATTGGATAAATTAAATAATACTAATGGTTAAAATGTAATCTTGGAAATCAAAATCAAAGGTTTAGGATTTATTCTAGTAATTTTAAATGCCTAAATCCTTGTTAATAGCTATTAGCCAATGGTAGAATTTTGGGAAAATAAATATAAGATAAATGTAATATTATAAATTAATTAAAACAGAAATATATATATATATATATATATATATAGCTGGCCAAAATTTTGAGATCAAAGGGGATAAGAATTTGGACAAAATAATATCTAGATATTATGTGATTAAAATAGTAATATAAATGTGAAAAAGCAAATAGGATAAATGACCACCGATAGAAATTAAATCCTAACTAGAAAACCATGAATAAGGTTCCTAAGGTCAGGACATATTATAGACAAGTGAATTTTTAGCTCGGAGTAGGTTACCTCCAAGTTATTTCCGTAACCGGAAAGGGTTATACTAGACTGGCTAAGAAGCTATCTGATATTCAAAAAGCAAATCAGATAAATGAAAATCTATAGAAACCAAGCCATAACTTGAAATCCAGGGATGAGGTGGTAAACATCTGGGCATATTATGAATCAGTGAATTTTTGTCCCGAAGATGTTGTTACCGAAGTGATTTCTGTAACCGAAGACGTTTATCCGAAAATATTCGGCAGGCAACGGAATGTCCTAAATGGGATCAAAAATTTAGTTGACCCAGACATTTCTAAAGAGGAGGATTAGACCTTCAGGGCTATGCTTCCGGATTTTTGAGATTTTCCAAGATCACGCGATTAGAACATCGAACAGGGACTTTATCGGTAGAAAACTTCTTGAACAAGGTTGTAACATCATATGCATGACATGGGATGACATCCTTTTTGTTGAAAAGAGGGGCATGGAGGTCGGCTAGGTGCATCCAATGGCCAAGAAGAAACCTTTCAAATGAAGCAAGATCCAACGGTTAGAAATCGGCATGAATAGTGTCCAAAAATTTCCTATAAATAGGCCTCTTGTGTCTTCATAATTCTCACACCATTCCTTCTTGAGCATTTCAAAATCTTGGAGCAGAGGAAGAGAGGAGGAGTCCGGAGAAATTCATAGCGAAGCCCTGAGTAAGTTCTTCGGTCCTTAGCTTTTAGGTTCTAGTCTTTTGTTCGGTAGTTTTAGTAGAAATGTTAGTTAGATCTAGGAAGTAGGAGATGAGATTCCTATTCTTTTTTTTAAGCCTCATTGCATTGAAAGATGCCTGACGAGGTAAAAACATAGTAGGGATTGAGTTTCTGAAAGTTAGGAGTCAAAGTAGCGAAGCTCTGGCAAAATTTCACCGATTAGTAAAGATAGGGGCAAAATGATAATTTGTACCTAAAATGCCTGTTATGATGTTGGATATTGATAAACGTGATATTATCCTTATAGGATATCTGTGATCACCTAGCGCTGTCAAACCGCTGTCGTACTGCTGTCTGACGTGCTGTTTTTTGTTTTCCGTCAAACGTACCGTTTTCCGTCAAAAGTAACGACTATTGTCAACGAAGGTACGGACGCGTACTGTAACACTAACTCTGTGCTGCTCATATACATATATGTGATAGATACGTTCATAGGTTGAGGCTCTGTTTAGGGTCGTCATTTATACTGTTGTTGTTAGGCTTTACATATGGCTCTGTGCTTATGTTCTGTCATTGTTATGATCATGCATCTGCTCTATGCTTATGTAGTGATATACTGCTGTTATGTTATGAATATCTGTTGTCCATATACTATTTTATTTGAGCATAAGGTTAACCGTTACCTGAGATCCAATGGGGTAAATTGGATCTCAGCTGTAGCTTCAGGGTCGGGAGGACCACGGATTGGTGAGAGGGGCAAGCAGCAGGAGTAGGCTTCCGGCTGGAGATTTAATTATCGTTTTATGTATTTACTTTTGAACACTAGGATGACTATATCAATACTATGTTACACTTTGGTTATTATTTTAATGTGATTCAGTTACTCACTCGCTCCAATGCTCTACTCTGATTGAACAAAAAATAATTCCGCTTTAAAAATTGGGATGTTACAATATATCTGCCAGGAAGCAAAGATTGCGTTTGAAGCTGTGAGCCATGGAAGCACCAATTTGAAGCTTCAACAAAAGGGCAAATATACTGGAGGGAAGTGGCGAAATTTTTGTAGGGAGTAAGTCGAAGGAATTGCCCGCTTCGGTTAAATGAAGGGAGTGATTTTTTTAATTAATATTCTTAAATATTAATTATAATATTAATTATTTTTTAATGAACGGTTAAATATTCTTCAATTTATGTACCAATTTTTTCAACGCTTTTTTTTTTTTGGTCACACGTTGCTAAGACAGGAATTAATTATATTGCTAGTACATATCATTTTTTCATTCACTCATTTTGTAATAGTCCAAAAAAATAATTGATAGAATAATGGGATAATGGATGATTTGGAATAAATATTTATTTGTTATTTTAGATACTTTCAATTTTATTCCGGTAATCTTTTTGATTTGTTGAGTGATCCTTAAATTTAGGATTAGTAAGTTAGGATACTCGTAAATTAAATTAATAATTTCATTTATTTATTTATTTATTGTCGGTAGTTACTCCCATCATATTAGTTGTGGATTAATGGGGTAGATTTAGGAATATCTTAACAATATTTTATTAGAGTATCTTAAATTATTTAGTATCATAAGATATCTCGATTTAAATATTTGATTGAAGATATTAGGATTATCTTTCAGTTTTATTTGTTGTCTTTAATTCGTTCCATTATTTTGATTGCTATCGATAATAATAATGATAATAAATAAATAAATACCTTTATTTTGTTTCAGCCCAATTTCAAATTACAGTGCCATATAAATTTATTTATTAACAAGGGCTTTGTAGTCTTTTTATTCTATTAAAACTGTAATGACCCAATAATTATTTTTAAAACAAATTCATAAAGAGAAAAATAAATGATTAACTAATGAAGTAAGTCAATAATATAATTAGATTTTTTCTATTTAATGTTTATATTTAAATTTTGATGTATATACGTGTATAATAATTATCTAATTTTTTTATTAATAAATTAACTATGTGTTGTAAATTTGTATGTATGGTGGAACTTCGGTGATTGCTTATTATATTGTTGACTTTTGAGTTTACATGGTTTGTGTGCAAAGTGGGATATTTTGTTTTGTTTCAGCATTATGAAATTACTATAATATCCATATATAATATAATATAATAATAATGAAATAAATGGATAAAACCCATCAGAGTTTTTTAATCACCCTAGCATTCCTCTTATTCACCGGCACACATACCAATAGAGGGAGGAAGAAGTTTCTAGTGACTTCGGGTGGAACTTCGGTGATTGCTTCGATCCATGCTTGGTTACTTACCCACGAATGAAGGCATACCAAGACAAGGAAAGGAGTATAACATGACAAACAAAGGAAGGCATAAGAATGGAGGACACTAACGGTATGTTGTCACCAGGATGGCAGAATACACAGACTCAGCACAACGGGAGGGACGAAACTGAGAATTGAACTTAAGAGAAGTGGAAGCACCGATACTAATAAACTACCAATTCTATTTCTTCAAGAAATAAAATGACTTCTCAAGATTCCCTCAATTCCAAAATTTGATTTATGCTACAATAATCATGTATAACTATCCATTTTTACTCTAATTTCTCCCTTCAAACATTTTATCAAACACCTAATGTGCATTCACATTCAAATAAAGTCATCAAGCTTATTAAACTCAAGAAATATGTAGTGTATAGTTCATTGTCAATAAGTTTATAGCCTAATGGCCCGAAAACTCTTTAATAAGTTGGAGACCGTCGGTTTGATCTTAATAGTGATGTCTACCCTGTTAAATTATTATTATTATTTTTTTTTTGTAAAGTTGAATGTAATATGGAATTGGGAGGGAGAGAAATGGAATCGGAAGGCGCGTGATAGGCATGAAGGACAAGGAAAGGAAAGGGGTATGGATGGAGGGAAAGCAATAGGAAAATTAGGAGTAGTTGACTTGCGTGTTTGAAAGGGATACTTTTTTTTTTTGTCATAATTTTTCTTTTTGTTGGTAATATATTTGTAAACAATATATATAGGGAGAATCTCATTTAAATTAAATTCATTTGAAATACCCAAATCCAAAATTCAGGCCTGCACTTTTAACAAATTCCTAATCATGCCTGAATTTAACATTCTACAAAATTACTATTAAAATATGAAAATAAATTCAATTTCGGAAATACTCCACAACTACAATCATGAAAATTATAAAATATTATTTTATAAAATGTTATATGCTTGCCATTCAAGTTTTCAGACAAAAGCTAAGAACTTGAGATGAGAAGTGGAGGGCGAATCCGATAGCATGAATGTTAGAGTGGAAAGAAGAGATTTTGTTTGAGTGACGATGAATATATATAATGGCTAAAAAGGGAAAATAATGAATTAACGGAAACAAACATTAATTAACTTATGTATTAACTGTCCATAAATATAATAAGAGGTATTATATATTGTTACCGACTCATGAATAATACTATCTCTTATAGTAACATTGACCACACGTGGCTTGGATGATGTGTAGAATCTAAGAAAATATTTTGTTACATTATGTATGGTTAATGAATTACATAATTTATTGTACATTTTATACTAATATATATTAAATACACTGTTAGTCTTAGATGGTCCATGAAAGCTCTAACATTTAATTATTAGTTACATCAGATAAAAAAAATTGCGATGGAATTTTTTTCTGTTGCAACATTTGCAATGGATTTGTCTTTTCTGTTGCAAACTTTTGCAACGGATTTGTGTTTTCCATTGCAAATTGCAACAGAATTGTTGTTCCGTTGCAAAATTTTGCAACGGATTTCAGTTTCCGTTGTAAATTGCGACCGAATATTTGTTCCGTTGCAAACGTTTGCAATGGATTTCATTTTCCGTTGCAAAAGTTTGCAACAGATTTATTTTTCCGTTGCAAATTGCGAAGGAATTAGTTTTCCGTTGCAAACTGTTGCAACGAATTTATTTTTTTGCTTTATATTGCGATGGAATTCTTTTTCCATTGCAATTTTTTGCAAGGGATTTAATGTTCCGTTGCAAATTGTGACGGAATTATTTTTTTGTTGCAATGGATTTAATTTTCCGTTGCAAATTGCGACATAATTCTTTTTCCCGTACAAATTGTTGCAAGGGATTTAATCGTCCGTTGCAAATTGCGACGAAATTCTTTTTCCCTTGCAAACTTTTGCAATGGATTTCATTTTCCATTGCAAATTGCAATGGAACTATGTTTCCGTTGCAAAATTTTGCAACGGATTTATTTTTCCGTTGCAAATTGCGATGGAATTTTTTTTTCCGTTTCAGATTGCGACATATTTCATTTTCCTTTGCAAATTCCGTTGCAATTTGCGATGATTTTTTTTCCGTCACAAATTCCGTAGCTACTTTAGTATTTTCTAGTAGTGAAAGCAGAGTAGAAACCACAACAAATGGTCTCACAAGGGACCAAATAATACTCCAAACATCTCATTGAGATAAATACCAAACGGTCTCACCAAGGACCAACACCTCATGGGAGGCAAAGCAACGAACAAGTCACACAAGGACCACCAAACTGTCTCACCTGAGACAAACAACTCACTGGAGGCAAATCAACGAACGGGCCACACAGGGACCACCAAACTGTCTCACCTGAGACAAACACCTCACCGGAGTCAAAGCAACGAATGGGCCAACGAAATTACCCAACCACAAACACGACATTCAAGAAAATTAAAAGAGCACTTCACGAACATGCTGGAAAACGAAACAAATGAAGAACCTAGGCACTAGAGACAAGTGACCGTGCACGAAATGAAATGCCGATTGTGCTAAAATAGTAGAAACTCAGTCTCACAACGGACCAACAACAACGGACAAACACAGTTCGCCGGAATTTGGAAAAGTTCGCCGAAAACTATAAATTTTTGTCGGAAACTAGAAAACTAACCAGAATATGGAAATCTCACCGAAAAATCAAAGAACCCCTAGAACAAGCTCTAGCAACCAGCCAAGGACAAACAAACGACGACCAAACAACGAGGTACACACTTTCTCTCTCCCTATGAACAGTGATGACATGGTTCACTGTTCATGAAACAACAAACGGAACATACCATGATTTTGTTGGTTTTTTCTTTCTTGATTCATGCTCAAACAAGAAAACATCTTACTTCATCAATTCCTAAATATAAGACAAAATTGATTTTTTTTTTGGAGAAATTAAGGAAATTAAATAAGTTGATGAATTATATCATATGTTATGTATAATTATATTATATATCAGCTTATAAGTTAGGCAAAATAGTTTGGAGAAAAAACGATATATATATATATATATATATATTAAAGTAATTTAATTAGCTTTCTTAATATATCAAAAAAAAGTCAACGTTGTCTTATATTTAGGATAAAAAAGAATATTACTCAATATTTTGACTGACCAACCCCACTTCAAAAATCAAATTATACACCAAAGGAAAAGAAACAACTTTGAAAGCTATTGGGATTTGGGAAGACCATAAACACACACTCACACACGCTCCCATCGGTCCTAAATATAAAATAGAGTTAACTTTTTTTCTTGGGAGAGATTAAAGAAGCTAAATAAGCTACTTTATCATATGATATATTGTGTACCATCAGTTTATAAGTTAGACAAAATAGTTTGAAAAAAAATGATAAATATAAATATTTTAAAGTAATTTAATTAGCTTTCTTAATATCTCCAAAAAAAGTCAACTCTATCTTATATTTAGAACCACAAGTGGTATATATAAGTAGAAATCCATGGTTCTACTTGACAAAATTCCCGAAATCCTTTACATAGGATGAATATCTATGAAATAGGAGTGCTCTCTCAACCAAATTATTCCAGAAATCCATTGTTATTTGTACGGAATCAAGTCTTGGTATGATACGTTGTTCGCATAGTATCTTTATTTATTTTGTTGGTGAAAACAATGTAATGAGTGAAATAATTCATATAAAAAAGAGAGTGAAAGTTCATAGAGAAATACACAGTAAATGTTTCTATTGTTCTTTAGCTTTTTATTTCTATATTACTTTAATATAAGACTCAGTTGACTAATTTAAGAATATTAATAAAATAAATAAATTACTTAATTATAGCACATGCTACATGATCACTCTCTGAAATGCTTATGTGTATATATATCAATTTATAAGTCGCACAAATTAGTTTGGAAAAAATATTAAATATACATACTATATTAAATTATTTATTTAGCTTCTTTAATCTCCCCAAATTAGTAAATTAGGTCTTATATTAAGGACCAAATGTGATATTTTGTTATAGATAGATAACTAGCATCCATGATCTAACTGGCTATACAACCATAACATACAAAACCCCTAAAAGTTATGAATTTAAATAAATCTGCTAAGAATGAGCAAATTCATTACTTATACTCCTAAAGATTTAATTTATATCATGTTTGAATATGAAAATAAATTTGAGATTTTTGTTTTTAAATAAAAGCCTCAATTTGATTAACTTGAAAATATACAAGCAACTTTGAGAAAATTTGTAAGGACACAAATGCCAATAGAACATCATATCTTTATTTCAATGTATACATATTCAATGAGCAAAAGTTACACACACACACACTCAACCAAAATAAAAAAAAAAAAAAAAGTTACACACACACACATGCTTATAAATATTGTCATTGCATGATCGTATTAAAACCGAGTGACATTAATAAGATAATAAACTTTTTTCGCTATATACGTACAGTTAAAAATTAGTGCGCTCTTTTTGTGAAGGATTAATTTGAAACTCTGTTAATTACCTACCTCAAATGGTTTATGTTTGTAACACCCCAAATTTCACACTTCAAATTGTGTCAGTTGACACTTGGTTTTAGAAAAATCAACACAGTTTGAGGTGCTACATCAGACTAATGCGGAAATGGAGAGCATGCACTAATGTTTTGGACAATGAGTAACTAATGTAAAATACCCCGACATATGATGATGTCAGACGTATGCTGGTTAAATTGAAAATCCCGAAGGAATATTCATGTGATACAATATACAAAGCTTTGTATAATTACAACTTTTACATGGTAACTATACAATCTAGACCAAACCTTAACTAGACTTGGGGCAATGAACCTAACTCAGTTAACCAAACACAATGGCCAGATAGGTGTCTATCATGGGGGCCTCACCGAGTTCACAGCGACTTATTGGCTGACCCACATAGACTAGCCCTGCCTTCGGCACCAAACTGTTCGTAGTAACCTTATTAGATTCATGCCTGACAATAGGCTCTGATAACTTCTTCCGGCTCTTGTCTCGACCGGTGCATTATTACGACTTTGCCCCTTGGTTCCTCTTTATGGCTCCATTTATCGGTGCCTTCTCTGTACCTTGAACCTTTCCTGTACTATTAGTTAAGACTGAGGTCCAATGCCCATCGGACCTCAAGTAACGGTTAACCTCATGCTTATGTAAACAATATATGTATGACAGATATTCATGACATTTAAGCATAATCACTACAAAAGCCCATAACAGATGTAGGAAATACATAATCACATATGTAAGGCAATAACGATACACAGCTCCTACATATGTATGTTATCCCGGTCTGCACTATTCACCAGTGCCACGATGTACATTCGTGTCCTCAGCGCTAGGAAAACTCAACGGTATCATCAAAACTATAACCCGTGTAAAGCTGAATGTGAAAGTAATGAACTAAGACAACATCTTAGTTTATGAATATCACTATCAAATACAAATATACTATAAGCATTAGAGTTAGTGTTACAGTACGCGTACGTACCTTTCACCGTGTAATGGCCAAATGTCCGGCCTTTTGAACCCGACTCCGGACTTCCCGAATATCCTATACATTATTGTCGGATTATTTCCTTTTTCCCATAACATCACAACTAATATTCTATCTCTTAAAATAATATCAAAAAGGATATTTTCACCTTGTTTGACATTTCTACCCTTGGTAAATGTTTTATTACAATTTTGCCCTTACATTTTCTCAAAAACGAAATACTGAATTTCTGGGCAGATTTTTCAACAACTTTGAAAAATCATAATTAATTCTAAAAAAATTGAAATGAGGATCCGTAATATTCCTTGGAACCCTTAGGATGTCTACTTTTAAATAAAAATATTCATTTTTTCCCAGATTCCCTGAGTCATTCCCAGGTTCAAGGTTCCTAAACTCTGCCCAGAATTTCTTCTGGAAAAAATAGCCTAACTTCAAGGATTTTTATCTCCTTATATAGAACTCCAAATGATACATATTTTATATATTTGGAAATCCCTACATGTATAATTTAACCATGAATTTTCCTCAGAATTTTATAACCTCATCTTCAACATAAAATACTGGCGTTTTTACCCCTAACTTCAGGAATCGCTAACCGACAAAATTTCACCAGAGCTTCGCTATTTTGACTCTAATCTTCCAAAATTTTTCTATATAACTTTCTCCATCCATTTTTCGAAATAAAACCATATTTAACCATAAAAACATGATAACAACAATATATTGGAAGATTAAAGATCAAAACAACAAAATAGCTAAGAACTTAAACTAGAACTCTTAGAACTACAAAACTATAGACTCAAAGCTTAAGAACTAGAAACTAAAAGCTTGCTTACCTCTTGAAGAACTTCCTCCCACTTCTCCTTGCCTCTCACTTTCTCTTACTACTCTCTCTACTCTTGCTTTCTAAAACTCATTTGAGAGTTGGTGTGAGGTTTATGAAGAATGAAGGTGCCTATTTATAGGAAAACCTCTAGGACTCATTTGAAAATACAATTTCCCCCCTCCCTTCTTGGCCATGCGAAATACTTGGCCAAGGATGTAGCCTTGGTGGCTTCTTCCCCTTCTCTCTTTAGTTTGTAGGTTTTGTGGCTTCTAATGAAGCCTTGGTGGCCAATTTCATACCATGTGAGCTTAGAAAAATATCTAGATTTTTATAAGACTTAGTTAGCTCTCAACTAGGCTTTGGAACTAGATGCCAATGGAATAGTTGGTTACTAATGAGATATATTTAGGTGCTAATCACAAAACTTATCCAAGTCTCTCATTTGCTTCATAGTTTTCGAAAATTACAACCTTTCTTAGATATCTCTAATTGTCTTTGATTAACCCAAGATTAAATGTATAAGTTGGGTAAAATAAAAATCATGGCTTCATTAGAGGTTTTTACTAGCCTTTTAATCATTTTAGGATTAATCCCAAAAGTTAAGGAAATGACTTTGGAGATAACCCACTTCAAGCTAAAAATATACTTGTTCATTATAAGTCCTTATATTTGATCTATGATTAACATATTTCAAGATACAATTTATTTTCTATCGGTTCTCATTTACTTGAGTCTTGAATTAATCCCAATGGCTTTTGAAAATATCTCTAAAAAATGCTAGGCTCACAACACACCACACATACACACACAATTTCGTCCCCCTCCCTCTTCTCTCTCCTTTATCCATTTTGCTTTATACTTTATTTCCTCATTGATCCATAGTCATTTACTTGGATTAAGGCTTAATTTATCAGGACCATTAGATTAACTTTATTAGATTAAATCTTGGCCATTGGATCTAGTTGCAATTGTTGACTTTTCAACCTTGATTAACAAAGTTTAATTAACATCTTAATCATGTGCTTAAGTGCCCTTGCATTGCATCTTTCATTGCTTAATTAGTTTACTCTATAATCCTAGTCATTAGAGTATCATTGGTAAACTAAATCTAATCTCCCATTAGCCTTCTCATTTTCGAAAATAAGGGCCTTCCATTGATAATCCTAATTTGCCTCTAAAACATGTTATTTAATTAATTATGAAAGTTATTGGAATTAATCCAAGTAATGAAGATTTAATTATCTACTAATTGTTGACAATTTTCTTTAATTGGATTAATTACTTTTTCACAACTTTTGGGTTTACTTTGTCATTTATGCACCATGCATTAATTTAATAATCATAGGGCAACTTATGGTCCCTAAAATAATATTGGATTTTTGCCTCTTTAAATTCCAAGGAAAATAAGCAAATAAATTCCTAAAATTAGAGAAAACATGTTTTCCTATTTTAAATAGGTATTAATTTCCAAAATATAAATTTTGGGGTATTACAATGTTGTTAACGTAACCTTTGCTATAACAAAAATCTCAAGAGAGCTAGAAAGCACAAAATTTTTACTATGCAACGTTAAATAAAATGATCAGAAATGACCACATCATCATCAGAATATAAAACAAGCTTGCAGTCAAATAAAATCACATCAACGTTCGTGCAAAATAATTAAATCACCAGACCAATACACAATTTAAAGCATCAAGTAAATTACCAAAAAAGTACATGTCCAAGCATTATCTTATGTTTGGATGGAGAGAAAATTATTGGGAAAAGAATACTAGAGGGAAAACTCTAACATTGTTATTTTTTTTACCATTTGAGAAGTTTTTATTCCTAGTATTTCCTCCTCACTTTTCTCTCCATCCAAATATAGCCTAGCTATATGTATCTTGGAAACCTTCTAATGAGATAAAAAAACCGTAATAGGGCTTCTCACTTGGTACTTGCCATCATCCAAGACCAAAGATGCAGAAGCTGTGGAAGATACAAATCCACTGACACTAACATTAAACGATAGCTTCTGTCCCAAGGAACTAAATGACAACGTCGGAGGATTCACTTGTATGTCCAGTCCTTCTGGAGAAGTCACAGTGGCCTCATATATGGAAGTTGGTGACCCAACGTTTGTGACAGTCCTAGTGAAGATCCGAGCATCAAATTGAGGAGAAGAAGTGGACACAGCAAAAGAAGGGTAGTTCAAATCCCTCACACTACCATGGCTGACACTAGCACAAGTTGTGCTTTCTCCTGTTACTACTTGAAGTAATGTGTCCCCGTAACCTTGTCCACATAGGAAGTTGACGTAGTCAGTTTCGCTTGCATCGTAAACTAAACCAGGATTTAGTGCCTTGGTTGGATTTATATGGCCAGCCCCATATGCTAACTCAGCATCCTTCTTGTGAGATTTCAAAGGTGTAGCTTTGATTGAGAAAACAAAGAAAAATGAATTATGAGCACAAGTGAGTCCATTGTAAAACAGAGTTTCGGGGCTTCTAATGAATGTGCTTCCCTCTAATTCCCTTTGTAATATCCTAACTTCTCAATGTATGAATGTGCTTCCCTCTAATTCCCTTTGTAATATCCTAACTTCTCAATGTTTGTTTTCTTCTTTCTTTTATTCATTAGATTTTACATAAAATGAGTGTATTTTGATATATGGTTATGAAATGGTGAAGTTTGAATTTTTTATGATTTTTCAAAAAAAAAAAAAATAAACCTGCATAATTCTAGAGGCTCGAAGCCATGTAAAGCGTGTGTTTTGATAGTCCATTATTGTCAAAAATATCTTGTTTATTAGTTTTGATTGACGGCTATCATCACGCCACTTCATTTGCTCAATAGGGCAAACAATATAGGTCTACTAGGCCTATTTATCTAAGCTAACGTCTGGTACTATAGATTGACCTACATTTCCACCCAGCCATCTATCTAATTACAATAGATGTTGGGGTGACACGGGAACCATCTAATTAAAACAAAACAAATAACATGTTCTTGATTACCAAACTGTTTGGAACATCTTAAAAACAACACTTTTACCTCGTAGAACACAAACTCACTTAATAGCAGACAGCGTAATTGCTATTTTCTGCTCCTGCTATTTCTACTATACCCCCCATAGGCAGTCAAGAAAATGCATTAATATTTATCTGAAATGAATAATTATATATAGATATATATACCTGTGGTCATAATTGCAGACTTGATTGCTGCAGGAGACCAAGAAGGGTGGAAGGATTTGATGTAAGCAGCTAAGGCAGAGGCATGAGGGCATGCCATTGATGTCCCTGAGATGATATTATAATGTGTTTGTCTATTGTCTCCTTTCACTCCTGAAGGAACTGACTTTGGAGACCACCCTGCCAAAATTTCAACTCCTGGTGCTGCTATATCCGGCTATATATATATTTCATGATATAATCCAAAATCATTTCAAACCAACGAAGTGTGTTAGTCCTCATATGAAACATGTAGTTATTGCATGAAACTATATACTCCCTCCAGTCTTGAGTTAGATAACTATAGTTTGCAGATAGTAAGAAATTTAGTTAAGTTAGTTATTTAATTTGTAGTAAATGTATGTTGGTTTCCTGGATTACCCTGTGCATTGTAACTACCATTGATAGAAATTCTTACTATATGCAAACAATAGGGATAATTTAGAGACAAATTATAAATATGGAAGACAAAATTGATTGAGGTCATATATTTAAGATAAAAATAAATAAATCCCTTGAATAACTCTTATTTATAACCAAAAGTAATATATAGCACTCAGAAAGTAGCTAAAGTGAGGGAGAAGTCAATTTCTTACTTTGAGAATGTCAGGTGTGATTGGGTTGGGACCTCTTGAGGAAAAGGAGGCTATATAAGGAGCCAAAGTATTGTTGTAATGGCTGCTCTTCAATATGGTTGCAGCTATGTTGCTGTCACTGTTGCTGCTGTGACTCATTTCAAGAATTCATATACATATTAGTATTAAGGTTTGCTAATTTATTGAAGAAAAAAAGTAATATAGGTTTAATTATGAGATGATAGAAATTATATTACTCCCTTTCCTTCGGTCTCTTAATATAAAGACTAGTTGACTTTTTTTTAAGAGGTTAATGAAGTTAAATAGATTACTTACTTATAGCTGTTTGCCATTAAAATATATATAAGTTTATAAGTTAGACAAATTAGTTTGGAAAAAAAAGATAAATATAAATATTGTAAAGTAATTTATTTAGTTTCTTTAATCTCTCTAAAAAAAGTCAACTGTGTTTTATATTAAGAATTGGATAAAAGATTTATTACCTAGTCTTGATCATGTTGTTTAAGGTTGAACCATCTTTTAAAGTGATGACTGATGCTGGCAAGGCATAAGAGAAACCAGCTTCAGGAAGTGTTACTGTATTTAACTCGATTATAACTCCAGCAGCACCAGATGCAAATCCAACTTTTTTAGGTCCATAACGGGCATCACAAAGAACTATTTTCCTGTTCACTAAATTCTGGTCCAAGGAGTCTTCTAAGCAAAACCTGCACCAAATTTATTATTATATTGACGAGTAATAATTGAGAGAGAAAGACAAGAGGTTTATCTCTGAGCAATGAGTTTCACCTCCTGTTTTATCTATCTCTTTTACTAATTTTCTTAGTTTGAGAAAAAAAATATAATTAACTAAGATATTTACTCGCTATTAATTGATGAATTAGTACGTACCTGGATGTAGAGCGATCATAGCCTTTAAGGGTGTTTGGAACATCCCCACCATGGACTATAGGATACTGAGTGCTATTCAAGTCAAACGCATTTATTGATACTCCCTGTAAAAATAGCAACAACGGTCACACATATTCTCAAGTAAGCATGAAAAATCCTCAACATTTCAAAGAATGGATGAATGGGTATTCATAGAATGAAAGGTTTTTCTTTTTAATTCAATAGAACACGACTGTGTTACTAGCGGGATTAAATTAACAACCTCCCATTTATTATGTCTTTAATTTATCTTCCAATTAGTCAATGAAGGCTATATTCTAATATTCTTCCGACCCTTAATATAAGATCTAATTAACTAATTAGATTATATTAAAGAAGTTAGGTTAGTTAATATGACATGGTTAGTTTAAAACACGTTAATCATCTTTTTTAATTCCCTTATTCTTCTACTTGATTATTGTTGAGGAAATTTTAATTAATATGACTAATTTGAAAAAAAATTGATAAATTTGAAATAAGTTTAACATTTGGGATGAACATCAACTCCCCAATGATTGGTGCCACATTAAGGAACAAATGAGTACCACATATAGGGGAGCTTTTGTACAACAGATCGCATTTCGCTGCCTATCAGGGGACGCCTAGCTTTCTTGAACCATCTAGATGAGATATGGACGGTCTAGTTCTATTTTTTTACTTTTTATTTTTTGAAAAAAAATATTTTAATAGTTAGAAAATCTAAAATAAAGATAATCTCTTAACTAATATTTTTGAAAAAGAAAATATTAATTTCATTTAAAAATCAGAAGATAAAGAAAATTAGATCTGGACCATGCAAATCTCATTTGGACGGTTCAGGGATGCCTGCCTATCCAAAGGATAGGTAGGGAAACGCGGTCCTTGTTCAACTAGGTTACAAGGCCATTGAACACGTTATAAATGACTTAAATATCTTCCATAGAAGTGGGAATCAAATATTTTAATTATTGAATGGAAAACCAAGTGGCTTTTGAATTTTACCTCAAGAACCGTATCCCGAATCTGAATCTTGGTGATGAACTTTCTATCAGTGGTAGTGGCAGCCACAGTAAGAAGCCAAGGAGCCACATTATTGGTGGTCCAATAGTCAGGACCGCCATTGCCGGCAGAAGTGGAGGTCAAGATGCCATGTCTCATGGCATGAAAAGCTCCAATGGCCATAGAATCATTGAAATAGTGTACAGGTGATTCGCCTCCAAGAGAGACGGAGATTAAGTCGACCCCATCGGAGATCGCTTCGTCGAAAGCCGCGAGAATGTCGGTGTCTTGACATCCGTCGGCCCAGCAAACCTTGTACACTGCTATTCTTGCTGATGGCACACCTCCTCTTGCTGTTCCTAAGCCCAGACCATAGAAGCTTGCTGATCTCACTGCCCCACCAGCAGCTGTTGATGCTGTGTGTGTTCCATGGCCATCTGAATCTATTGGAGACATTATATCTTTTTCACCAAATTGTTTGTCCAAGCGGAAATATTTTGCTCCAATGATTTTACTGCACACAATTTAATTTGGAAGATAAATGGTTAACAGATATATATATATATATATGTGCAAAATATAATGAAGCTGCCTTGTTAAAACATAATGAGAAATCTCATTCTAACATCATGATGTTTTAAGGTTTTTTTTTTTTTTTAATGGGAGAGTTAATGATATTTAAGGGTTTTTTTAATCTATGTGAAATATGTTAGAAGTGCCTTATAATTAGGACAAAAGGAGTATCTTTATACTTGCTTCAATAGAGAGAATTAGGGGTGGGTGGAATCCACCCGTTCTATCTCTCTTTCTTCCTTTCAAACACATGATATGTGAGAGGACCTTCCTCAAAACTAATGTCACACTTGAATATTGACTATCTATATTTCTCTTTTATATATCACTATATATGTTGTAACAATCTCGAATATTCACTATCTATATTTCTCTTTTATACATCAGTATATATGTTGTAACAATACTAAATTATTGGCATATATAACGTATATCAAACAACAATGAGTTATTGAAAATTTCGTAGTGAGCCAACAAGAATATAATATGAGAGGATGTGTGAAATATAAGAGCTTGCAAATGTAGTGAAGAAACAGATATGGCTAGGAAAGTAGGTACTTGTTGCAAGTGATATTATAGCAGGATCCCTTCCATTTGGAGGGTGGGGGACCAAATCCAGAATCATTGAAGCTGGGTGAATCAGGCCAGATTCCAGAATCAAATACTCCTATTATTATATCACTCTCTGTGCTTGCTCTTTTCACTGTTTCTGGAAATCCTATGAAGTCCCATGATCTTGTCGTGTGTAGATATTTCTTCCCATTTGGGAACACTGCAACCACTCCTTCCATTTCTGATCATGACAACCCCAAAAAATTGATTATCAGAGAAAAACATTAAAAAATACGTATCCTAATTTTGAAGATGACTTTGTTTTATAATTTAAAATTTGGTCCCTTGGTTGGTTTGACTGAACACTTGCAATATTAAGTCTCTCTTTTAATTAGATCATGAATCAAGCCAACAATTGATAATGTTTCAAATAATGAAAGTATCTGACACAGATTAAAGATCTAAATCTAGTTTTATTATGTGGTTATTATTTATTACTACCTCCGATCCTAATTATAAAACCTAATTGAGTTTTTTTTTGGAGATTAAGGAAGCTAAATAAGTTACTTAATCATTTTATATGTTGTGTATACTTAAATTATACATTAGTTTATTAGTCAAACTAAATAGTTCGAAGAAAAAAATAAAAAGAAAAGTACTCTAAAATTAGCTTCCTTAATTTCTCTAAAAAAGTCAACTAAATCTTATAATTAGGACCGGAGGAAGTACCACTTACCAGCTACTTTTTGAACATCTTCTTCCTTGAGCATGGCGACGAACCCATTGATACAACTCTTGTAGCTGTGTACAAGAGCATTTGCTGCTCCCTCACTGACCGCACTTTACAATTTGAAATGTTATGTACAAATAAAACGTTTGAAACCTCTCTCTCTCTCTCACCCACACAAATTAATCATTAAATATACCACCATTAAATATACTACCAAGATTCTTAATATAAGACCTAATTGATTAATTCAAGGAGATTAAGGAAGTTAAATAAATTACTTAATTATAATATATATTATGTTATCTCTCAAAATACTTATGTGTATCATTAGATTATATATCAGTTTATAAGTTAGGCAACTTAGTTTGGAAAAAAATGATAAATATAAATACTTTAAAATAATTTATTTAACTTTATTAATCTCAAATTAGTCAATAGGGTTTTAAATTAAAAATTAAAAGCAGGATATACATATATACACCTGCCAAGGGCTTGTTGGAGCATGCTCATGTGAAGCTTTGACTTGGGGGCATCACCACTTGGAGTGTTTCTCATATACACTATATAACTCTACATCATTAACAAAGAAAAAAAAAGTATTTAGATACTCCTCCAGTCCTATTTATAGGGTATAAAGAGAAGAAAATTGTTGGTTCTAGTTACAGGGAAGAGAGAAATTTTTTTATATGAATATACAATTTTACCATTCATTTATCAAATTTCGACCCCATCAAAGTCTTTTTTATAAGTCTAGTTTGGATTTTTTTTTTGGGACTTTATTATAAGTCAACCTAGAGAGTAATTAATGATAGTGTTACAAGTTTACATCTATTAAATGTAATTTTAAAAAAAAAGAAAAAGAAATTGATTCATGTTGGAAAGAGATAAAGGTGAAAGAGAGGGTTGAGAATACCATTAATAAATAAGAGTAAAATTTGGAAAATGCATAATGGATTTAGGATATATTTAGTAAGTTACTAACTTTTCTTAGTATGCGAGAATTAAACATACTGAACTTATAAAAAGGACAAGGGTGGTAAATAGGACCAGGCGGGTATACCACTCTATGCCTAAATGTACTAGTAAGTCACTTGTAGGGAAAAAAGGTTGGTTCAAAATATAAGTCTCTTGTAGGATAATTAATGACTTTTTTCTCAATTTTACCCTATTTTATTTCTATGGGAAAGAGAGAAAGATGAAAGAGATGTGTGAAAATTATTTGTAGAATAGAGAGAGACAAAAAATTAAATAAGGGAAAATGTAGAAAATGTTATTGATTTAATACAATCCTTGATATGCGAGAATGAGATACAAGTAATTTATATTTAGACAAAGAATAGTACAACTAGAAGAGATAGAAACGAACCAATAAATATGTTTAGTATATACTTGAGCCTTTGGCTCATATATATATATGTGTGTGTGTGTGTGTGTGTGTGTGTGTGTGTGTGTGTGTGTGTGTGTGTGTGTGTGTGTGTGTGTGTGTGTGTGTGTGTGTGTGTAAAATCCAGATTCGTTATATATACTCACAAATCAACCGCGCATATATAGTATTAGGACATTCAGAAAGAGATGAGAAAAGAAACTGATATATATAAGGGGGGAAGTGAAACCCATATATATGTATGTATACTAGTAGCAAATGAGTAAGGAAAATGTTAAAAATGAAGAGAGATATTTGCCTTTGTGTTTAGCTGAGAATCTGCATGAATTGTGAGAAGCATGGCTATGCGGGTAATAATGATAATCAACGAACAAGGAGACATTAATATTGTGCCTGCCATTAAAGAAATTAGATCAAGAATTGTGTTAATTGAGCATATCTAGTAGTATAGGTTGAATGGATTCAGGTATGTGTGGAATATATACCCAACGAATAAAAACTAGAAAAGGCAATTTTGACTACTAAAAGAATTGAAGAGACGTTGAAGAAGGCGAGCGCGCGCACGCTAGCTTTCATCTTTAATATAAAATATAGTTGATAAATTTAGAGAAATTAAAGAAGCTAAATAAATAAATTATAGCATATATTACATAATCTCTCTAAAATACTTATATGTATAATTATATTATACTCCCTCCAGCCCTTAATATATAACATATTTGCCTAATTTGATTATATTAAGGATAATAGTTAAGTTAATTAATATGAAATGTATTTTCTAAAAACCATAGTCATCATTTATTTCCACTTTCCCTCTCTTCCTTGGTTATTGTTGAGAGAGTATCAATAGGGGTAAAAATGATAAATATGAAAAATATGTCTTGTATTTGGGACCAATATTAACTTTTCAAACATGTCATAGGTAAATTAGTTTGGAAAAGAATGATAAATATAAGAGATATAATGAAAAAAAGGTTTTATATTTAACATCAAAATTCACTTCTAAACTGGCTCTTATATTATATTTAGCACCGGAGGTAGTGTGTGTACGAGAGAAATGATTTCGGGGAAAAACAAGTGTGAGAAATGAAGTTTGCTGCAAAATATTTGTAATAAATCTTTAATTTGTGTGTATGTGACAATTGTAATAACTCTTTCACAGATGAAATTTGCTGCAAGCAAAAAGACACTTTCTTGTTTGATATAACATTCTTATATAAATCTGCTTGATCAATTTCGAAAAGAATATTTTTTATTTTGGTTTTAAATTACTGAAACACAACAGAAAGCTTCCCTCCACCACACATAATCTCAACTGTAATGGATCAAATTTTGAGCAGTCCAAATTTCTATTTAAAAATTCGTGATTAAAATTAAAATTATAAATAAATATATAAATCTAAACTGATAAAATTTAATTTAAACAATTTATAATTAAGGTGAAAAGATAAAATAAATTGTAAATATAAAAATTCAATCGTTTAAAATTTAATCTAATGGCTTAGATGTATGTAGTAGAGAGGAAGTAGCCCGGACTAAAACCTAGACAAAGGGAAGCTAACTCGGTCTAAAAAGATGGATGAAAATGTAATTAATGATTTTAATTGTGAGAATGTTGTTAAAAAAAAAATTCTTATAATTTTTATTTTTTCTTAAAAAGATAACCCCGAATCATTTACCATGACATTGTAATGATTTTAATTATTTTAAAAAACAACTTCTAGCCTTTTGTTTTGGTCAAATTAAATTATCCAAAAGGACAAGCCAAGGGATTGTTATTATTAAGGTTTTTTTAAAATACACCAAAGGACATATCCATGTTAATTTAGGTTCAAAACAGAAAAATTCATAATTATAAGAAACATATTCAGCACTATTTTTAATCTCAAACGACAACCTCCAACCCAAAAAACTAAAAAAAAAAAAAACAATAAAATGTAGTTCAGAGACTCAGGCTGTGCATGGCAACCATTCTGTTCCCCAGCACAGTTTCTGAGATGGAACAGTTTTTTCTGATTCTATGCCTGGGAAGAGTTCTGAGAATCAGAATTACGTTTGTTAACTCATTTTATTTTTACTCCGAGAATCAGAATTACGTTTGTTAACACAAATTTTTTTTTTCATTCCGATAATCAGAATTACGTTTGTTAACACATTTTTATTTTTATTCTCAGAATTACCTAATACAATACAAATCTATTTCTATATTTTTTGTTTACAGGTTTCATTAACGGTATAAAATAATATATTTCTTTACGTTTGCTCTCATTTTTTACTATCATATTATTACCTTAATATTAATTATACAAATGAATAAATAAATAAATAAATAAATAAATAAATCTACATTAGTCACATGACTCAACTAAATTTCCATGATATCACAATAATTTAAAGCAAAAATAATTGATGTTGTATTGAACATAAAAATATGACAAGTCTCCAATGTATTTCGAATCTGCACAACATGCAATCACAATGAAAGCTTGCTTCCGAAACGAAAATGGAGGCATTTTTCGTAAAATTGGGAACCTATTCTTCAAAGCTCCAAATGACCGTTCGATTACATTTCTCAAAGAAGAGTGCCTATGGTTGAACAACTCCTTAGTTGACCTGGGTTGATTTCGCCTTCCTCTATAATCATTCAAATGGTAGCGCTCTCCTTTGAATGGTGTTAAATAACCATCCCTTGTTGGGTATCCAGAATCAACGACATAAAATTTACCTACACGTTGACAAGAATTTACCAAAAAATAAATTGCAATAATAATGACAATCAAATGTGAAACTAAAGGAAAATGTCATTCAATTTGCTATACAAACTCATTATACCTGGTGGGGGATGAGGGAATTCCAACCTAGGAGTTTCAGTAGCAGAGAAAAACGCGACAATCATTTGCAGATCCTTCCCATCCGGCTAACACAAAAGTGAACTTCATGTCAAAGGAACATGCACACTTGACATTTTGGGTTGTAATTTGTTTCCTGCCTCTAAATGGTATTTGCTTATTCTCAGGTAGTGTAGCACTTACGTGAGTACCATCTATTGCTCCAATACAATCCTAACATTTAAAATGAAATATTAAAATGAAAAATATTTAAATAAAATTCTGGAAATATAAAAATGTGTAAATGCTTACAAAAAAACTTACCTTGAAGTATGGGAAATGTTTAGGATTGTCCCTAATTTCCTTTGGAACCATATCTAGAGGTGGTGGTTTAATGATCTCATGTGCTAATTGAAGCATCGCTTTCAACACTTTGCTGAAATACTTGCTAATTGTTTGCCCTGAGCGCTGAAATCTCTCACAAACATTCCTATTTGAACTCCCATGTCCAATCAAGTACAAAAAAATTCCTAATTGTTCATCAACCCTAACATATCTACCATCCGCTAACCATCCTTTTTGTATCATCAATGTACAAAGTTTGTTGAACACAAATCTTTCCAGTCTAAATGCCTCATATATTCTATCTGAGTGGCCAAATCTAAGTTGCACAACCCATTCAGCACCTGTCAGGCGACTATCTCTAATTGGTTCTTTGGTATGTATTGAATTATTACTAATAATAAGGAAAAAGTTTGATATAGCAAGATCTTCATCTATTGATTCGTCGTCAATATGAGGAGCACCAGCCATGAGAATACTGCATCAATACAAATTATCATCAATAATTTCATGCTATCATATTTCAAAAAGTAAATCACATTAACCAAAAAAAGATCCACATCATAGTCATAAGAAAAATGAAAATTAAAATATGGTCTTCAATGCCATTAAACAAGACACAATTAAAAAGTTGCAACAAAATTTAATTTAAAAATTAATGAGTAACGCTCTCCTCTCAGGAAGAGCCTTTATAAAGGCTACTCTCCAAGCTTGGCTCTCAACCACATGTTTAGCTGCTTTGTTGTACTCTTCATCCTCCAATCCCACCATGTCATTCAATACATCCATTGCAACCTCAATTGAATATGGATCCTCATTCACTTTTGCAGTAGCAGAATTAGCAATATTATTGTCATATTGGTTTTGTCTAATCTTCACTAGATCGATCATGCATGGCTTGACATGCCATTGCATAATCTGCATTCCCACTACGCCTTCTACGCTTTGCATTTGGGGTCCTATCTTGTCTATGTAGTACAGGATTGGGCGTCTCAACAGGATCAGGTGCAAATAACTCATCATTAAGCACATGCTCATCTTCTTGACATTCTTGTCTGTGTAGTACAGGGTTGGTCGTCTCAATAGGACTGCCATTATTATCACCATCTCCATCTGAAAGTTGGTGTGCCTCAGCATTTCCCACGCCCCCATCTCCACTTGCATATACATCCCCAAATATGTCAACTAACTGTTCCCAATAAGGAAGGCCACTCTTCCGGAATTTCTCCCATTGAGAATTGTCCAAAATAATTGTGTTTTTATCAGACCATCTTGCTGTGAACCCTTCGGATGCCATTCTCCTTACTGATAAGATGTGCATCAATAACATAGCAATTTCACAGAAAAATCACAGTTCAGTAGTATAGAATTGAGGATTCAGAACTATTCACTGCTTGCAATTTAAACCAATGAGGGTCCCAAAACAATTTGCTAATATATGCATGCATAATACATAAACCAGAGACTCGTCCAAGTCATGACTCAACTTTGCCATCTATTACGTTCTCTCCAAAGCACCAAGGTAATTACTTATTTTAGTGCAGCAAGATAACTCTAATGGTTAGTATTATCTATCATCTTTAAAATCTACACCTTCCAGATCAAGTTGCATGCGTCAACTGCTTGAACTTGGCAAAACTTTTAAAACTAACCTCTCAAGAAATGCTCCTTCCCTCAAAGAAGGAAACATTTAAATTTTACAAATATCATTACTATTGAATTTATGAACAGGTAACAGATCAAGACAAACTGCAGGACAACATGAATGAGGCAATCCTCCTAATGTGAGTTAACACCACTCAAGATTGCAAGTTAAACTTTGGATTTATGAACCACATGTGTATACAAGATATATCCATCAAACTAGAAGAGCACCGTGCCACAGAACACTTGAACATCTTATATTCCAATTTAGGCAATATTAAAAAGTAATTTAACCATAAGAGTTAAATGTACATACATTTGCAAAGATGAGGTTGGTATATTGACACTTAAATATAAACATTATCAAATTAATTGTAGGTTCCTCCACCACAAGAAAATCACAAGACCAAAATAAAATATAAAGCGTATCTTTTATGACAATGTTGTAATGATTGCATGTATGTGTATTGAAGCACGCTTTATGAATGCATATCAGTTAGTGCAGTGCAAAAAAGACAGCATTACAAGTTCCTACTCATGTACTAATCCACATATATTCAATGTACAGTATAACCCAGGCTAAACTTTAATATGTTCAACTTTATTTTATCAAAATAAAACTTGATATGCTAAACAGAGACATGTCTATATTGTAAGCACATAATGGTCAGACTTGAACATATGCAATTCCTTTAGTATGCAGCATCTGCAATAAAATTCTACACATATGCAGGTCACAGCAACATTTATAGAAGCAAATCAAGTGCAAAAACCAAAAATAAAACAAAGAAAGAAAATCAATGATCAAAGCAATCGCTATGTTCTTCCATTTTTTCACTCTCGTGTAAACTAAACAGAAGAAATAATTTAGCAGGAAGACAACCAAACGCATCTCCCTGAAAATCACAGCAATTTATTGCAAGTACATTAGCAGCTTGATTATTCTGCACTTATAAACCTCCGATCACAAAGTTTACAATTTACAGGAGATCTTTTACTCTCTTTTTTTCCCAAATATAAAAAAGTAAATAATCAGGAATTTATTTTTTAAAAAATACAACAAAAATCATAGGTATGAAATGAAATAGCCCAAGCAAACAAGAAGCAAATCTCAGAGAAATTATATAACCGAGCAAAACCGAAAAGAAAATGATGCAGAATCCTCCTGGAGAACGACACAGTTTTCTTCAGAACCATACAGTTCAGAAGCCAAAAAGAAAATTGAGGTTGATGCAAAAATAAAGGTTGCATCCTCAACTTCCACGGGCACTGATGCTAATTTTCATCCTACAACATTTAGTCTATGCGTTTTACTTCCACAGATGCAGGTCACAGCAACATTTATAGAAGCAAATCAAGTGCAAAAAGCAAAAATAAAGGTTGCATCTCTATGCGTTTTACTTCTTCCCAATTACTAAAAGGAAAAAACGATGAAGAGAAAAATAAAGATTAAAAGAAGCCTGTGTTCTTTGAGGTGGAAACAATTTTCTCGAGGAACAAGAGGCAAAAAGGAATGGAGAATTCAAATGGGTGGTTAAGGGGAAAAAAAACATTTGAGACAAACTGAGAGAGAAAACGTACCGATGACGGAATGAATAGCCGCGTTTTGCTGGAATGAGTCGAACTGCCCAATAAACAGCAATTTCAAGTTTCAGAATTCTTTGCCGCGAATTGAGACTTTTTCTGGAGGAGACGACTGATGAGACTGAGGTATGAGGAGGAGCCGAAATTGGAGGAGGAGGAGGAGGACGAGCGAACACCACGAGATCACCAGGGAGAGGGAAGGACGCCGCGAGATCACCAGGGAGAGGGAGAGGGAAGGACGCCGTGAGAGACGATGGAACACAAAAGCCAGGTATAGGGTTGGGACGGGAGGGTGCTGCTCGAGAGAGAAGAGTCGAGAGAGAAGAGAGTGTTGAGGGGAAAAAACAAATTCTGATTTTGTTCCAGAAATAGAAAAGCATGAATTTTCTGCTTTTTTTTCTGTTCCCCAGCACACAAAAATGAACCGGTTCATCCCGGGAACAAAAAAAAAACCAGATTTACCAAACAGATTTCTCATCCATTTGTGTTCTGGGGAACAGAAATTAACAAAAAAACACTTCTGGGAGCGTTGCCATGCACAGCCTCAGAGAGCCATAAGCCTTTGACAAGAATACTTGCATATGGCAACTATAATGGAATATACTCATGGTTACTTTTTTTTTTTTTTAAATATGAAGGCAAGTTATAACTTGGTACTCCCTCCTATCTTTAATATATAAGACTTAATTGATTTATTTAGAAAAATTAAGGAAACTAAATAAATTACTTAATCATATATATGATGTGTATCATTATATATATATATATATATATATATATATATATATATATATATATATATATATATATATATATATATATATATATATATATATATATTGTTACGGACCTGTACAAGGCCCGATAGCAGTAAGGCCCAACAGTAGAGATAAGGCATACCCGATCCTATCTAATGCCAAGGAGGATCCTAACTCGCATATAATCAAGGAATATCTTCAGACATGATATAGCAGTTAGGATGCTTGGGCCAGAGATCACGCGAGGCCCGGAATATCCTACCTAAGGTACACTCTATAAATACTGAGGTCAAGCCCTGAGGTACACACGTTCTAATATTTGAATTATTTACATACAGTCAAACTGTGCAAACACCCCACCCCCTTGGCGAAGAGCTTGTTGTGTATAGTGATCCTACTTTCTCCTGGGTGCTTGCCTCATAGGCATTCAGGAAGAGTCTGTTGATCCAATATCAAAGCATCAGTCCATCAGGCTGGACATCTGTGTTCTACACCAGAACAGTGGCGCCGATCATGGGGACTATAAATTTCGATCCCCATGACCAATGAGGGTTAATACTAGAAGTACATGCCAGAGGCAGGTGGAGACAGCACTGCTGCCTAACCAAGACCAACCGTCGCGGCACCAACAGCAGGCTGAGGATCCGGTCAACCCCGTCCGTAATAATGGACAGGCAGGGGAAGATCAGCATTCATCGCCCATAATAATGGGCACCTAGAGGATGACCCGTCAGACATG
The DNA here is from genome assembly GCA_025563575.1 of Acacia pycnantha. Lineage (NCBI taxonomy): Eukaryota > Viridiplantae > Streptophyta > Magnoliopsida > Fabales > Fabaceae > Acacia > Acacia pycnantha. The sequence continues at coordinate 463,780 of JAMWYP010000157.1, forward strand.
GCGTTCTCGGCAGCGCAAAATCCTAAACAAGCGGACGTTCACCAAGGACCGCAGAACTCAATCCCGGAAGCTTTCCCAGTCGGAAACCCAGATATTCTCCGCCTGCAAAACACTCTGAGCTCACTGCTGAGATGTATGGAGACCTCGAACAACCGAATCTCCCTGTACATGCAGCGACTAGAAGAACGCCTAAAGCATAGGGAGCCCGCGTCCTCCAAGGAGGGCCGGGATGGTAGAACTCGTCGAAAGGACCGAGATGAGAAAATTCCCGCGATCGACAGAGGGTGGACAGGTAGGGGTGGAAACAGGCAAGGCCAGGCCAGGCCTCGGCCTTAACAGGTTTGGCCTGTTAAGGAAGAAAGTGGCTCGAGCTCGGCTCTGTGGCTGTAATGAGCCTATTTTGGGCTGAGCTGGCCTGTGGCCTGTTAAGGCCTTTTTTTTTAAAAAATCTTTTGCTCAGGCTAACAGGCCACAGGCCTCAATGTAAAACAGGCCGAAAACAGGCCAAAAATAGGCCAACTGTTAACAGGCCGAAAACAGGTCCACTGTAAACAGGCCGAAAACAGGCCTTACATAAATTATTCCCAATGATCTAAAATACATCATAAAAAATGAAATCAAATACAACAACATAACATTACCATGGATAAAGTTCATAACATGCATGAATGAAAGGTTACCATTTACCAATGTTAGAGGGATGTTTTATTTTAGAAATAAACCTTAAGACACAATTGTAGTTCATACAACACATGAATACCAACAGTATTGAATCAGACCATTGTATCTAACTCCCTCCCAAAAAAAATAAGTATGAAGCTCACCAATGTTCTAACCATAATCAAGTCAAATTCAAGCAGCAACAATCTCCCACTCTATTGCAGTAACAATGGTAACTGTAATCAGTAAGCATTTCCTTTACAAGTCAAATTCTAAAGGCCAAACATTCGCTTAGCATTTAGGCACAAATCTTATTCAGAAGGCAAGGTTAAATCATATGAACCATAGGAATGTAACTTACAAATATGATCAAAGTGATAAAGTATACAAATTCACCTTCTTAGTAAAATATGTACCTGCTTCTTTCTGCAGGTTCAAATGCACCCAAGTAGCCCTTTGCTTGGAATAAAAAATTGAAAATCCTATTAATAGTAATAAAATGGGAGCAAAAAAGGATAGCCAGCCAAGTCAAAAAGGAAAGATATGGCGACAATAAAAAGACAGGAACTGTAGGATGTAAGCGTAACTTTTATCTAATGATTTTGCATAAAGTCACAATAAGGATCCGATAAGAAAATGCTAAAAGAAATTGAACAGAAAGCATAGAACTTAGTCAAGACCACATCAGGGATTAACATTTTGGAACCTATCCAATTAAGCCAAATCAGAGCTATACTAAGGAATGAGACGTTGAATGATTCATCACATCAAATCTTCAATATAATTTCTTCTTCTTCTTCTTCTTCTTCTTCTTCTTCTTCTTCTTCTTCTTCTTCTTCTTCTGCTTCAAAGACCTTGAAAAAAATTAATCAAATATATAGAATTAGAGTATAACACAATTGAACCACTATGAACCCGCATCGAAGAATCAACATGATTCAAATCCAAAAACTATAAATGAAAACTACATAATCAACTGACGCACGCGCAAGACGCCAACAATCAGCTGAAGCATCAACAATGTCCCCATCCAACAAAAAGAAAATAGAACATCATTGAGAGTACTTCAACCAATAGAGGCCAGCAAGTAGACCATATAACTAGTAGGATGAATAATAATACGAATAAGACAAACGAGAATCAGCGGCTCCAGGGGGGTTCTCTCCAAACAGAAAAGCAAAAGCTCCCCCACCCTTATGGACAGGTCGGAGAGCAGCCGAGGCAAGAGCCAGGGGTACTCTGACAAGAATTTGGATGGAGAGGATGAGAACCGAGGAGACAGACCTCCACGGCGTCCAGTGATAGGAGTACCACGGAGAAGGTAGATCGGGCAGCACAATAACAACCCTTTCTCAGATGATATTTTCAACGAGCCTTACCCGGACGATTTTGATCTGGCCGACCTAACAAAGTACGATGGAACCCAAGACCCGACTACCCACCTCAAAAATTTTGAGGTAGTAATGTTCGTGAGAAGACTCAGGGAGCCCGTCGTCACCCGAATCTTTGCTGCAACCCTCAAAGGAGCAGCACTAAAATGGCTCCATACCTTGCCAGTGAGGTCGATACAACGTTTTGAAGACTTGGCGGAGGCATTCGAATTGAATTTTGCAACCAGCAAAGAACAACCGAAGTCTCAATACACTTTGGACAAAATTAAGCAGCGGTATGGGGAGACACTTCAAAGTTATCTGGATCGATTTAGGCACGCGGCCTAACAAGTGCATGGATTAAAGGAAGAGGTACATGTACACCTACTAGTCGCCGGCCTCGATAGTGAATCTCGGCTAGCCAAATCATTTTTTATGGAACCTGCCAAAAACCTGAACGACTTTATAACGTGATCGAAGAAATATCTGGAAATGGAGCAAATGCACCTAGCAAATGCTCCCTGGAGAGAACAGGATAGGAAGACACCTCCGTGGGACAAGAACCAGTCTGAGGGCCGCAAACATAGACAATAAATCCCCCAATGTGAAATCCGAAGCGAGGGGAAGGTATGACAAATATACTCCTTTAAACGTCCTGCGCTCCCAACTCTGGAGGTAGGTAGCATCGACCGAGATGCAGAAAATTGAGAGACCTCGGCCTCTCAGGAACTGAGCCAATACAGACTAGACCCGTTTCTACGCTTTCCACGACAGACCGAGACACACTACGAACCAGTGCTATGAACTCCGCGATGCCATCGAGAAGTTTGTTAGGGAGGGGAAATTACGCCAATATGTGATAAAAACTCAAGGGCGGAAGAGAGACAAGTGCAAGTAGGGAGACGGACAGGACATCCTAGCCCCCGAGAAGAGGAAAGACGATAAGTGGCGGAGGCCGGCCAATAGGAAGATGAGTTCCCAAAGGCCGAGTTCGATTGTAATGTGATCAGCGGGGCCTTTAGCGGAGGCGGAGACACGGCAAGCCAGTAGAGGAAATATCTGAAGGAGGTCCTCTTAGTAAGGGACTACCCCAAGTTCAAAGAGGACCAGGATAAGGCAGAACGTCCCTAACTCCTTTTCACGAAGGAAGAACTGAAGGATGTGGTGCCAGGCCATCAAGATGGCCTAATCATCACGGGAACTCTGGTGAACTGCCGGGTTAAAAGAATCTTCGTAGACGCCGGAAGCTCGACTGACATTATTATCTGGGACGCCTTCAAAAGGATGAACCTCGATCAAGAAGACCTGAAGCCGTGCAAAACGACCCTCGTAGGGTTTAATGGGGAACTCTCCCCTCCCAAGGGATACATTGACCTCAGACTGACTCTGAGGATGAAGGAAGGTTTCAAGTCAGAACGGGTAAGGTTTATTATGGCTGAATTCCCTTCCCCGTATAATGTGATACTAGGCAGGCTGACTATCCACAAGTGGGATATGCTAGTGTCCACCAAGCATCAGAAGCTAAAAATGGTGAGTAATAACAACAAAATCCTCACCATCAAGCGCGATCAAAAAGAGTCACGACAGTGCTATTTCAAGACGGTTTGGGAAGGCGAAGGCGTAGCTTTATCCCTTCCCCAGGCTCAGAAAATCCAGCCCGGCACGAAGAACCGAGGAGGGGGGAGCCCATCCAGCCAGTCAATATGGTGGAATTGGACCTACGAGAAGAACCCGAGATCCCTCGTCTAGAACCAGAAGGAGAGTTGGAAGATCTTATCGTGGGGAATGGGCCAACCCAAATCACAAAGATAGGCAGAACATTGAGTTCGGGCTTAAGAATAAGATTGGAGGAATTCTTAACAAAGAACCGAGATGTTTTTGCTTGCAGCCCAGCCGAAATACCTGGGATCGACCCTGATTTTTGCTGTCATACATTGGCCATACGACCGAAATCGTCACCAGTGGCGCAGAAAAAGAGAAAAAGATGACCAGAAAGGCAACAGGCCCTTGAGAAGCATGTCGACGAGTTGTTGGAGGCAGGGTTCATCCGACAAATACAATATACCACATGGCTATCCAACATGGTGATGGTCCTGAAACCAAACGGAAAGTGAAGGGTGTGCACGGACTGCACGAATCTGAATAAGGCATGTCCCAAAGATTCCTATCTGATGCCCAACATCGACCAACTAGGGGGTAATTCATCCGGTTTCCAGATACTCTCCTTCATGGATGCCTACTCAGGCTACAACCAAATCGCAATGCACCCCGGCGACCAAGAGGCGACAACCTTCATCACCGAAAAAGGAAATTATTGCTATAACATCATGTTTGAAGAATGCCGGGGCAACATATCAGAGGATGATGAATAAAGTGTTCAAGGACCAACTCGGTCAGAACATCGAGGTCTACATCGATGACATGATCGTCAAATCATACGACCTCGACAACCACATCCGAGATTTGGAACAAACTTTCAACAAATTAAGGAAGTACAGAATCCGGTTGAACCCGACCAAATGCGCTTTCGGAGTCCCGGTCGGAAAATTCCTCGGTTTTCTGTTAATCATTCACGGAATTGAGGCCAACCCGGACAAATGTAAGGCCGCACTTGACATGCAAGCCCCAAGGAACAATAAAGAAGTTGAACAGCTAACGGGAAGATTGGCGGCATTAACCAGGTTCTTGCCGAGATCTGCGGAAAATGCCCTCCCCTTTTTCAAGTTGTTGAAAAAGGAGGCAAAGGAAGACTAGAACTCGGAGTGTGATGCCGCATTCGAAAAAATCAAACAATGCTTGGCAACCCCACCAGTTCTATCGAAACCGCAGCCCGGTGAGACGTTGTTCCTATACCTGTCGGTTGGGGAAGAACCAGTAAGCGCAGTTCTAGTCCGAGATGAAAGCGAAGCTGAATCACCAAGAAGGGGGTGAATTGGGGATTCTGAAATCTTTTTCGAATTGCTCTGTTTTAGGTAGTGAAAACAGGGATAAATAGAGTATAAGGAAGAGAAGCAAGACACAAAGGATTTATACTGATTCGGTCCAATCTCTTGACCTACGTCCAGTCCCTAGACTCTCTGGGATTTCTCACTATCACAATTGATTACACACTCTGTAACTCAAGAGTAATTCTCTCACTAGAACTTACTCCCCTTACAAGTTGCAATCAATATCCCAATCTCCAAGTCCCCTGACTTGAGATTCTTTACAATGAATGATTTACAATAAATGAACTCTCTCTAAGAGTGGATAAGAATAAACACTGAAGTACAATATATCAAAAGATACTTTTTACAAGAAAACTCAAAGAGTAGTTGAAACTTGAATGATTTTCGTTTTCTCACAGATTGGTTGTTGAGAAGAATTGAATACATCTCTATTTATACTAAGAGATCATTAAATGACTGTTATAATCCTTAATGTGACCGTTGGCAGCATTGAAGGATGATTAGCTGAAGGTTTGGTCTTCTTCTCTCTCTACTCTTTGGTTAATCCATCTGCACAGAAGTTTAGGCTTGACTTCTTGACTTTTAATCCGTTGGAAGAGCAGCTACTGGATGTGGAAAGGAGACATTAATCCCTTTGAAACGTGTGGAGAATGATTGTTCAAAAGGATGCAAGTTTTCTGGACTTTGCATTTAATGTGCTGACATCACTTTATGCTTTATGCTAATCCTTCATTTAATCCTTGCTAAATCATCTGAAACTCACTAACAAACTAATTAAACATAGTTAGGAATAGTAATGAGTGATGATATGAAGTATTAGAATCAAACACAGCTTTCGCAAATTTGTCCAACTTGAAATTCAAATCCAGCGACACAAACTCGAGTTTGTTCTTCAAAACTGGAGTTTTCATTTTTCATTAAAAGCCTAAACTCGAGTTTCCAAAACTTAACTCGAGTTTTCTCCTTCCAGAGAAGAATGTCGCGATTTGGTCTTTGAAGCAGGTTTTGAGAATAGTTCAAAACTCGAGTCATTAAGTGACAAACTCGAGTTTTGGACTTTTGATGAGAAAACATGTTTTAGTCCAAAATCTCAAAACTGGAGTTTCCATTCCAAAACTAGAGTTTTCAAAATGTTCAATTTTAGCAGAACTCTCTGCTTGGCCTAAACTCGAGTTTCCAAACTGAAACTCGAGTTTCCATAATTCTTTGAAAATTGGAAACTTTTCTGCTTGTTCAAAACTGGAGTTTTCAAAACTTTAGAAACTTTGAGTTCTTCTCTGTAAGACTGAAACTCGAGTTTCCAAAATAAAACTCGAGTTTCCTTATTTATGAGAAAACCTTTGGAAAACCTTGTCAAGTCAAAACTGGAGTTTCCACAAGTTCAGAATTGAGCATTGTTCTCTGTATGCTGTAAACTCGAGTTTCCAAATGGAAACTGGAGTTTTGCTATATTTGAAAAATTGGTAGCTCTCTGTCTTGCCAAAACTCGAGTTCATTAAAACCAAACTTGAGTTTGCTTTGCCTTTGAAAAACTTAGATGCTTTCTGTATGGTCAAAACTCGAGTTTTCATACCCAAACTCGAGTTTGCCTAACTTTTCAAAAACTTGAGCTATTCTCTGTCAAGTCCAAACTCGAGTTTCCAAACCAAAACTCGAGTTTACCTTTGATAGTAAGTTTTTCAACTTAACAAAGACAAACTTCAATCTGTGTTTGCAATTGTCAGTTATCATCAAAACCAATAGAGAACAAACACGAGAGACCAGGAATGGTCAGGAACCGATATACTTTGTAAGGAAAGCGCTGTAGAGCTCGGAGCTCAGGTATCAGAAGCTGGAAAAAGTGGCTTTTGCCATAATGACATAGAATAAAGAGGAACCATGCTAATAACCGACTTAGCAAGAGTGATCCTTCCCACCATAGATAAGCTATTTGCTTTCCAAACACTCAACTTTGCCTTAACTCTGTCAATCACAAATTGGAACTTCTCCTTAAGACTACTGCTTCTAGATAAAGGGAAGCCAAGATATCTCCCCATCTCACTACAAATATGCATATGAGTTACAGCCTTAACTTGCATTTTTATATTCAACGGCACTCTCAGCGAGAAGAAAATATACGACTTCCCAAAATTAACCTTCCCTCCCGAAACCCTCACAAAATCTTGGATACATCCCATCATAAAAGCTGCTTGACTTTCAGAAGCAACTCCGAATAAGATCAAATCATCAGCAAACATAAGATGAGACACAAAAGGACCTCCTCTAGATACAAATATAGGCTTCCACCTCCCATCTTCCACAGCATCACATATCATATGAGATAATCTATCCATACACATAACGAAAAGTAAAGGACAAAACGGATCACCTTGTCTAATACCTCTCAAAGGATTAAAAGCATCAGTTGTGGAGCCATTCCACAGAACATTGTAGATCATCGAAGATACACAATCCATAAAAAGATCGACAAAATCCCTTTCAAGACCCACTTCAAGTAGAACCTGCTTAAGGAAAGCCCAACTGATTCTATCATAAGCCTTCTCTAAATCAATCTTAAGCACCATAAGCCCTTTTTTATTTTTGTTTTTCCCCATAATATGGAGAATCTCTTGACCCACAACAATGTTATCTTGAATATATCTGCCCTTAATGAAGCTAGATTGAAGGGAGAAATCAAATCCTTCATCAATCCTTGTAATCTTGTGGCAATTAGCTTGGTAACACATTTATAATGGACAGTACATAAAGAAATGGGACGAAAGTCAGAAACCAACTCAATAATATCTCTTTTTGGAATTAGAGAAATAAGAGTCTTATTCGCCTCAATAAGAGAAACTTCCCGCTTAAACACCTTCTTGACAATATCACATAGCGCAGAACCCATCGTGTTACAATTAGATTTATAGAACAAAGGAGGAAAACCATTAATACCCAGAGCCTTGAAACTCCCCATAGAAAACAAGGCCGCCCTGATCTCATCATCCTTAGGAACAGCAGATAGATCAGCTAGAGCAGAGGATTCAATTACCGGAAAATGAGATATAGTAAAAAGCTTCGGATCATAAGGGGCCTCCAAGCAATAGATAGCCTTAAAGTACCGAAGAACCATCAATTTAAGCTCCTCCTCATTATCCACCCACCTTCCATTTCCATCCTTGAGCATCAAAATTTTGTTCCTCCTACCACGCATTTTGGCTTTCAAGTGATAGAATTTAGTGTTTCTATCACCTTTAGAAATCCACTCACTTCTAGATTTCTGAAACCATTGAATCTGTTCTAATTTTAAGAACCTCTCCAACTCATCTTGTAATTCAAATTCTAAATTAAAAAGAAAATTAGAGTGAGGGTACCCGCTAGCCCTCTGAATGCCATCCAACCTATTCAATAAACTCTGTTTTTTCAATTCAAGCATCCCAAAAACCTCTTAATTCTAGACGCACAGTAAAAGTTTAATCGAGCCCAGAGAATGATTAATATCCCCACTAGAGACCCAAGCATTACATAAGAATTTAGAGAAGTTTTCATGGCAGAGCCACATAGCCTCAAATTTGAATGGACGATCACTCCTCCAAGAATTACCATTGTTAACACATTTTAAACAAATAGGATTGTGATCAGAGAATCGAGAACAAGGCAGTACCTGAACAAAGCATTCCGAGAACATCGAAATAAACTCCACATTGGCAATAACCCGGTCTAATCTCTCAAAAAGATGTCTACCACCTTGAACCTTAGGACCTTTCCAGGTAAATTTGGGACTAACCACCCCAAGATCCACCAAATTGCATTATCGGATCCTATCAGAAAACAGAGAACATCTAGCTTCATGGACCCTCATTCCTCCCGTCCTTTCCACCGATGAGACTATATCATTGAAATCTCCTATGACAGCCCACGAGTCCACCATAGAAGAAGCATATTGTCTCATATTATCCCATAGAATTTGCTTCTGACGATAATCTGGGAGGGCATAAATCGCTGTAACATAGAGCACACACCCATCAGGGAAACCACATTGAACATGAATCAACTGCTTGCTCTGACTGATAATATCCACGTTAATGAAATTGGACTTCCAAGCTGCAAGAAGACCGTCGGATCTACCCAAACTCGGCACACACACCATACCGTTGAAGCCCAGTTTGCTCACACACTTAAGCTTTTCCATCCTCTTATTCTTAGTTTTTGACAGGAAAATCAAGCTCAGATGATTTTTGGAGCAAGCAAGCCGAAGACTCTGAAGAAAATTTGGGCCACAAGCACCCCTTACGTTCCAGTAGCATATGCTTTTATCCATTAAGGCACAAAAACTGAGAAATAAAACAGACTAAAACAGCAAAATAGGCCTAGAAAAAGAAGCCCAATTAATCCATAATAATCTCCTGCAACTCAGGGACCACAAAGACCAAGTCTAAATCCACGCCGCCCCCCTCATGCATCACCTCCTCTAAATCTGGTTCAAAGCTAGAAGAGGCAGCCCAAAATTTTCCTTAAGGCCCATCAAGATTTCCAAACCCAAAGTTATCATAGGCCCAATTGGGAGGAGGGTCCATAGCAGGTTCAGTGCCAAAAACTTCTTTTTGGAAAGGTATTCCCACGTTCAAATCACTCCTCGGCAACTCTGCACACAATACACCCTGAGTCCCTTTCGGCATCCCCTCCATTCCGTCACCAGTCACACTACCTTCCCTATATGTCAGTCTCAGAGGCTCAGAGCTTCTCTTCGTACCTCTCGCCATCTCCCTTGTCCTTTTCTCCTTCCTCGTAACCTGTCCCTCCAGATTGTTAGCTTTTTTTATTTTCTTTTGTGTCTCCCCTTTTTTAGCCCTAGAAGTCAACTCAGGTTTAGGTCGTTGGGTTTGTATCTTGACTGCAGCATCTTGAACAGCTTTCGGATTTGTCACAATCGAAATCGCGTCACCTCCGTTCCCTTCCTCGGCAAGCACGCCATACCGGGAACCACCGTCGTCTCACCGGACTTCGCCCTATGGCGTTTCTTTGTTGCCTTTCTTTTGCCAGCGGGGTCCACTACAAAAAAAAAACCTATTTTGTCGCGGTTAAATTGTCGCGGTTAAAAAAAACCGTTACAAAACAACAAATTGTAACGGTTTTATCCCATAACCGCCACTAAATAGTAACGGAAGCCATGACGGTATGGACCTCGGCTACCTTTGTAGCGGTTCACTCAAAATAAACCGCAATGATTTGGCGCCACTTTGGCGCGCAATGGCGGGAATTGTTGTCTTTGTGATTTTGTAACGGTTTCTTGAGTAGAACCGCAATGATTTGGCGCCACTTTGGCGCGCAATGGCGGGAATTGTTGTCACTGTGATTTTGTAATGGTTTCTTGAGTAGAACCGCTACAAAAGTGGTGCCAACATTGGCGCCAACTTTGTTGCGGTGATTTTATAGCGGTTCCATCAAAAACCGCTACAAATAAACGAAACGTCACAATTTTGTCACGGTGTCCAGAAGAGTGACCGTGACCGCGTCAAAATCTATATTTTGTAGCGGTTTCGAGGGGAACCGCTACAAATTTTCACACTATAAATACCGTACATCAACTATAACTACTAAAGGAATTACTAAATCTTCGACTTGTAACCGAATGAACTATCTCGCTTGGTCGTCCAAGGAATGCGGATATCGTAGCTCGATCTCTTATCTCGAGGTGATGAGGGTGCGGATATTTTCCTCTCTCATCCTTGCGAGGCAATTCGTTCGACCACAAGCCAAGGTTTGCTCATTTCTTTGGCGTGAATACTTCTACTCTTCTGAGAACAATCCAACAGCGATCGGAGATTGGGTTCCATTGTAGCCACCTTTGTCTCACGAAAATATCTCGATGAAAATGACTCGGCCAGTTTTTCGTGGGAGATCGGCGACTACATTGAGTCCCAATCCCCACAGACATGTTGGACTATTCTTGGTTACTTCATTATGTGTAATTTATTACGTAGACGAGTTTTAAAAAATTAAAGAAAAGAAATAAATGAATTGAAGGTCTGGTTTTTAAATATTTGTACCAAACTAATTAGTTTGATTCATAAAATTTTGAATCAAACTAATTAGTTTGGAATTTTTTTGAAAAAAATCATTCTCAGGCGGTTCACAACAAAAACCGCGACAAAATGTGGTCATATTGTAGCGGTTTCTATGTAACCGCTACAGAATTTCAAGGGTCAGCTATTTTGTAGCGGTTTTGTAGCGGTTATTACACAACCGCTACGTAATTTTAACGTCGATATTTTGTAGCGGTTTATGTGGCGGTGATGGATGAACCGTTACAAAATTTCAAATTTTGTAACGGTTTATGAGGTTAACCGCTACAAAATGTTCGGTTTTAAACAAGTAAATCCTCATTTTCAAAGTCACACTTCCAACGGTTTGAGTTTTCACCGTTTTTACCTTTCACCCTATCTTTAAACTTTTACTTTTAAACTTCTACCTTTCAACATCATGGTTTCGGAGGAGAGAAGGGAAAGGGAAAAGCAGGTGTCCCTTTCAAAACCGGTTTAAGGGGGTAGTAGTAGGGCGGAGGCCGACGAGAGGGCGTGGGGCCCAACATATACCACCGCCATCTCAGGAGCCGAACGAGTTTGCCAATCTCTTCGCCGATGAAGAAATTCCAAATGTGGGGACCGTAGGGGGAGATCAAGAAGCAAGTTTGTCGTTGAACGACTTAGACGACGAGAATGCGGAGATCCATATCAACATTCCCTTAGTGGAGGTGGAGCAGTTCATGGACCAGAAACCCGGCGGGACCACGGAACCCCGACCGGCGTCTTCGCGTTCCAAATGATTTACAAGTGGATGTCGAAGGTATATCTAATTGGTTTTTTTGGAGAAATTAATTTAAATTTTGTAGGTTTAATTCAATTTTTCTAATATTGCAGATAAACATGGGAACATCAGCAGTAGGACGCCGGATGTTTCCACTCTCACTCGCACGACCGGGAGATGTCCGGTATCGGGTCGTAGTCCCGTGGAACGAGCTCACGAGACTGAGCGATCGGCACGGTGGTCACCTGATGAACCGTTTTTTGTCTGAATTTGGCGGCAATTGGGCATGGTTCCCGATTTTTTTTAAGGATTGGAAGAGTGTGACGAAGGACACAAAGAACAAAGCGTTTAGCGGAGTTCTGCAGGTAGTCAATATTGTTTCATTACATTTTACATGTTAATAGTTATAAGTTTTAGTTTATTTCTTTCCTTATTTATTTCTTTATTTATTAATTTTTAATAATGAATTTATGATACGTAAAAGTTTAAACTTCGCGAACAACACAAAAGGTACGTTATGATGAAGGTGGGGGAAGGGTGGAAGAGTCGGAGGAATCGTCTCTACAATCGATGAATGGAGATGGCACTATTCCTCTGCAGCAGCTGATCGAGAGAGTCCTGCACGGTGTGGACCCGGATCGGTGGGCGGCTTTCGTCAATATAGGAGAGGTGCTTGACGGGCGGTACATTTTATTAAATTAATTATAATTTAATTACATATGGTTTAAATTAATTAATAGTTTCACTTAAGTGATAATTTAAATTTAGTTTAAATTAAGTTTTGTTTCCTCCTCCGATCAGGCTTTGTCGCAGAAACACAAGAAGCGGGGCACGCGAGAGGGTCCATCACACGGCGGGGACCAAGACGTTTGTTGTGACCTACGGTGAGATGGTATGTTATTATTTAACATACCGATTGTTTTGTTTTTCCAATAACAAAGTACATATTGTTTTAATTCTTTCAAGAAAAGAAGGCTCGGGAGGAGAACACACAAACGAACTATGGGAAGTTGTGGACACGCACCCATAGACACCGTGATGGGACGCCGACCTCTCAGGAAGCAGAGGAGATAATAGTAAGTTACAAAAACATTGAAAAATATAATGAATGTTGTATATTAAAATTGATCGTCAATTATTTTATTAATGATTGTTCATGAACGTTGTGGGTCAGGCCCGGATTGAGAAGACCGAGGCAGAGCTACAAGCGCCGCAGACCCGAGTCACGGGTGCTGTGAATCCTACCGCCCCACCGAAAGCTGCAGTGGGCCCGCCGAGCATCCCGGCCGTGTTAGGGGCATGGGCCTTGGCGCCGTGCCTAGCATGGTGTACCCGAAGCATGGCTCCTCCTCTCGCGTCCACCGGACCCTCCACTCGAGAAGGCCACCACCGGAGGCTTTTGATGAGATCATTGCCGAGAAGGTCGCCGAGCAGGTTGCTGCACATGAGGCTGCACGGAGGGCCGACGAGGAGGCCGAGAGATGCGCGGGAGGGCCGACGAGGAGGCCGTGCATGGCGCATGCAGAGAGCATCGCCCGTTGGTACGATCATCATGTGGAGAGCCGGACCGCCGTTACGGGGCCCCGGCGCGACTATTACCCGACCAGCGGTTTCCGATCCCGAGCCTCCCCTCCGTTCATCTTTGAGGAATCCCCCACGTGTACCAACCCCCCGAGACAGACCCCTAGGACAGACTTGATGATCATGTTCCCGATAGTTAGTTTTTATTTTGAAAACTTGGTCATTCTCATATAGTTGGATATTAGTTTAATTTGGTTTAAATATTTGGTTTGTTTAAGATGTGCTTTAGTTATATATTTGTTACCGTTAAATTTGATACGTTATTTCAAAACCTATAACTCATTTAACTAAATTTTAATCGAAAACCCTAAAACTTTTAATACAAAATTTTAATCCTTGTTTAACGTGTGCTTTAGTTATATATTTTAATTATAATCCAAAATAATTTCCTAAAATTTTATTTCAAAACACTAAAAATTAAATTAAATTTTGTAGCGGTTCGAATGAGGAAACCGCAACAAATTTGAAATTTGAAAAAGGGCGCCCTATTTTGTCGCGGTTGGATAACCGCGACAAATTGTACTCAGTAGCGGTTGTAGTCGCGGTTTTATAACCGTTACAAAATTGTTCGTTATAATTGCAACGGTTGTTGTAGCGGTTATGTAACCGCTACAAAACATTCGATGCATGTTTAAAGATCCCAAGTTCTGCGTTGAATGTAATTAAACATTGTATCCACATTTATCTTCTATCCTAGATTTGTTTGTTACATATGGATAAGTCATGGATCAAGCAAGCCGCGTAGTTCTCCCGTATATTTAGCGGGATTGAACACTTTCTTAGATTTCGCCTTCTCTCACGCATGCATTAATGGGAAGATCGTGTGTCCTTGTGTGCGATGTAAGTTTAAGAAGTGGCAAACACGAGATCTCGCTTTGGAACATCTTCTTGTAAAGCCTTTCCCATAAGCATATACATTCTGGGCGGTTCATGGGGAGCAACGTGGTATGGGATATGGGCTCCATCTTCCTCGAACCTCACAAGTAGGAAATCAAGTACATCAAGATGATCCGGTTAATGAAGCTGTCCGTGATGCTTTTGGTGTTCAAGACGACAACTTCACAAAGAGAGGTGCAGGTCCGCACTCGCTTTCTTCAGAACGATGCAGCTCGAGAATTTTTCAGCCTCATGGATGAGAGCGATCGTCCTTTGTATCAAGGTTGTCGAAATACTCAAAGTTATCTTTTCTTATCAAATTGTACCATATCAAGTGCATGTGTGGGATCACCGATAAGGCAATGTCGATGTTCCCGGAATTACTTCGAGATGCTTTCCCGACGCGACATTCCCTCATCCTTCTACGAGGCGAAGAAGATAATCAACGATTAGGCTTGAACTACGAAAAATAGATGCCTCGCCCAAACGATCGTATGCTTTATTGGGGAGAGGACGATCGGAGGGAGACTTGTAAGAAGTGTCACACTTCGAGGTTCAAGACTGCTCGGAAAGGGAAGAAGCGTAAGAAGAAACCTGCGAAGATTCTAAGGTACTTTCCTTTAAAACCTCGCCCGCAAAGATTGTTTATGTCGTCTAAGACAAACAAGATATGAGGTGGCATGAAGATGATAAGAATGAAGATGGTAAACTCGTGCATCCACGTGATGTCAAGCGTGAAAGCGTTCGACTCGGCCTTTCCGATTTCGCGGCGGACCCTAGAAATGTCCGTCTTGCTTTGGCGACCGACGGTTTTAATCCATTTGGGAATGTTAGCACAAGCTACGTATATGGCCGCTATGTTGATACCCTACAACTTGCCCCGTGGATGTGCATGAAACAAAGCTCCTTCATTATGTCCATGATCATTCCAGGGAAAAAGGCACCGGAAATGACATCGATGTGTATCTCCACCGCTGATCAAGGAGTTGGTGGAGTTGTGGAATGTAGGAGTGGAGACGTACGACGCGCACGAGAAGACACTTTTCAACTTGCGTGCGGCCTTGATTTGGACGATAAGTGACTTTCCTGGCCTCGGGACATTATCTGGGTGGAATGTGCATACCGGCCTTGTGTGCCCGACCTGCAATTTTGACTCGACTCGGTGCGCCTTCCCCACAAATCGTAAGTGGTGCTTCATGGGTCATCGGAGGTTTCTCGATGGTACGCACAGTTTAGGTTGCAACGCAATCGTTTTAATGGGCAACAGAAAAAAGAGGACCCCTCGGAATTTATCTCGGTGAAGAAATCATAGAGCAGCTTGTGGATGTTGATGTTGAGTTTGGGAAAAGAACGATCCGGCAAGGGCCGAACAAAGACTCGCCAGTGGCTTCGTGTTCTACGCCCCAACAATGGCGAAAGGTGAGCGTCTTCTTCGCTCTTCCGTATTGGAAAGATAATTTGCTCCGACACGGCCTGGATGTCATGCACATTGAAAAGAATGTGTGCGACAATGTGTTGTACACGATTCTCAACGAACTGTGCAAGTCCAAAGATCATCTCGCAGCCAGAAAGATCTACGGA
This sequence comes from Acacia pycnantha, assembly GCA_025563575.1. Classification (NCBI taxonomy): domain Eukaryota; kingdom Viridiplantae; phylum Streptophyta; class Magnoliopsida; order Fabales; family Fabaceae; genus Acacia; species Acacia pycnantha. The sequence goes on from JAMWYP010000157.1 coordinate 479,579, forward strand.
GATGGGCGTTCGTGGAGACGCGTGGCCGGATGAGCATGACAGATTTCAACCGGCAAGGTTCACCCTGACAAAACCGAATAAGGAAATCTTTCTCGCTACCTTGAAGAAAATAAAAGTTCCCGACGGGTATTCAAGCAACATATCACGATGTATTGACTTGCAGTGCTCGAAAGGTTACAGTGGTCAAGAGTCATGACTCACATGTGCTTATGCAACAGCTTACTTCCGCTGGCCATGAAAATACGCCGCCTCTCGACGTGTCTCTCGTTTTGGTCGAGCTTTGTACTTTCTTTCTAAGCCGTGTTCGAAGGTTTTGATAGTGGAGGAGCTCGACCACCTGCAGGAGAAAATCATTCTTACGCTCGTGTCATTTGGAGATGATCTTTCCTCCGTCATTTTTCACGGTCATGGTTCACCCGACAAGACACCTTGTTCACGAAACAAAGCTTGCCGGCCCGATTCGAGCACCGATGGATGTATCCCGTTGAGAGGTACTTGTTGAAAAATAATTACTTTACCATTACTCCCTAGTCGCACGTTTAACCATTGATCCGGCTATTATTTTTATGGTTCTACTTTATAGGTTTCTTGGGAAACTTAAATCTTACGTGAGGAATAAGGCGTGGCTCAAGGTTCAATAGCGTAAGGTTATATCGGGATGAGGTCTTGTATTTTTGTTCCAGTACTTCGATGACATTGAAACGTCATTCAACCGACCGCCTCGTGTAGACGATTGTCCTGAGCCCGAGCCGGAGCCAGAGACAACAGAGTTGTTAATCCCTCGTGTTGGTAAACCAGTTGGCGGGAGTGAGAAATTCAAACTCACGGCACTTGAGAAGTTCCAAGCACATAGACATGTCTTGATTAATCGCACCAAAGTTGAACCGTACCTTCGGTAAGGATTTCATACAAATATATATATATCGTATCCTATATATTTCCTTACATTTTATACATACTCACATTTCATTGCATGTTCAATTGCAGGAATTCGGGAGTTATGTGAAGCGTGAACTGAGGATCCGTACACAGACATCCTCTGAAATTGATAGAAAGGTTCACAGAGAATTCCCGAGTTGGTTTAGGAGGAGAATAATGAACGACCACAACCCGCACTCACCGAATTCGAGCTCTCGCAGTAGGCCCGCTTGACCACGCCTAAGATTCACGGCATACAATGCCAATGGTTTTAAGTTTTGCACCGTCGCACGAGATCGTGGATTGCTGACCCAAAACTCTGGTGTATATGGCACGTTTGGGACGAGGAGTTATGCGAGCAGCAGTGACGGAAACATGCGGTTCGGTGACGTCCCGTATTATGGAAAGCCGCTTGATGTGGTCGGGATAAGTTACATGTGCCTATTCACCGTGACGTTGTTCAAGTGTTTGTGGGCGAATACCACAACGTCCGTGGGACTCACGACGACGACTTAGGCATCACATCGCTGAATTTCTCCCGCCTATACACAAGTGGTCGCCCAAGATGACGAGCCGTATATTCTGCCTCGAGGCCCATCAGTTTATTATGTCGTCGATGAGAGGCACAAGGATTGGAATATGGTGGTTCACTTAAAGCCTCGGGACCTTTACGATATGGGCGATGGTGATAAGGTCGCCTACGATTGTGAGCCGTTGCAGCCCGCCGCCTTCAAGACTTCATCCCAGCACGGCGATGACAATTTACCTATAGTTCGGACGTTTTTAAATTTACGGTTTATGAAATTGAAACATTTAACTAAAGTTTTAATTATATTGTGTTCAAACGTATTCAACTCACGCGTAACATTTTATGTAAACTTTCTTTGTAGGGATGTCGAAGAAGATTGAGAGGAAAACTTAATGCCTATGCCTGTAATATGAAATCTTTTAATATTAAGTTTTTTTTAAAAAAACCTCGAATTACTTTGTAGCGGTTATATAACCGCTACAAACACTTAAAAATCCGAAATTAATTAGGAAAAAAAAACCCTTTAAGTTTTTAAAAAAAAAAAAGAACTCGAATACTTTGTAGCGGTTATATAACCGCTACAAACCCTTAAAAACCGCGACAAACGCAACCGCTACAATAACCGCTACAAAACCCTCAAAACCGCTACTAAATATAACAACCGCTACAAAAAGTGAGACACCAACCGCTACAAAATGATACGCAGACCCCACCATAAATACCCCCACCCAACCTCATTTAATACGCCCAACTTCTTTTCTACCCACGTTTTCTCGCCATCTCAAATATTTTTACGTTTCGAACATTGTGAGTTTGAACGGGTAAGTACCGTGTAACTAGATCAATTCTAATGTTTCTCATACTAATTTATAGTTCTGATACTAATTAAACTTTGTTATTTTGCAGTTGAACGAGATATATCTTTCAACTTTCCCTATTCTTTCATATACATTATTCAATTGATTTGTACATATAATTTTTAAATATTCAGTATTGTTTTAACCACCTCATTTCTTAGCACTTATTCTACTTACATAATCTTATTATTTTGTTTCTATACATGCACCTTATATATTTAAATTTCATAATTTACTACCTTTTATTTTTGTTAAAAGATATATTAATAATAATTACTGAATTACGCCGATAAATAATAATTTTTTTAAACCGTAATGAATTTGTAGCGGTTGCAATAACCGCTACAACATTTCAAATAAAATGGCATTATGAATTTTTTTAAACCGTAATGAATTTGTAGCGGTTGCAATAACCGCTACACAATTTCAAATAAAATTGTAGCGTTTATAGTAGCGGTTTGCAACCGCTACAAATATTCAAAAGCACATGTGGCGGGACTATTTGTAGCGGTTGTAAACCGCTACAAATATTCAGATGGCGGCAAATTTTTTTGGCGAAAAATGGCGGGAATGTTTGTAGCGTTAGTAACCGCGACAAATATTCAAAATAATAAAATTTATGGTGGCAAAATTATCAACACATTATTTTGTAGCGGTTATGAAATCATATCAAACCGCTACAAGATGATTTGTAACGGTTATTGACCGTGACTAATGTCTCGAAACACACGTCACCCCGCCGATTTAGTGACAGTTTTCTTGAACTGCAACAGAGGTTGTAGCGGTTTATGTGTATGTAGTATGGGTTTTTTTTAACCGTTACAAATCGGCTTGCCACAGGCGATTTTGTCGCGGTTCCTCTAACCGCTACAAATGTCGTTTGTCACGTCAAAAACCGTTACAAATAGGTCATTTTAACCGCTACTAATTGTCGTTTTTTTTGTAGTGGTCGTTGCACTACCTTCTAGGTGTCCCCATTGGTGGTTGGCATAAGCCTAGGCTCCATATTTGCACTATTCAACCCACTTCCACCCATCGAATCCTTGGTGGCACAGCCTTGGGGAATAGCTCCTGATTATGGGTTCTTCTGTTTCACCTTACACTCTTCAACTTTATGCCCATACATACCACAACCAAGACAAAGCCAATGTAAGCCTTCATATTCCAGGTAATAATCTTCACCATCAAGAGAAAATCCTGACATTAACTGTTTACCTAAATCAACAATAACACAGATTCTCGCAAACTGGCCTCTGAGATGAGTGGATGTGTTGATGTCTATTTTTATAGTTTCCCTAATACGATCACCAATCCAAGACAAAGCCTCTTTGTTATAATACTCAAGAGGAACATTAGGTAATCTAACCCAAACCGCCACTTTATTAATAGAGGTTGTTTTAGGCTGAAACTGAGGCTCCCAAGATCTCACTGTGAGATAGTGATCAAACAGCATCCAAGGACCCCCAGTTAAGGCATTCATATAGTCCTCTTTGTTTGAAAGTTTAACAACAAAAAAGCCACTGCCTATGTTGATTAGAGTAATAATACCCTTCTTAGCCCAGAGCTTCTGTAGGATGGAAAGTAGTAATTTATAGCCAATATTCCTCCCAAGAAGTCTCACAATAACAGCTTGTTTCCACGCTCTGCATAACTTTTTCTTCCATTTTCCAGAGAAGGAAAAAGTGGCGAAGTTCCTACTAGGATCCTCACTAATTTTACATATAGGCTCATGGTCATTACATTAATTAACCGCAACCTCCTCCATCTTGTCATCATGGGTTAAGCCTTGAAGTTTCTCTGCAAATGTCAACCCAGGACCCCATTGTTTCTTCACCTTTGTACCTAGTTTAGGTCAGCCTTCATCAAGTAAGTTACCATCTCCATTTTTAATCTTCTTCAAGCTTCGGTTGATTAAATCATTCTCCTCTGCAGACAGGGGAACTTGAGCAGGAATTATCAGAGCATTTACAATCACACAAATAGTAATGATATCAATTTTTTTTTTTTTTTTTTTTTTAAAAAAGCTACTTCTGACCTTTTGTTTTTGTTGGCCTGAACAATTTCTGGCCTTTCGTTCTAGCTAGCTGGTCAAATTATGACGAGGGATTGTTACTATTGAGGTTTTTTGAAATACACCAAAGGGCATATATCAATGTTAATTTAATTAACTTCAAGAAAGACAAATTCATAATAATAAGAAACATATTCAGCAATATTTTTTATCACAAACATGAACCTCTCTCCACCAAAAAAAAAGTTGTTTAGATCCAGCTGATTTTCTTGGAGAGATTTCAAAAGCTAAATAAATTACTTAACTTAATTATAGAATATTTTGTATATAATTGGATCATATATCAATTTATAAGTCAGACAAATTACTTTGGAAAAGACCATAAACATAAAAAAATTCAATGAAATCTGGCCTGTACATATATAGGATGAATATCGATGAACTAGGAATGCTCATTAAACCAATTATTCAAGAAATCCATTGTTGTTGTCTGTCAATGTTGTACGGAATCAAGTCTGGATATATAATAATACGTTGTTCGCATGGTCTCTTTATTTATTTTGTTGGAGATCTATGACAATGTAATGAGTGAAAGAACATAGAGAAATACACCGTAAATAATTTTTCCATTGTTCTTCAGCTTCTTATCTCTATATAGATAACTAGCATCCATTATCTAACTGGCAAGACAACCAAAACAACATACAAAAAGCCCTGAAGCTTTTGAATTTCAATAAATCCCCTGAGGATGAGCAAACTCATAATTTAAACTCCTTAGATTTAATTTGTAACAAGTTTGAATTTATAACAAAGTCTAGCAGATCCAACGCCCATAGTGTCTTATGTAGAATCCATCCCATGTCATCTAGTTGTTCTTCCAGTAGGTAACATACCAAAGCTAAATTCAGTGCACATGTAGCCAAGAAGTTAGCACTCTGAGCAGTCCAAATTTATATTTTTAAAATTCGTGATTAAAATATAATATTGTAAATAAATCTAAACTGGTAAAATTTAATTTATAAAATTTAGAATTATAGTGAAAAAAAATTAAATAAAACTGTAAATATAAAATTTGAATAGTTCAAAAATTGATCTAATGGCTGAGATGTAAGTAGTGGAGAGGATGCGGCAAGATAGAAACCTAAACGGCGAGAAGCTAACGGTATAACAAGATGGATGAAAATTTAATTAGATTTTAATTGAGAAAATTTTGTTTAGAAAAAAAAAATTTATAATATTTATTTTTTCTTAAAAAAAAGAAGCCCGAATCATTTACCATAACTCAAATTGTAATAATTTTAATTAAAAACAACAACAACGTCAAATTATCCAAAAGGTCAAGCCAAGGGGTTGTTATTATAAGTTATAAGGTTTTTTGAAATACACCAAAGGACATATTCATGTTAATTTAACTTCAAGAAAGAAAAATGAATAATTATAAGAAACATATTCAGCAATATTTTTAATCACAAACAACAACCTCTCTCCGCCAAAAAAAAAAAAAACAATAAAAAGTAGTTCAGAAAGCCGTAAAGCCTTTAGACAAGGAAACTTGCATATGGTAACTGTAATGGAATATACTCATCGATACTTCTTTTTTTTAATGTGAAGGCAAGTTATAACTTGGTACTTCCTCATGTTATTAATATATAATTAAGACTTAGTTGATATTCTTAGAAAGATTAAAAATGTTAAATAAATTACTTTATCATAACATATATTAAAATTGAGTGTGTGCGTGCTCTTTTTGTGAAGGATTAATTTAAAACTTTCTGTTAATTACCTACATCAAATGATTTAAGTTGTTAACCTCGCTATGACAGAAACAATTTTCACTTTCAAGAGATAAAGTGGAATACCTTACTAGGAACACCTAACAGAGGTGCCTAACTTATTATACACTACTAATAATGACCCAATCATTACCCTAAAAAGCTTAACTTTGAAAAACTTCTGAATAAGTCAGGGCACTTTTCTTTATAAAGAGTGGGGTTTTCTAGAAAAACTTCAAAATCCATACCTAGTTTATTTCAAATCCAAACTCAGTGGCTTATCTTCAAATTAAATCTTTTCTGGAAACCTTTTGATGAATAAATAAGACCCGAACTCCTTTTTAATTCACTTGACCCTTCACATTCATATAATGAAACCGAAAATTACACTTCACCCTTGAGATTATAAGGCCTTATACCATACGTATATAACTTTCATACTACCTGATCAAGAGTATATAGTAGACTACTTGCCTATTTTAAAACTCAAAACTTGTAGCTTTGGCATGTAAACATCTTAGGGCTTTACTCATACAATTGCCCATGTTCATAAATGAGATTATATCTATATCACTAACTAAGCATGCATTTATAACTGCAACTACTCTTCCCTTCACCGTAGATGACACTTACCTTTAGTCAATTATAGCCTTTACTACTCCTCTCTTTATGAAAGGGTATTTACATGCCAAAATATATAATATTATATACATAATTAATTAGCCTCATTTTCACCAGAAAATTTGAAAATTTCAGTGGGAACAATGTTGGGATCAACGATCCCATAAGTCTAGCAAGATAGTAAAAGAAGGGTACACAAATTCTCTTATCTACCAAACAACTTCTAAGTCGCTGCCATAACTGATAGATGAATGTCATTGCCTCAATGTCTAGATGAGTCAAGCAGAGAGATAATGATGATAGATTCTCATGAGGAAGTATAGGTTGCCATTAGTCAGAATTAAGAGACTCCCTCGCTACAGAGTAATGGCTAAGAGTAAAGCAAGACAAGCAGGGGTATGAGTCTAACGCTTAGCCCAAAGGCAGAGTGGCGACCTAAGCCTTTAGATAGTCAAGGCTGCCTTAATAGAGATGATACAATATAATGAGTTCTCTCCATGCACAATCTAGTATTAGCATAAATAATAGGGCTCATGAAATCGGGCGCTCATGATAATCCGTAACTTTTACCGTACTCGTGAGTTATGATTTCAATTATGATTTCGTAACCAGAAATCATTACGTAACTCATCACTTTTTACGGGTGCTCATGAGTTATCTCAAATCGAAACACAAATCATTACGTAACCTCGTCACTTTTAGGATTACCTTAGATCACTTGAAGACCTCAAATTTTATGACGTCCTCTAACGCTAATTCACACGGCTATCTCTCAATTTCCTTGAGAACTCCTTCTCCTTGATTCCTCCCTCTCCTTAGATGCTTGCTAGGCGATGGCAATGTTGAAGACTCAATGTTCTTGGGTTTTCTTTTTCTCAAGGTGAGGTTTCTTGATATTAGGTTGAGGATAGGATGAACAAGATTGGATTTTTCTTGGATGACACTCTTTCTCTTTACCTTAGTGGTTGGCCAAAATTCTCAAGAGGTTTTTCTCCATCTTGTTTTGGCTAACTCCCTTCTAATTAATCTTGGTTGATCGAAAATTCTAAGACCTAATTGTCTTATGTATTTCAACCAACACCCTTAATTAGGGTTTTAGATGAAATGCACATTATTTGGTGTTATTCAAATAATTAAGAAAATGGATTAAATCCATATCTTGAATTATTTCTTGAATTAAAAATTCTAGATAATGGATCACATCCATATCTTTAATTTGTGTCTTGAATTCGAAATTCAAGATCGCTTTTCATCCAATCTTTATTCATTATTTATCCTTTATTAATCCAATCTTTATTGGACATTTACACACACACATATTAGATAATTCAAAATTATCTTTCATAACCTCATTTCTTGAATTTAAAATTCAAATTTAAATTTTAAAATCAAAATTCGAAATTCAAATCCAAATTGGCCTAAGACCCCATTTGGTCTTCTAACATATTTGAGCCTTTTTGTGGAGAAACTATTTCCCACTAAGGGCTCAAATATGGCGTTATTTTACTATTGGGCTTGGAGTCCCACTCCAACCCAATTACACCTCTATTCTTAACAAAGCCCAATTATAATTATTGACTATAGCTTGCAATTTTAACCAATCAAGAATAACCTTTGTGTGTGACCCATTAGGCCCAATTAGTCACTGACATAAATAAACATGGCCCAATTAAACTCCTTTAACAAACCCAATTTATCTAATGACCACATAAGACACTAGCAATGCTCTGTGACTCTAGAACTAATTGAGTTGATCAAGTGATCTACTTTTCTAATTTGGATACCGTGCCGACATCACTCCTCACAACATTATTCACATTTAGTAGAGAGCAAAGATAGAGTATCATCTCTCTTGTTTGATTAAATATAGCTTTTCACAGAACAAGAAATCTTGTTCTACTGACTCTAAGATAGATCATGACTCTTCATGATAACTTGTTGTGCATAGACTCTTGAGTTAACTAAAAGTCATCCAAGCCCTACCGGTCTTGTGAACAACTAATCTTTTGTAAGGGACTGTGAGTCTTTTCGACATGTCCATCTACACTCATATATTTGAGTTACACCCAAGAGTACAATGTTCTCCTCATTCTCAGGAGGATAGAGTTGTACAGTCAAAGTATAACCCTAGGATATAGTGTTTGATGACATCCTCAAGTCTAGGAAAATCTGCACTACTTAATGATGAGAGACTTTACATATCCAATGATACTTCTACAATGAATCTTTGTGGAGTCTTTCGGCGGGTCAGTTCAATCCTATCTAATCTCCAACAGATCCACCCACAACATCAGCTAAGGCATCACCATGCTTGTATTCCATGAGGTTGTATCTCTGTACAAGTAGTGATGTCGTACCAGTTTTATTGAGATCACCAATGCCCTTTCTTGTTGATCTCAATAAGACTAGTACGACATCATCAATAGAACAAGTTTTAGGCAATAGATATGCAATGTCCTCAAGTCCTCATGATCATGATCATTTGATCCTCGAGTGTAGACATGTTCTATTCCTAGGGCTTTTATCTTCAAACGCATATTTCATTTATATTAATCATGAAATACTAAATCGAAAAATGTGTTCATTTGTCAAAACAGATTGTCTCTAGAACACCTACATACTAACAACATCCTAGGCTAAGGTAAGTGTTTAGAACACCAACCCATCTTGGTTTCCTTCATTTGTTGAGTGTTTTGGGAGTCGATGATGGCTGAAATTTGATGGTTAGTGAGAGAATTCTAATTAAAAAGTGAAATAATGAATTATTACACATTTTACTATTCATGACGCACATTGTCACGGAATTCACATTCTCCGTCTACTTACCCTTACACTTTACTGCTCTTCATTTGAAAGCTTGTAAGCTAGAATGGTTATTAGTTACTTGGGGAATGAGATTCAAATAATTACCATTCAAACAATCAAGTTATGCTGTACTATTGAACTTATCAACAAATAGCATTGCCAAAACTTACATGTAACTAAGAACTTGCACATAAAACATAGAATTGTCAATCATGGCCATGACTCAATTGAAGAAAACATTCAAAATGTTCAAGATAAAATAGTTATTCAACTCATGGCAAGCTAAGAAGCATAACAAAACACAACCAAAACTTAAGTACAAGAAGGTAAAGTTGCTACCTTAAAACTTCATTATTCTTTCTTTGCTTTCCTTTCATCCTTCTCTTGTACTGCCATGACCAAACCTCCAATTCCTCTCCCTTAATATCTCATGGCCCCAAGGACAAAATATAATGCAATACGCATCAAGAAATAGCCATATTACATGCATTTTGGCACTAATAATGGCCTTGGAAGCATGACTTTAAGATGTGTGAGGCTATCAAGATTTGGTTACTTTTAGAGCATGATCAATGTTTAATTGACAAACGTAGAGTAAATGATTTCTAATGGTCATAATAATTTTTATATATGAAGTATACACATGCGGCTTTCCAACATGTCTTAAATTAAGTTAATTGGAGGTATGAAACAAGTTATGAATTTTAAAAAATGAGACATATAATCTGTTCGAGAAGCGGAGCAAAGTTAGGAAATGTAATAAACTGTATTATTTCGGACATCATCAAGCCAGAATGATATTTTTCCCAAGTATAGGACTTCAAGAGATTTCAATATCATATTAGATCACCCTCATACAAGTTTTGTATAATTAATTATGATTTTTCAAACTTGGACTGAAAATCTGGAAATTATAAATGAATAGTAACCCAAAGATAAGAATGCAAGTTTCAATCTAAGGGCTTCAATTATTAATTGTCATAAACCATTGCGCTTCCATATGCGTAGTAAAGCTGGTAAAATGAGGGATGTTACGTAAAGTATAACAATTTTCACTATGAAGAACTCAGAAGATCAGAAATGATCGCATCATCACAGATTAAAGTTGTAGAATAACAGCTTGCTAAGTCACATACTGCAAATAAAATCTCATAAACGTTCGTGCAAATTAAATAATTAAATCATCAGACCAAAACACACTTTAAACCATAAAGTAAATTACCAAAAAATTACACGTCGAAGCATCATTATATATGTATCCTGAGACTTTCTAATAATATAAAAATACCGTAATAGGGCTTCTCACTTGGTACTTGCCATCATTCCAGACCAAAGAAGCAGAAGCTATGGAAGATACAAATCCACTGATACTAACATTAAACGACAGCTTCTGTCCCAAGGAACTAAACGACAACCTTGGAGGACTCACTTGTATGTCCAGTCCTTCTGTAGAAGTCACAAAGGCCTCATATATGGAAGTTGGCGACCCAACGTTTGTAACAGTCCTAGTGAAGATTCGAGCATGGAATTGAAGAGAAGTTGTGGACACAGCAAAAGAAGGGTAGTTTAAATCCCACACACTACCATGGGTGACACTAGCACAAGTTGTGTTTTCTCCTGTTATGACTTGAAGTAATGAGTCATTGTAACCTTGTCCACATAGGAAGTTGATGTAGTCGGTTTCATTAGCATCGTATACTAAACCAGGATTTAGTGCCTTGGTGGGATTTATATGGCCTGCCCCATACGCAAACTCAGCCTCATTCTTTTGAGATTCCATATGTGTAGCTGTGATTGGAAAAACAAAGAGAAAGTAATCATGAGCATAAATGTATCTATTGTAAAATGAGGCTTCGGACTTCTGATTAATGTACGCCTCCCTCTAATGTTCTTTGTAATATCGTAACTTCTCAAATATTTTTTTTTGTTACTTTTGATCCTAACATTCTATATAAAATGACACAATTTGATTCTTTAAAAAAAAAAAAAAAATCAAAACTACACAATTTTAGAGTCCCCAAGTCTCGTGAAGTGTGTGTTTTGATAGTCCACTGTCAAAAATATCTTTTTTTTTATCAGTTTTGATCTAATGGCTATCATCTGGCCACTTCATTTGCTCAACAGGCCGGACAACATATGTCTACTAGCCTATTTAGCTAATAAGGTATAATTAAAACAAACAAATAACATTTTCTTGACTACCAAGTTGTTTGGAACATCTTAAGAAATGCACTTTTGCGTTTTACCAAATCAAACTCCTCCCACCTAACCTAGTTAACATACTCCGTAATTGCTATTCCCGGCCTGCTCCAGCTATTTCTACTACACCCCATATGCAGTCACAATATGCATCTATAGTTATCTTGAAATGAATAGTTATACACACACACACACCTGTGGTCATAATTGCAGACTTGATTGCTGCGGGAGACCAAGAAGGGTGGAAGGATTTGATGTAAGCAGCTAAGGCAGAGGCATGAGGGCATGCCATTGATGTCCCTGAGATGATATTATAATGTGTTTGTCTATTGTCTCCTTTCACTCCTGAAGGAACTGACTTTGGAGACCACCCTGCCAAAATTTCAACTCCTGGTGCTGCTATATCCGGCTATATATATATATAATCCAAAATCATTTCATCAAATCAAAACAAAGTGTTAGTCCACATATGAAGCATGTAGTTATTGCATGAAACTATATACTTCCATCTATCTTGAACATAAGAGCAAGATATTTATAAGTTACAGATATTAAGAAAATTAATTAATCAAAAGTTAGTTATTTGTAACAAATATGTGCTAGTTTTCCTAAAATATACTCTGTGCATCGCAACTTCCCTAGATAGATATAAACCCTTACTTTGTACAATCAAATATTTTAAGGAAAAATTATAAATTTGAAAGACAAAATTAATTGTGATCTTATATTAAGGATCAAAATTAATAAATCACATCACTTGTAGGATTGAAAGCAGTATATATCACTCAAAAAGTAGCTGAAGTGAGAAAAAAGTCAATTTACTTACTTTTAGAATGTCAAGTGTAATTAGGTTGGGACCCCTTGAGGAAAAGGAGGCTACATAAGGAGCCAAAGTATTGCTGCCATGGCTGCTCTTCAATATGGTTGCAGTTATGATGTTGTCGTTGCTGCTGCTGCTGCGATTCGTTTCAAGAATATATATATGCATGTTATTAGGGTTTTCTAATTAATTGAAATTAATAAAGAACAAAAGTAATATAGGTTTAATTCTGAGATGATAGAAATTATATTATATTATTATATATTACCTAGTCTCGATCATGTTGTTTGAGGTAGTACCATATTTTAAACTGATGACAGATGCTGGCAAGGCAAAAGGGAGAGCAACATCAGGAAGTTCTATTGTATTAAGCCTTATTATAATTCCCGCAGCACCAGATGCAAATCCAATTTTTACGGGTCCATAAAGGGCATCACAAAGAACTATTTTCCCCTTCACTAAATTCTGGTCCATTGAGTCTTCTAAGCAAAACCTGCACCAAATTTACTAGTAATATTTATAGAGAAAAGAGAAGAGGTACGTAGGAGGTAGGACTTATTAATTGCTATACCCTTGTGAGACACACAGCAATGAGTTCAATTCACCACCTTTTTTATCTATCTCTTTTACTAATTTTCCTAGTTTGAAAAAAGAAATTATAATTATAACTCAGATAAATTGATGAAGTATATACGTACCTGGATGTAGAGCTATCATAGCCTTTAAGGGTGTTTGGAACATTCTCACCATGCACTATAGGATACTGAGTGCTATTCAAGTCAAATGTATTTAGTGATACTCCCTGAGAAAATAGCAACAATATAATGGTCACACATATTGTTAAGCAAACATGGAAAACTCAATGGTATTATTCATATAATAATAATAGTTTTTTTAAAGCTTCCGTGCCATTAGCCTCCAAGGCCATTGGCCACAAAATGAAAGGTTATATGACTTAAGTATCTTCCATATAAGTGGGAATCAAATACTAACTCCATTTTTTAATATAATATCTATTTAATTAAGTTAGGTAGATTAAGAGAATTAGCTAGTTAAATTAGTTATTTGTAAAATATGTATTAGTTTCTCTAAAATAACCTCTTAAACATTTGCATTGATACTATCTTTGGGTGCAAACTCCCTTGATATGTACAATCAATGCGAATAATTTAGAAAATAATTCAATTATAACAAATGGACAACAAAGTGGATTGATATTTTATATTTAGAACCAATTCAATCTCCAACTAATTCTTATATTAGTCACATATATTTTAATTATTAAATGGAAGGGCTTTTGATGAATTTACCTCAAGAACAGTATCCCCAATCTGAATCTTGGTAACAAACTTCCTATCAGTAGTAGTGGCAGCCACAGAAAGAGCCCAAGGAGCCACATTAGTGATGGTAGAAAGGTAGGGACCATCGTTGCCGGCAGATGTGGAGGTCAAGATGCCATGTCTCATGGCATGAAAGGCTCCAATTGATGTAGAATCATTGAAGTAGTGTTCAGGTGATTCGCCTCCAAGAGAGACAGAGATTAAGTCGACCCCATCGGAGATCGCTTCGTCGAAAGCCGCAAGAATGTCGGCGTCTTGACATCCGTCAGCCCAGCAAACCTTGTACACTGCTATTCTTGCTGATGGCACACCTCCTCTTGCCGTTCCTAAGCCCAGACCATAGAAGCTTGCTGATCTTACTGCCCCACCAGCAGCTGTTGATGCTGTGTGTGTTCCATGGCCTTTAGAATCTATTGGAGACATTATATCTTCCTCACCAAAATTTCTGTCAAGGCGGAAATATTTTGCTCCAACGATTTTGCTGCACACAATTTAATTTTGAAGATAAATGGTTAATGTATAGATATATACGACCAAAATATATGATGAAGCTGCCTTGTCGTTAAAACATTAGGAGAAATTCTCATTCTAGCTAGCATGGTGATTAGGGTTTGCAAAAGTGACGACTTTTATTTCAATTGTGTATTTTGTAAACTGAAATTGGAGAAAAAGCTAATTGGTGTAATGTAATTTATATTTGAATACGTTTTTCTAAAATATTCATTTTGACTAGAACTTGTTTAAATGATATATTGAAAAGCTAGTTTTAGAAGTTTCAAAAATGTGAAGAAAACTAGAAGATAATCCAAATCTGATTTTCAACCTAATTGTCTTTTTAAAGAAAAGCTCATTCACTCATAATACTAAACCTAAACCAAACATGATTTTTGGTTCCAACTGGCTTTAACGCTAAGTTTGGATTGATAGAAAAATTAAGGAAGAGAGAATACTAAGACTGAAAATTTCTAAAAATGGTAATAAAAAAAAAACTACTACTTTTAGAAGTTTTCTCCACTAATTTTATCTACATCCAAACATAAAGCAAGGGTCTAAAAGTGGGTTTTGGGATTCCAAACAAGCACTAGATAGACATATGAGGTGGGCAAGTCTAACCTAACATAGAGGACCCACCCATCTTATGTATCTATCTCTCTTCTTGCATTATCAAAGAATTGGGGATGGATGAAATCCACCCACACGTGGACTCCACTCATTATATCTATCTCTCTTCTTTTCAAACACATGACATGTTCAGGTCCTTTCCTAAAACCAACATCACACTCAAATATTGACTATCTCTCTTCTTACAGGACCAAGTTATAACAACACATAAGTTATTGCGCATGTATAACGTATATAATATAAGGGAGTAAATGAAAATTTCTTACTGAGCCAACACGAATATAACATGAGAGCATGTGTGAAATATAAAAGTTTGCAAATGTAGTGAAGAAATAGATATAGGAAAGTAGGTACTTGTTGCAAGTGATATTATAGCAGGATCCCTTCCATTTGGAGGGTGGGGGACCAAATCCAGAATCATTGAAGCTGGGTGAATCAGGCCAGATTCCAGAATCAATTACTCCTATTATTATATCACTCTCTGTGCTTGCTCTTTTCACTGTTTCTGGAAATCCTATGAAGTCCCATGATCTTGTCGTGTGTAGATATTTCTTCCCATTTGGGAACACAGCAACCACTCCTTCCATTGCTGATCATGACAACCAAAAAAATTGATTATCAGATAATAAACATTAAAATAAATGTCCTAATTTTCAAGATGACTTAGTTTTATAATTTAAAATTTGGTCCCATGGTTGGTTTGATTGAACACTTGAAATGTTAATTAAGTCTCTCTTTTAATTAGCTCTTAAATCAAGCCAACAGATTTCAAATAATGAAAGTTTTTGACACAAATACCTAAATCTAGTTTTATTATGTCGTTATTTAATTTATTACCAGAAACTTTTTGAACATCTTCTTCCTTGAGCGTCGCAACGAACCCATTGATACACCTCTTGTAGCTGTGTACATGAGCATTTGCTGCTCCTTCACTGACCACACATACAACAATTTGAAATGTAATGTACAAAATAACATTTGAAACTTTTCTCTTATAAAACAGACACACACATTCACAGATATATAGCTCAACCACAAAAAAACACTTTCAGCCGCGACAAAAGTCTGACTTTCGCTGCTAAAAGTTAGTATTAACCATGGCTGCTATGGCCTACTACGGCAGCGACTTGGTGATGACTTCTTGTCACCCTGAAAACCTTTAGCGATGACTTTTTGACTTTTATCGGCAACAAAGTCAATTATTTTGTAGTGCATATACTACCTTCGATCCTTAATATATAAGACTATATTCATTTTATCTCCTAAATTTATATTTTTTGCCCAGAACGTCTTTATCGATTGCATACATTAAGAGATTTCATCTAAAGATAATCATGATGGAAGATGATATTTTAGGATATTGGTTACATGTAACCAACATAACTAATTTCCTTAATATACTTAAATCAGTCAAATAGTTTTTATATTAAGGACACAAGGTATTATTAATTAATCCATAACTACCTATACACACACAAATATATTTATGTACCTGCCAAGGGCTTGCTGGAGCATGCTCATGTGAAGCATTGACTTGGGGGCATCACCACTTGGAGTGTTTCTCATATACACTATATAACTCTGCATCATCAACAAACAGAGAAGAAAAGTATTCAGATACATATACTGCTAAAATAGACAGAAACGAACCAAATGCGTTTAGTATAAAGTTGATTCTTGGCCTCATGTATACAATTAAGATTCTTTATATATAGTACTAGTACATCAGAAAGAGATGGGAAAATAAGAAACTGATAGATATAAGGGGGAAAAGTGAAACTCATATATGTTATGTCCATCCTTGATATGGCAAATAAGTAAAATGTTAAAAGTGATGAGGGAGAGATATTTGCCTTTGTGTTTTCCTGAGAATCTGCGTGTATTTTGAGATGCATGGCTATGAGGGTGATAATAAGAATGAACCCACACGGAGACATTGTGCCTGCCACTGAAGAGATTAGATCAAAGCTTGTGTTGATTAATTAAGCATATATATATAGTAGTACTGAGTTTGGAAGGATTCATGTCTGTGTTTGGAATATACATACCAACGAATATAAACCAGAGAAGAGGCAAATTTTGACTACTAAAAGAATTGAAGGGACGTTGAAGAATGCATATATATATTTGAAATGAAGAGAGTAAATAGTATTCATGCGACTGTCCATTTTGATCAAAATATATTGTAATAACTCTTTTACAGATGAAATTTGCTGCAAGCAAAAAGACACTTTGCTGTTTGATATAACATTCTTATATATAAGTGATTGATCAAATTTTCAAAAGAATATTTATATTGGTCTTCAATTACTAAAATACGACAGAAACTCAGAAAGCTTCCCACCACTACACAGTACTACACCTAAACTCTAATGGATCAAATTTTGAGCCGTCCAAATTTTAAAAATTCATTATTAAAATAAAAAATTATACATAAAATAAATGAATAAATCTAAACTGATACTTTTAAATTTAAAAAATTTATAATCGTAGTGAAAAAATCAAAAAATTTGTAAATATAAAATTTGATTTAACGGCTGAGATATATGTAGTAGAGAGGAATTGAAGTGACTGAAAGGGAAATTAAACCTAAATGGAGAGAAGCTAAAGCTACCTCTGTGTACTGTATGTCTCTAAGAAGATGGATGAAAAATTGTTTACAAAATGAAGATAATTAATGATTTTAATTAAGAAAATTTTCTTTAAAAAAATTATAATTTCCCCCCTTAAAAGGAGAATCCCGAATCATTTACCATGTCACAAATTGTAATGATTTTAATTATAAAACAACTTCTAATCATGTTTTGGTTGGCCAGAACAACTTCTGCCTTTAGTTCCAGCTTGGTCAAATTTCCAAAAAGACAAGGATTCTTATAATTAAGGTTTTCTTATAAAATACCCCAAAAGACATATCCATTTGTTAATTTAACTTCAAGAAAGAAAAATTCATAATTATAAGAAACATATTAAGCTAAGCCATATTTTTAATTAATCACAAACAACAACCTCTTGTTAATTATTCCCTCTAATTTTTATTATAAGGCACCAACTAACCATTCTTACAAACCAATAAAAACAGTTAAAGTTAATAAAGTTGTCCTACAATTTAAGTAACTCTCAATATTATCCCTACTAATTGCACCAAACTCTAATATTATATTAATTATTACTCTCACCTACTACCCTTATTAATTATGGGCATACATAAAAAGAAATAATTAATACACTTTGGAAATAAGCAAGTGCCTTATAAAAAAGATTAAATACAATTGCTAGTCGGTGCCTAATAATAAAGACCAGAGGGAGTAGAAAGGTAAAAGTGTCATTAACTAGTTGAAATATGTTCTATATAAAGGGGCCTAAGGTGTTATATCATTTGTGTGGGATGTAGATTCCTTACCTAAGAGAGGGAGGTAACTTGGGTCTCCCTCCAGTAGTTTTGGATAGTTGGTTATGCTTCAAGGAAGGATTTGATTAGCTCTAAGACGGCTATTGTGGTTAGCCCTAAGAGGGTTATTGTACTTTTATTGATGATTAATGACACTTTATAAGTATGTGTTTATATGTTTACACCTCTATCCAACCTGAAAAATAAAAATAATAAAAAGTAGTTCAGAAAGTCATAGTCCTATAGACAAGAAAACTCACATGTGGCAAATGTAATCGAAAATACTCATTGTTACTTTCGTAAAAAAAAATGTAAAGGCAAGTTATTATAACACGGTAATACAAAACAAAATCCGAACAAACAGACTAAACTAAAGCATGTCTATTCGCAAGTAGACATTGCATCATGCTGGTTGAAGGCTTTGAAGTGCTATTATATCCTCCCATTCTTAATATAAGACTCCGTTAGAGGGTATATTTTGATCTTAAATGTAAGAGTTTAATTCAATTTATCTCTTATATTTATTATTTTTTAAAAAAAAAAAAAATTTACCTAACATATAAACTGATATATAGTCTAATGTTATATGAGAGTGATTTACGGAGATCGAGTCATATAAGTTATAATCGAGTAATTTATTTAGTTTATTTAATCTCCATAAGTTAGATATATATAGCTCTTACGTTGAGGAAGAGAATACTATTTTTTTTCCTTTTGAATTACTTTTATAAAATCTTTTAGACTTTAAAACTGGCCGGTTGAATTTATAACTGAAAAATTGGTAAATCATTGATCATGATTAATTAAACATCCAATATCCAAGTTGCAAACCTAAAACGCACTATTCTATTAACTTCCGTGAGTTACAAGTGGATAGTACACTTAAAATAAACTCTTATGATCAATAATTTGATTTGCTTTTTATTAAATCCAAATTCATGGACACACATTATTTGGTTCTCATACAAAAATACATCAATTACCTTTTTTTTTTAATGAATTGGAATTCCATTAAAATGGGCAAAGTGATAAAAAAAATACAAGGACCAGACCTCAAGAAGGTCAAAAGAAAACAATAGCAACAATTACCATTTTTTTAAGTATAAGTTTGTGAGTTCAACAATCTGTAAGTATAATGAGGACGTGTGACTTCCTTTTGTTTGATGAAGCCAAAAAAAAAATCAAGAGTACTAATATAACTTAATAATTTGAGATTAGAGAATTTGATTGACATATTGTTTCTTTGTATCGTTTAATACTCAAGTGTAGATTCTTCAAGTAACTATGAGCGGTCAAATTAAAACGTAATAAATCTCCTAATTTTTTTAAAGGAAAAAATATACCGAAAGTAAGAGAAATATGTGATGCTCAACAACAACAAATAAAGCCTTATCCCACTAGGTGAGATCGGCTACATAGATTGAATGATGTCATTTTATTCTATCAAAAACCAAATCTTTAAACATATTATCAACCAATATATTGTAATACCCTAAAATCTGACTTAGGGTAAGTATCATAAATTAGAAAATAGTACCTATTGAAAATAGGTGAATATGGATATTTTTTGTAAAGCATAAAATACCAATGAAAGTGCAAAAGTTGTGAGAAAATGAGTTATTTTAATTAAGAGAATTATCAAAAATTTGTGGGTAATTAGTTAAATAATTACTGGCTAATTATTTGGGTTTAAACGAAGGAAAATCCAAAGATAATTATGTAAAACCCTATAATTAGTGGTTTATGGCTAAAATTAGCATAAAATATATTTGCTAATTATTTGGAAAATATGAAGAAAAATTGGTGAGAATAGGTATTTTTAAGCCTAAAAACAAGTATGGACCAATAGGAAACTTTGTGGAAAAATTATGAAAAATAATTATTAAATAATTAAATAATATATTATTAATTAAATAATTAATTAAAAAACGAAAATTAAAAAAAGGACCAGGTTTTGACCGAATTTATGAGTATGGAAGTGGATAAGAATTTATCAATTTAATATCTAGATATTTGTTAATTTAATATTAATAAAATGGAATATTCTGTAAAAAGCAAATAGGATAAATGACCACGGATAGAGATTAAATCCTATCTAGAAAACCATGAATAAGGTTTCTAAGGTCAGAGTATTTTATAGACAAGTGAATTTTTATCTCGGAGTGGGCTGTCTCCGAAGTCATTTCGAAACCGACGGAACAATAAGGGAATAAGACGAAAAGGACAAGGGAGCGATTGAGAAATGAAAACTTATGGAAAATAAATCCTCACTCAATATCCGGGAATGAGTTGGTAAACAACTGGACATATTCGAATCGGTGGATTTTTGTCAAAGTTGATGATTCCGAAATGATTTCCATAACCGATCGCGTTTTTGAGAAACTTGACAAGGACGTGGAAGATTAGAGTCAAAGTAGCGAGCGCCGGCGAAATTCCGTAGATTAGGGGCATCGGGGCAAAATGGTCATTTATGCCTAAAATGCACATTATGATGTCAAATGTTAATAAAATGTCATATTATCCTTATAGGATATCTGTAATCACAAACCATTGTCGTACCCTTCTGGGAGCGATACATGTGCATTGGTTGGGTGTGATTTATATGTTGTGTTAATGTTGTTCTGTAACCCATATGTGTGTATGTATACATGAGGTTAACCGTTACCTGAGATCCGGTGCGGATCTCAGCTCTTAACATAGCATCAGGGTCGGAAGGACCGAGGACCGAGGAGAGAGGAAAGCAGCAGGTTCAAGGATCCGGCTGAAGACTTTCTGTTGTTACTCTTTACTTTTGAAAACTCTCGGTCACTGTACCGCTTCTGTAATTAGCCAGTGGGCATTTTGAATATAAATATCAGTTACACTCTTGCTCCGATGCTCTACTCTGATGAAAAAAATTTATACTGCTTTTGAAAACGGGATGTAGACATATATCGCGCTCTATAACCTCATTAAAAGTTTGCTTCAGTCTTTCTCTACCTATTTTTGGAGTTTGGAGAGCTCCATACTGCTTGATTGACCCTCCTCACTGGCATGCCTAATGGCCGTCTTTGGACATGTTTGAATTATCTCAAACGATTTTCTACCATTTTCTCCTTAATAGATGTCATTTCAATTTGTTCACGTATATAATCATTATCAATTATCTTTTCTTGTATAACCACACATCCATCTCAGCTACTCCCACTTTATGTTCATGTTGTCTCTTTAAAACCCAATATTCACTATCATAAAGTATTGCTGGTTTTATAACAGTGTGATAAAACTTCCATTTTACCTTATTAAGAACTTTCTGATCACAAATAACCCCATTACCTTTTCTCCATTTATATATACCACCCAACCTGAATTCTATGATTTACATCTTCATCAATTTTATGTGATGCTAAACAAGAGTGAAAGAAAATTGTCACAAAAATTAAAAGAACAGAGAATTGAAGAGTGGAAAATATGAGAAATTAAATACTTCTCATTCATTCTCAAAGTTTCAATTTTCGATTTGCACATGCCTACACACACACACACACACATATATATATATAAAACACTTTTCATGAATTTAAGAGAAAGTATGAGTTAGGGTGTTACACCCCTACGGCCTCACCCTTTCGGGCAACGGGTAATGTGATCATTTATTTTTGTACAATTCTAAATTATTTTTCCCAGGATAAATTATGTCGCACATCAAAGTTTAAGCAACAGAGCACGCATCGGTTTGGACAATAAAATACTGATAAAAATACGGAAAGATAGATTCTTCCCCGAAGGAAACAAAACATACAGTCATCGTAACAATGGTGCCCAGACATGCCAAAATAATAATCTACAGTCATCCAGTAATCAACATAAATTCCCAAAAGAAAAAATCATCAACATCTACCAAAATACTAGCCCTGCTCCTGAGCCTTACCTCGTCTCTTTGCTCTGCTCCGGATGAACTTCTAGATGGCTTAAAGGGGCTAGGATTCGAAATTGAATCCCGAGTAACCGTTAATCTCATATAAATGTATAAATAATGCATGAAAGAAAAACCATCAATAAACAAATACCACATAACATTCGGTATCAAGACACACGGTCATGGGGAAGAGCTCCCAACACCCTTTTTCCAATTCCCACGCTTCGAACCGAAGACATGGTGGTGGGAAAGCAAGTCCCTTACCACTTACTCCTAAGATATGTTGGTCCCAAATGACCCTTAATATATCTATTTTCAACAAAAATACTCATTTGGGCCAGACCAAGTCGAAAATTCATCCATATCCCAAAATACCCCGCTGTCCGAAGTTATTTCCCAGTTTTCAGGGGCAATTGTGAAACATTTGTTTCTCTTAGAAAAAATTCAGAAAAATACAAATTATATACAAAATTAATCCTTGAGATGTGTACTTTCTCCATGTAAAATTCCATAATTTTTATAGTCCATTTACTTGGTCAAAAATCATGAAGAATGTGACTGACTCCACAGAAAATTTCCAGAAATAGCACCTAATGATCTTCAAACTTCCATTTTGCTTCCAAAATTATGGTCTAAGTTTAACCTCATACAAAATCTCATTTTAAACACTTTAGAGCTATCAAAAACACCAAAATCCATTCCCAAAACACTAGTATATCCAGCTGGACGAAAATCATATTCTAAACACATACTCAAGTTTCCATTTTAACATCATAATCTAGCCGATAATCACTTCTAATTTGTTGTTTGAACCCTTAATCATACATTAACCCCATCTAAGAATTTGGGCAGCAACTCCCCATACATTTAGGGTTTCCAACATTTTAAGAATACAAGAAAATACCACCCCAAATAAATTCACCAACACAAATTCATTCTAAGGAGGTTCAAGAATCACTAATCTTAGTTTGACTTTTGAGGTTCTTGTAATTTCTTCTTCCTTGTTTACCAAAATTTTCGACCTCCCTTCATGAACACCATAAGAAGACAGATTTTTGGTCAAGAAGAGTTGCAAAAGGGAGCTTAGAAGAGATGGAAGAGATTACATGAGATTTACCTATTAGATTCTTGAGTTTTTCCTTCTTATTTTCTCCTAGAAATTTTCGTCTCTTCCTCCTTTCCCTTCCCTGCGTGCTGGCCAAACCTAATGGGGAAAGATGGATTGATTTAATGCCAAATAAAAGAGTCCCATTCGGCTGAAATAATGAAGGGGAAAAATGACCTCCAACTAGCCAAATATTTACCACTATGTCATCTAGTTAAAATCCAACAATTTAGTTGACATGTGTTTGACAATTTTCCATCTTCTTTCCCTAGTTTGGGCCAAAATTTTAAGCCTCTCTCATGGGATGATTTTGGCCCACTTTGTTAACTTGCAACCCATACTCATGTACCCATAATTCTAAATAATTATGAGACATACGGCACAATTTCATGGGAATTATAATTTTAACCTTGCTTCAAATTTTTTTCTCTCTTATTTCCTAAAAATACTCATGCAACTTCAAAAAAAAAAATCCATATATGCAAATGAATCAACATTGAGGCATATGAAAAATGGGGATGTTACAAAGGGAATATATTAGACTTATGAGAATTATATACTAAACAACTGTTTATCTTGAACCACTGTATAATTTAACATGTACTCTCTCTTGACCTTGCTAACAATATAAGGCACTTCAACCAAGTTTGAATACATGTCAACGAATTAAACAGAACTAAAATAAACAAGGAAAATTACGTTCGGGTCCCAAAGAAGAAAAAAATTACAAAAAATCCATTGAAATCACAAAATTACCCAAAAGTCCCAAGGAAATTTTTGTTGTAAATACATATATTTCCTATTATAAATACATACATTTCTGTTGTAAATGGTTTGAGACTTTTTATATTATTTATACGGAATTAAAATCCAAGTTTTTAAATGTTGTTGTAAAATACATACATTTTACTTGTAAATAGTCGGGTGTTTAAATGTTGTTGTAAATATATACATTTCTGTTGTAAATGGTTTGGGGCTTTTTTGATATTATTTGTACGGAATTAAAAAAAGTCTCAAACCATTTACAACAGGAAATGTATGTATTTACAACAACATTTAAACACCTGACCATTTACAACAGGAAATGTATGTATTTACAACAAATAATGTATGTATGTACAACAACATTTAAAAATTCCATACAAATAATATCAAAAAAGTCTTAAACCATTTATAACAGGAAATGCATGTATTTACAACAGGAAATGCATGTATTTACAATAAAAAGTCCCTTGAGACTTTTCTGTAATTTTGTGATTTCAATGGATTTTTTATAATTAGACGTTAGTTGAAGTTAAAGTTTGTTAAACCCTCATTTCATAATAGTTTCTTTGTTGCCAATACTCGGGACCGGATTCAGCTAAACATGAAGCGGGATCTTGGTCATGAGAAGGGCTATTGGAAAGGACTGTTCATCAAAATTTTGTTGGCTGATATGGCGTGACTGGAATGAACGTATACTCTTAAACTCCGAATGCATGCAATAACAATATTGTGCCAAGAACGTATGACAACTGCTTATTAGAGAATTGGAGGAACTAGCTTGTCAGCTCACACAGTTCCATCAGGGCAGCATGATACCAACACGAACGAGGGTTTATTAATTGTGGAGGTAGAAGGTGCTTTTTCTCAAACTATCGGTATAGCGGGTTGTGGGGGGTGTCCTAAAAAATTCACAAGGATATGTGGTAGAAGGGTTCCTTCTAAATTTGGATTCAGTATGCTTCCTAACTGCTGAAATTTGGGGTTGTCTTATGGGCCTGAAAAGAGCTTGGGATGGTGGTTTTAAGGATATTATGGTGTGAATTGAAGTGATTCGATGGAGGCTTTCCACTTAATACAAAATGACATGTTAGACTTGCATGAATACTGAAGTATTATCATGGAGATTAAACAAATGCTCCAATGTAACTGGAGAGTGGCTTTTCAATATATTGACGGAAATGAGAATATCGTAGTAGATTCCATGGCAAAGCGAGCTTTGGACAGTAACGCGGGACTGCAAATTTTAGGTCCTGAGGCTGTGAAAGAAATATTTCCTTAACTCCATTTGACTAGGTCCTTTGTGTCTGTTTCTTGTTCTCAATTCTAGTGTATCAAAAAATAATACTAACTTAGTTGAATTTTCTTAGGAGAAGTTAATGCAACTAATTACTCTGTAGTTACTAAATCATTTCATATGTTATGTATTCTTAGATTATATATTAGTTAATTAGTCAAACTATGAAGAAAAAAATGAAAATGAAAATACTCTAAAGCAATTTAATTAACTTCTTTAATCTCTGCAAAAAAAAAGTCAACTAAATCTTATAATTAAGACTGAAGGGAGTAATAATAAGACAATGCAACTAATTCATCAGAATTAAAAAATAGTAGTTAAGTTATTAAATATGTCCTAAATTCAAATATTTGTTTCCAACCCCACCCGTGATATTCAATCAGATTTCGAATGAGAAAGGGAAGAAAAAAACGTATAAAATGTCACATTAAAGCACCAATTACTTGAGCATTTAAGCCTATGTAATTAATACTTAAATTGACATGGGCTTTTACCCCCAAAAAAAAAAGTATTAATTATATGGGCAAGATTGAAAATAGGTATTTGACCAAAAAAAAAAAAGATTGATAAATAGGTATTAATAACTTTTTAAATGATTGATTTATATTGTGGACTATCATTTTTTTTAGAAGTAATTTATATTGTAGACACCAGTATTTTGTATCCTTAGGAGAGTTTAAAGATAAGATTATCCTTTTAATCCATTTTATTTTGAGTTAAAAACTTAAAAATCACGGCCAGTAAAAAAAAAAGGTCTTAGAAATTTAAAACCACTAGGGTTTTGGGCGACAATAATTTGGGGATTTTGTTTGAGATACTCCAGTTCGGGGATTGGAAATGGAAAGGCCATATAGGACCGAAAGCTATCCATGAAATCAAACGCTTCATCGCACCATGAGCGACCGCGACCGCGGCCGAGGCCGAGAAAGGAGACGAGACAAGGAAGATCGTGATCGTGACCGTGAACGAGAACGCGACCGAGATCGAGATAGAGATCGAGCACGCAGCAAGAGATCCCGTTCTCGCACCCCTGACAGGGTCAGGTCCCGCCACACGCGCTCCCACACGCGTTCTCCTGACCGTTACCGTTCTCCCTCCCGTTCACGTTCTCCTGGCGAACGGGCCCATCGCCGGCGGCACCCTTACCAGCGGACACCTTCGCCTGAACATCAGAGGAAGCGTCATCGCAGAGAATCTACTGCTGAGGATAATCGGGATACGAAGAAAGTGGTCTCTGATTTTGTGGATGGGATTGTGAAGGAACAGCAGCAGAAGCACAAGGATAATGGCGGTGGCAGTGCTAATGGCGGATCGGAGGGAGAAAATGGGATGGACGAGGATGAGATTGAGATGATGAAGAAATTAGGGATTCCGATCGGATTTGACTCGACCAAAGGAAAGCCCGTGCCTGGTGCAGATGTGAGTGGTGTTAGACCAGTGACCAAGCGGCAGCCTAGGCAGTACATGAACAGGCGAGGAGGTTTTAATCGCCCATTGCCTGCTGAGACGAATCGGTAGATTAACTCTGTTTTTGAGGTGTGTTAGGTTTCTCTCCTGCCTACTACTTTCTGTTAAATAATGATGTGGATTAGGGTTACATCGGATTTGAAGGTTGGTTAATTGCTGTTAGGCTTAGGATATAGTGTGATTGAAGCCTTCTCTTAGTAATGATGTATAGCTAAACTTTAAATTGCTGCGACTGAAGTAATGCTTAGCTGGTTATTTCTAAAACTGAACTCTCCCTCATTCAAGGATCTATAAATCAATATTATCTGAGTGACTAGTTATCCTGGTCAGTTGACTCGCTTCTTTCTGATGTAGTTGATACCCCCTTTAGTTGTTAAGCTGCCTAGGGTAGCTAAGTTTTCAAGTTTCATTTTTTAACAATGAAAATGATGTACCAATAAATAAAAAACAAAATAATATCTCTTCCCCTTTTCCAATGTTTTGGGAAATTCCATCGCAAGCTTGAAGATAGTAATGTAGAGTTTTGGTTAGTTTAGCATTGAAATATATCATGAAAATTAGCTCAACTTAATTGTGGAAAACATGTTGCTTCAAGATTCAAGTGGATTTTCCAGACAGCCCCCACCTCTCGCAACATTCTGTCATGATACTACTAGCAGTTTCCTGGTTTAACAGACATGAGGAGTTAGTTTTCCGTAGATCGATTCATTGTTTATTGTGAAACTGTAAAATAATTTTGGTCCCTTATACTCTTGATTGTTTATACTTTCAGATTTGAATTCTTAAATCACTAGTCAGCGACTGTTTAAATGAATGCCTTGTCAAATTGGAGTTTATTATTCACATTACACGGTCATAATCATAATCCATAAATGTGAAGTTTGTATCCTTTATCATCACGAGCCATATCTTCTATTCATTTTTTGCAATTATCTAGCAGCTAAAGAATCTAATGATAAAGGATATGCTTTTGCATTTTTTTTTGGGGGGGAAATTGCATCTACAGTTTTCATATTGTATGAGTAATGATCATCTGTGATATCTTTTGTTATTTATGTTGATTACTTGTCTCTTGGCTACGATAAATTAAGAAAACATTAATATTATTGTCTTGTCACCTGCTGTCTTTACTGAAGCATCGTTATCTTTCAATTTGCAGATGGCAAATATCCTTTTGGGATGGCTCAGTTATGGAGAACCTTTTATGCTTGAAACCCCTGTTGGTACTTGGTAGGAACCAAAAAAGTGTGTAAGAATTGAGTTCCTGTTGTGCATCTAACTTCCTGTGCTACCTTGAGCTCAGTGACCTGTGTAATTGTTGTATGGCAGCTGATTTGCTTGTTTTTACCATACATTTACATGCTTGCGAGTGGCACTCAAAATTATTGAAGTTTTCAGCGGCTAGAATCAATTGCCTCATCATGAATTATGCAGAGAGATGCATGATTGGCAGGTTCTGAAAGTTCATTAGTGCTATTTACATATAAAACCATTTCCTTAGATTTATAGGTAAAGTCCTTAGCAGTGTTGTAAAAACGACGTTCTGAAACATAGAAACGTCCGTTTCTACGTTTTTCCGCCGGAAAACGTGTTGACTCGGAAGCTGGAACGGTTTTGGCGTTGAAACGGCTGGAACGCCGTTTCAACTCGGTAAAATCGGTTGAAACGTCCGTTTCTCGCGTTCACCCCTCTGTTTTTGTCACCCCTCTGTATCTCGTGGCTGCAGTTCTCGCTCCTCTGTTTCAGGTTGCCGGCGACGATGGTGGTGAGGGTGGAGGCCGCCGGCGACTTAAAAGGAATGTGAGGAAGGAAGGATCAAAGCTCGAAGCTCACCCCTCTCTCACCTCGCGGCACTCTGTAATCTTCCGTCTTCGGGTCTGTCTCAGCTCTCAGGTGAAGGTCCCTCTTGAATGAAGATGAGGACCTAATTAATCCCTTGGTCAAAACGTGCCTTTTGACCAAGGGTCTAAAATGCAAGAATTCAAAGTTCTGAGGAGGGAGTAAACTGAAATAGTTTAAAATATTTTTGGGGCACCCAAGGAAATGCATTAAAATCCCAATTTAATTATGAAAAATCACATTAAATTATGAACTTAATTATTTTCTTGAGTGTTTGGACTTAAATTTGTAATGACTTTGATGTATTAGTGTGTTTTGGTTTTATATATGTTGGATTTTATTTTTTTTGTCGTACGTAGTAAACTCTTACGTTTCGTTTACGTTTTCCGATTTTACGTTTGTGCTTACCCTTACCGTTTCTACGTAGACTCTACGTTTTAACAACATGGGTCCTTAGAAATCATGGGATTAAGATTTTAAATGGAGCTAACTGGTGCTGTTTGAATTTTTATTGCTTACATGGAAAGACATCATGAATTGTTCCTACCTGAGAATAAGCAAACGCTTGTGTGTAAATCATTGGCAGTAATGGTTTCTTCCATGTCTGCTTTGGTTACTTGAGCAAGTTATTGATCATTTCTGTTTTCTGGAGTATTGGTGGTTTTACTAAGGGAGTTAGCATTCTTTTTTATCTTGTCATGTCCAATATTTATTACTGTTACCGCACACTATAGATTTCACCATGATATGGAGTGATGATGATGGCATGGTGGACTGGTGGTGGTTGTGGGGTTGAAAGGAATTGTAGTGGCACAGGTAAGAATAGTAATTCCTTTTCTTATTTGTAAGACAATTCTAGAAACTTTTCAGTCCCCCCCAAAAAAAAAAAAAACTTTTGCTATTATATCTGCATTTTCTTGCTTGGAAGAAGCGTATTTGACTTTTGGATGCCAAAGATTTGAATGGAGGGCAGTTTTGAAATAATGACACCCATATCTAATTTTTACCACTTCTAACAATCTTTATGGTTTGGTTAAAAAGTCTTATAAATAAGAATATTGGGGTAGTCCCACGAAGAACACGTAGAAACTTTTTACGTTTTAAATTTCAAAAGGGATTATACACTACAAAAAAATAATTGAGGTGGCAATATTATTATTAAAAAAAAAAACCTGGTACTTTTTTTTTTTTGAGTTAAATATCATTTTTGTCTGGGATGTTAATAAAATGGAGCAAATATGCCTCAGAAGTTTTTTTTATGAGTAAATTTGTTTTAGAAGTTGTTTTTTAGGTATAATTTTGCCCATGAAAGTTTATAAAGAAGAGCAGCAATTCAATGGTCAAGATCAACGGATAGAAAAAATTGTTATTTTTTAAAATTTTCAGGGTAAAAATGAAATCAAAAAAACTTCTGAGTGACTAGTATTTCGTAGGCTAAACTTCACGAAAATGGTATTTAAACCCTTTTTTTTCTTTTAAATCTCGTAGCAGGGCAGGTGTTGGAGGAATCCGGGATGCATGTGGACCTTGGATTGTGGGTTTGTCTCATTCTATTGGTCATTGCTAAAAGAGATGAGGTTCAATACCTGCGATTGATGTGAGGGCCTCACTAGTGGGTAATCTATAAGTACCTTAATAAGCGCTCTTTGAACCTGGAGACATGCCTAGCTCATGAGATACCAATGTCTACCCTTACCTAAACTTTTATGTATATAAAAAAAAAAAAAACAAAACAAAAAGATCTATAATCCTCGAGACAGATGCGAAAAATCTTGTAGATGTGTTGAAAAACCCCCCATGACAACATGGCGTGTATCTTATTACATGTCCAGACTCTAAAATTCCCAAGCTTTGCATGGGATTTGGAAGTGCACCATATCTCTACAACACAGAATCGGCTAACTGACGCGTTGGCAAAGGAAGGTCTGAGTGGTTCTTTTATCTATGTGAATTGTCCAGATCATCTGAAGACGATAGCTACCTTATTTTAGTTATTATTAGGCTTTAAGCCTTCTCTTGTATCAAAAATGAATAAATAAATAATAGAGTAGTATTCCCTCCGGTCCTAATTATAGGAGTACATTTTGGAGTTGGTTTTGGTTCATTTTTTCCTATAATACCCTTATTTATACTTATTATTAGGAGCATTTATATATATGTGTACATATGTGTATATATGTGTGTACATATATATGTATATCTGTGTTTATGTGCGTCAATATATATGTATGTAGATATATGGGTGTGTGTGTGTCTATGTATATATGTAGATAGATCTATATGTATATACACATATATACACACACATATATGTTTATATAGCAAGACCATTATTTTAATTAGAAAGGGTGTGAAAAGGAAATTAGATCTATATGTATACACATGGCTATATAAAAAGTAACTAATATACATATATACTAAACTAATATGTCATGGATGTCTAATGTAAGGCAAATCAAAAACACTTATGATTAGGGCAACTAGTGTCATTTTCAATTTATATAAAGGCATTTTAGGAAAATAAGTAAAATTAACTAATTTAACTCCTCTCTTTAATTCCCCCAAAATCGGTTACATAGTTCTTATAATTAGAACCGGAGGGAGTAATAATTATGGTGATAGTTATGACGGAGATAGTGGTAATGGGGAAAGTCATGGTGGTGGTGACAAAGTGATGGTGATTGTGATAATGGTTACATTGTATCAACATTTTAACTGTATGGAATTGGTGGGTAACCAGAGTGGTGGCGATACTCATTATGGGAATGCTGAATCGGTGAAGAAGAAAACATTAAGGGGTGGGGTCCTGATTATGTCGATAATGGCTTTGCTGTATCTGAGATATCTGAGACTGGTCTTCCTGATTCAGTAATGTAAGTACCATCTCCAATTCACAATATAAGACATTTTAACTTATTCTTTAGGGCCGTGCTCATAGAGCCCGGGGTCGTGTCCTGGCCTTGGTGGGGGACTGATGTCGAACCCCTCCAAAACTTTTTTATATCAAAAAAAAAAAACTTATTCTTTAAAACTAAGAAATGGTAATTAACTCATTAAATTTGTTCTACATTAAAAGCAATTTTCAAATGTGCCTATATTATATAAGGTGTTGGATGAGAGAGAAAAATACAATGAGTCATATTTAAATATTAATTACAATGACAAAAAAAAGTATTAATTGCTCTTTAAGTTACTTATATTGTGGATCAAATCATTCTTTTATAAGCAACTTATGTGGACCGAAAGGAGTATATGTCTTATTATCAGCCTAAAAAAATATTATTAGCAAATTATGATAATTTTTTTTCCTTTGGATATAAAATTTCATATCTAAGCATTTATTGCCATTCACTCACACTCTTTTCCCACCACATTCTCTTTTTTCCACATCCCTTTTTTCTACTTTTCTCATTCTCTTTTATTCCCTCTATCCTTATAAAAAAATATTTTTAAAGAAAAAGTTACAATTTTTACCCATTTATTGTCTTTAACTAACTTTTTATAGTTAACTGTTTCTTATAAATAAAAGCCGAGGGAGTATTAGGTATTTTGCACAAGGCATGCCTTAAAGTGCAAAGTTTCAAATAACACTCCATGATTGATGATTATACTAAAGTTACAAATTCCTAACCCACTGGGCTTTTATGTGAAAATGAGTTCAAGTTGATGATTATACTAAAGTTAAAACAACACAAAACTATGGGCAGTTTCCCACATCAACATCACTAATCACTCGGAAAAGCTGAGTCAGATCAGATTTGTATTCCCCTCAAACAAACGAGTGGAGACAGGACATGACATTTTCTTATTCTTCTTCCAACAAGACCAGTAAACACCAATAATTTCACTTCAACAAGGGGGAAAAAAAAGTCGGCCCAGTATGTAAAGCTCTCAGCAAGTAAGATCAATGGAGGAATAGATGTAAGTAACCGTATCCCCATAATAAATGGAAAGGTTTTCCAGGATTTAATCTTGTAATCTCTAGGCCACATAACAACAGCCAAACCATTGGTCGAGGCTCAACATACAAGAAAAGTGAACAGAAAAACAGGAAAATCAAAAGAAGGGAAAGCTGATCATAATATGGAAGCTTAAGTTCAAGTGGTGGT
Organism: Acacia pycnantha; assembly: GCA_025563575.1. NCBI lineage: Eukaryota > Viridiplantae > Streptophyta > Magnoliopsida > Fabales > Fabaceae > Acacia > Acacia pycnantha. Next base: position 512,438 of record JAMWYP010000157.1, read on the forward strand.
GGTGGTGGTGGTGGTGTTGGGTCTGTGGATGACGAAGGCCATGGCCTGCATGTGACGCTTGTTGTCAAATGCCAAACAGCGAATATATGCATCTGGGTATGCCTTCTTACATTCATCAATCTCATTCAGAACTTGAGATGGATCAGTACATCCAAACATTGGTAGCTTCCACAGTGTCCAATACCTTCCATCATAGTATCCGGGCATCTGGCTGTTCTCTCTTCTTATACACCCCACCTTCCATGTTCCAACAACACAACACAGCCTTTCATGTTACTGAGATATGTATATATTACAAGTCTTACTCTGAAAATAGAAGCATAAATATAAATAAACAGAATAGAATGAATATCTTGTTGTTCTCCAGTCCATTCATGGGGAATTATGCTAAATTAGTTAAACCTTAAAAGCAGAGATCACAAGAATAATGAATGTATGAAATATTAGGATCACATAAGTTTTCCTTCCATTTTAAGAATAGTATAATCCTCCCTTGAATGATGGACAAATTAATATACAGATCTCCTCTCAAAATGGCTGCATGAGCAATCATGATACAAGTATTACTTTTAAATTAAAAGAAGATGAACAGAAATTTGATTTATCATCCAAATTCGCTTCAGACATACCTCATCAAATTCAAGGCAAGGTATCCATCCTTTCTTAAGCATGTAGTCGATCTCCTTCGCGACAGATTCATCGGAGAGTGGAGGCAGATAGGAGAGGGTTTCGAACTTCTTGTTGTTGATGGGATTCCATGTCTGTTTGAACACATAACACACAAAAATCATGTAAGAAAAGAGGCGGAAAATTACTAAATCATATCAGTCTCCTATCAATTATAAGATCGTTCACTAGATTACTTCACCTTCATGCAGTGAACTTTGAAGCCATTAGAGACAGTTTTCTTTTCCCAACCAATGGAACCTGTACTTAGACACAGATTTGAGGAATTAGACTTTAGACCAACAAAGCCACTCCCAGAAATTGAACCTGTAAAAGTTGCAGAAGACATTTTCCCCAAGTGGGTCTTGACAGGAAAGTTGATCTGAAGAGAGAGGGTAGATTCAATTGAAATAAAAGTGATTTGGATTTATTGAGAGTGAGGATGGAATTTATAGTAGTATAACTTGAATATTTAATCTTGAATGACGTGGAATCAGTTGGACAAATCAACAAAAGGATTCGGCTTGGGTGATATTGAATGATAAATGAACTATTTGGAGAGAACACAGTATAAGAAAACAATGGGTACTAGGTGGTGTTGAGAGGACACAGGAGTGCATTTCAAATAAAATGAGAAGAAAGAAATAGAGATGTTGGGTTCAATGTGCCCTCCTTTTTTCTTTCTTCAATTTATCTTAAATAATTTTAAAAGATTTTAAGAGATATGCAGCAACAACAATAACAAAATTTTATCTTATTATGTGGAGTTGGCTACACAGATTATATGGTGTTATTATGCTCTATAAAAATTAGATTTTTAAATAGATCATTAATCAAAAGATCCCGCTCTATAACTCATTGAGAGTTCGTTTCAATTTTCCTCTACCGACTTTTAGAGGAATCTAAAAATATGCTTTTTTCAAAATTCTGCTAACAGAAGTACTCCCTCCGGTCCTAATTATAAGATTGGCTTGACTTTTTTTTGGAGAAATTAAGTAAGATAAATAAATTACTTAATCATATTATATGTTAAGATTATATATTAATTTATTAGTCAAACTAATTAGTTTGCAGAAAAAATACAAATACTCTAAAGTAATTTAATTAGTTTCCTTAATCTCTTTAAAAAAGTCAACTTGCTCTTATAATTAAGACCGGGGAGTAACATTTACAATGAATGGAGGGGCCCGCCAATCCCTGGTTTCACCGAGGAGTTTCAGCCAGCAAATTGAAAGACAACCTAACCATTTGAATAAAATAGACAAAGGAATCCACCTTTTCTTTTGACTTTTCTGATGCATTTTAGCGGCATGTGGACATGCTTCTCTCAAACACCTTCTTTACGGTCCAAATAAAGAATGACTTTTTTAATCACCGAGAGTATTTGGATCGACTGGCCGTAGGTTGTCCAACTTAACCAGTAGTTTTGTGTCTGAACTTTGGATATACAACCACGATAATTACTCGGTGCTAGCTAAGTTCCTCCCGTGAACCAAACAAGCCGGTTGCTAGTAGCACTGGATTCCTGGAGGAATTTAAAAAAAAAAAATGGCTTTTACCATGTTCAGAAGCCAAGCTCATTGCTGAATTCACCAATTTAAAAAAAAAATAAAAAAAGAAGAAGAAAAGACAGATTACTGGCAAAAAGAGAGGGATGTTAACTCTTTGACGGATTGAACCTTTGTTATCCAAGGAGGAAATTTTGAAGTTTACCCTGGACATGTCTTGCAGGCAAGTGAATTTCCAGTCTGAAACTTTTAAATAAAACTTGCATCCTCTGCCACAGCGAAATCCTCAAGCTCCTTTCCCAATAGACTCAAAACACTATACATGTCCCCTAAACAAGAATGAGACTTATCATCAACAACAAATCTGTGGACAATCTGATCGATCTCTATGAAACTCCAAGCAGAAATCGGTAGTACACCTCGGTCTTTCATCATTTTCCTCATCTCAGAAACACACTCCCATTTACCCATACTGGCATACATGTTTGCCAGAAGGACGTATCTTCCACTATGTAAAGGTTCCAATTTAATCAAGAGCTTCCCAATTCTCAGCCCCAACTCAGTATCACCATTTAACAGACACCCATTGAGAATTGATCCCCATATAGCCCCATCAGGTTTTATTGGCATGCTTTTTATCAGTACTTCCGCTTCTTTAGTTCGTCCAGCTCGAGCCAACGTGTCAACCATGCATCCGTAGTGCTCAATGGATGGTAATATGCCATAAACTTTATACATACGTCCAAATAATCTCCATGCCTCATCCAATAGAAATTTGTGATTGCAAGCATTAAGAACACCAACGAAAGTCACGGCATTTGGTTTGGGTCCAATCTTTTCCATCTGCGCAAAGAGATCAAGAGCGGGCTTGTTCCTTCCATTAATCCCCAAACCCAAGATCATAACACTCCAAGTAGTAACATCTTTCTCTTTCTCTGAAAGATTAGTAAATATATGGTCTGCTTCTTGAACAAACCCGCATTTAGCATAGAAATCAATCAATGCAGTACCAATTTCAAGTTCATATGTAAAACCATTTTCAACAATGTAAGAGTGGACCCATTTACCATCTTCAAAGGCGCCTAAAGTTGCACATGCAGTAAGAACACTCACTAAAAGAGACTTGTTCGGCTTCAGATTTCCAGAACTCTTCATCTCGTGAAAGAGCTCAATTCCCTCATTGAAGAAACCATTCTTGACGTACCCAGATATCATTGCACTATAGGAAACATCATTTCTTTGAGGAATTGCATCAAATAAATTTCGAGCTTCATTGACCAACCCATTGTCACAATAACCACTAATAAGGCTAGTCCAGCAAACCACATTCTTATGAGAACTTTCATCAAACAAGTTGCGTGCAACTTGAATTGCCCCATGTTTAGAGTACATATTTAACGCAGAGCTAACAACAAAAACATCAGAGAAATTCCCCAACTTTACTATCTGAGTATGAACCTGTTCAAGCAAAGACAAAGAAACGCATGATTTGACCACAAAAGTGAAAGTTTGAGCATTAGGACGTATGCCAAGTCTGGGCATTCGGTTGAAAATGGAGAAAACCTTGTCGAACTCTGAATTTCTGGAGAAACCCATTATCATGGAATTATAATCAAACACATTGGGCGTCAACATGTGATTGAAAAGCGACTCCGCGTAGCGCAAATCCTTGTGTTCTGATTTAGCACAAAAGGCCAATATTTTACTAGCGATGTAGGCGAATCGAGCAAGGCCGTGGGTAATAGCAGAAGCATGGATTTGCTTCAGCTCTCTCATACCCAAGCATTCTTCTAGCAGATGTAGAAATAGACTTGGTGGGATTGTACTGACCAATTTTTTGTTCATGAGAGAAGTTTGAAGCTCCCGCGTTTTGGGATTCAAGAAGCCTACGAATCAGACACAGCTAGCAGCATTCGTTCAGAAATCAGAATATAATTTGCATATTCAATAATAAATTTTTAATGTTTAATGGGGCGAGGCAGTGGTGTGCTGGTGTCGTCGTCTCGACGGATTGAGTTTAGTTCTCCTTCATTCAGATCCAAATAGGCAAGAACCAGAGGCCACGCAAAACCAATGGGTTTTTAAATGCAAACCAAACCAAAACTTGTCGTTATCTTGAGGATTACCACTCTGCTCCTATTTATAAGTTCAGTTTGACTAAATCTCACATACCAAGAAAAGTTAGGTATCTCAATAATTATAGAGCAAATTTCCAACTTTACACTCATTTATGAATGAGTACCTTTTAAAATTTATTGTCAAATCTCTCTCATTTTTTTCTCTTCCCAACATAACTAGTCAATCTCTCTCATCATCATTAATATGGGCAAAATTGTTACAATCTCATTTATTTGGTCAAAATGGATTTATAAATAAGACCAAATTTTTTGGTCAAACTGGACTTATAAATAAGACCAGAGTGGTACGCTGCGAGAACAATACAAGTGTATTTCACAATTTAAATTTTGAGAATGTCCGATCTACGCTTTTTGAGTTGTAGGAAAACTTTGAAATCCTTCAAGAATGTGGAATTGAATCGGCGCCGTTCTGTAGTACCACCAGAGAACTTGACCTCATGTTTAAAGCCAGGAAATCAGGCCAAGCCCATCGAGCCAGCCTGTTTAAGCCCTGGCCCTGCAGGGTTCGGGCTTGAAAAACACGCCAGAAATTTGAAATTGGCCCTGTAGGGCCTCAGGCTTAATCGGGCCGGTTCGTTAGGCCCGTTTAACTGTAGATTTTTTAAAAATTAATAATAATTATCTAGACTTCCACTTAATAAATGTGTTTATTTGTAATTTTTTAGATTTTTTTAATGAGGTGGCTACTAATGTTGCCCTATGCACCAGAAAATGGGCCTCAGTCGGACTATGCCCTATTTGTGAATATTCTGAGGAGACTCTGGAGCACTTATTTTTTTATTGCCAGTGGACGCATAACGTTTGGTTCGGTTGCAGTTTGGGAGTCAGAATCGATTGCTCTTGTGTTACAAACTTCAATGCTTGGTGGCTGATGATAAATGGTATGAAATCCCTTATCCCCCAAGATATCTCTTTACTTTGTTGGATACTTTGGTATATTTGGAAACAAAGGAATGACAAAGTTTTTAACCATGTGGACCCCAATCCCTTTACTGTCATAGAATATGCAAAAATGAGTAATGCTGAATTTTGGGGCCCTTGTGCTAATACGCAGCCTGTATTGGGGGGCTTGGTTAGGCCTCTTGCTAAGTGTGACCGCTGGTCTCCTCTTAACTCAGGGTATTTTAAACTCAATACTGATGGTGCTTTTGTATCTGGTAGTAGCCATGGTGCTGTTGGGGTGGTTTGTCGGGATTATCTTGGTACTTTTCAGTGGGGCTTCGTGGATAAAATTAAGTCTATATATGCTTTTATGACTGAAGCTCTCGCCTTGAAAAGAGCATTAATGTTAGCAGTGGATCTGGGCCATGACAAAGTTGTTTTTGAAACTGACTGTCTTTCCTTACTTGCTTGTATTGATGCTAAGTCTCCTGATTTGTGTGACTGGAGAAGCAGAAACATCCTTCATGATATTATTAGCCTTTTTTCTGATAGGGTTGGGTTTTCCTTATCTTATATCCCTAGACGGGGTAATAGAGTAGCTGACTATCTAGCAGCGATTGCTTATAAGGAGGTGTGCCCGATCGGGTGGGTTCCTCAACCATCACCTTCTTTGTCTTCCCTTCTAACCTTGGATGTTCAAGAGGCTAACATTGTTGATTGTTGTGAACGATTCTCATGCTTCACGTTCTGATCTGGAGGCTGGTTAATTTTCTTCTGTTTGTATTGTTTTCCCTCTTAGTTAGTCTGCTACTGTTTGCTGTTTTTCGGTAGTTCTGTATTTGCTTTTGTTGTACTGTTCTTTCCTTTCTGTTGCCGCTATGGTTCACTGTATTGGTTATTTCCCTTGCTTGATTTCCGGTTGTAATGTTTGAGTTTACCTAGTAATGAAGTATCATTTCCGAGCAAAAAAAAAAAAAGAGCTATTGAAAAACCTATGGGGGTTCTCAAGCTTTGAACTTATAGACCTCCCAAATAATTATTTTGTTGTACGATTTCAAGATCAAGAGTTATGGAGAGCACCAATGGCGGACCTAGGAAATTATGGGAGGGGGGCACAATTGGTGGGAGGATTCGGGGGTTCAGGGGCAGCGCCCCTGATTTTTTTTTTTTTTAAGGAAAGTTTTAAATGCATTAAAAAACAAAAGAATATAAAAATATATATATATATATCAAAAAAATATTTATGAAATCAAGTGAATGTTGATGATGTAATAAAAGAGGACATTATTTTACAAATTTTTCATTTAGAAAAGCAAGGCTAAATACTGTTAGAAATGCAACTACATAAATTACAATGAAGAGTGGGCACTCAATAAGTTCAAGTACATATATTTTAATAAAAAAAGTATATTATATTATAATAAAAATAATTACAATGTCATCCTTCTAGGCCTTATGTTTTGGAATTCTATCATAATTGTCTTATTATCAATGCTATCAAATACGAAGTGCAATCTTGATATATTAACGGTGTACATTTAATTTAAGGGTGGATAATCATTCAAACATGTATTAATTCAAAGAAAGTAGATAAATAATGCTAATGCTAATGAAAATTTGAAACCATTATATTCAAGTTATTAATTCTAACTCCATTAACTTGATTTTTTTTTTAAAGAAAAATCCCAAATTTTTGGGGGGCAAGAACATACCTAGGTCTGCCTCTTGAGAGCACACTACCGAAAAGTACTATATGATGGTCCCTAGGTAGTAAAGCAACAATGCGTACTAGTTCAACATTGAACTCCTTATTTCAATCCTTATCAGAATTCTCTAGGAAGAGTGGCAACTTGGGTTTGCATTTTGGATGTACCAATGCACTGTTACAACAAACACTGCATTTCAAGGTTAGGAGATAGGATCAGAAGAACGTTAAAAGTTGATATGAATACTCTCCATGATTTTCAATCTGCAACATTGAAAATCGAAAGAAGTAAGTTTGTGAGAATATGTGTTGAGTTATATCTCCAAAAGAAACTGGTACTGAAAGTAATTGTGGATGGATCAATCTTTAGCGTTGAGTATGATTTGCTTAAACTTATTTGCTTCACATGTCGAAGATTTGGACATAGAAGGTAATAATGCCCATATAAATGCAACGCAGATACTCATGGTGGGGGAAATTCATCGTGACAGCCAATAAATCGACTACTAGTGAAAACCATAAAAGATGGAGAAATCTTCGGTCCATGGATGATTAATCAAAGGACAAACAAATCTTGAATATTGAAACAGACTGAATTAAGGGAGCGACAACACAATTTCTTGGGGAATGGAAATAGTACGATGAGAGAGACATCTTTGAACAAAAATTTCGATATGATGTGATATAAGATATGGAAGAGGAAACAAACCTGACATCAGAAGATACTCTAGTGAAAAATTCCACTAGAAGCACCGATCTTAGAACGAATAGGCAGCTGATTGTACAGGAAAAGAGGAAAGCACCAGCTAGCAACCCCATGAGCAAAGAAAATAAATAGGGCTAAATATAGGCTCAAAAACCAAAGTAGAATGTAGGCCTAAAGAAAAAGAGAACAAGTCATCCTCAAATGGGCTTAATAAGTCTAAAGCATTGGAACATTGAGCTGCATCATATTCTTAGAGAGAATATCTCATATGCTAATTATATGGCCAAAGAAGGTCATAGCGTTGTTGTTAAGCTAAGGTGGTTCTGATTCCAACAATTCTTAGAGGATGTCTGGATATGGTTTTGAAGGATCAATGATCCTGCCACTAATAGTTTTACCAGTTAGATGTGTTGAGGGCTAGATTTTCATAGTCTAGATCTTGAATACCTTTATCAAGCTTCAGTTTACTTGTATTATTAAAAGAAGAAGATTGCCTTGTAGAACTAGAGGGTTATAGACAGGAGTAGAAGAAAACAACGTTATGTTTGATTGAAAGAATGACTTGATGACCATTATCAAGTAACTAGGAAATGTTACAGCTTAATGAGCTCAAGACTTGAGAATACAGTAGCTTAGATAGTACAGGTGCCGCTTGAAAAAATGACTATCTATTTGTCATGCCTTGAATCCAGATTAGTGTGGCGTGGCGAGGGGTTAGCCTAGGATATTGGGCACATACTCCCTCCTGTCCTTTTTATAAGTAATATTTTCTGTCTTTGGACTGGTCCTTAACATAAGTGACTTTTTTCTAGTGTTTCAAAATTTAAATTAACCTATCTTTTCCTTTTCTACCCTTATTAAATAAATAACTTTATATTAATTATCCCCCACTCACCACTAAGTCTCTTTCATTTAATCATTTATTACCTATTATCTCTCATATTTTCTACTCATTCTCTCACATATATAAATAAGGGCATATTTGAAAAAAAACTTGACATTTTTAATACATTTACTGTTTTTAACTAATCTTAACCACCATTCGTTTTACAAAATTAGAAAAAAAGTTTCTTATCAGAGTATGAGAGTATGAGGATTAATGGTAATGTGAAACCGAAATTTGATCCCTAATGTTTATCATTGTTCAAAAACTCTCTATTAATATTCGTCTTTTTCTTGGTATTACTTTATCTAATTTTTTTATTATATTCCTCATATATTTTTTTTATCTACTTCAGGTATTCTTGAGAAGCATTCTTCATTTCCATAATATGTTTCAACTACTAACCTTCCATACTTTATTCTTGATGTTTGCACAATTCTTGTATTCTTCATATCCTGGATAACAATTCCAATTTCTCCTTAAGATGCATTTTGAAAACTCTTCTATTATAATAATGTATTGGTTCTCTATTATTCGATATTATATTATATGTTGTCTTTATGTTAATATATCTATTTTTCATACTATTTTCTCATAAAACATTTATCAACTTCTGGTATTAATATTCTATTTATATTCCTTATGTAGTAATTTCTTATTATTGTCCTATTCATATCTTTGACAATAATTCTAGTTTATTTTAAAAATATCCTTTTTATATTTGTTTCCGATCTCTACTTCTTCTAACTTGGTCATAAAATCTTGGATTATGTATAAAATTATTCATTGTTAATCTTGGAACAACCAAGAAGCCAACATAAATGGAACAAGAGCTCAAAGAAAATATAGAAGACTATAGAGAATTTCAGCAGAAGATGTCTAATATTAGAGCTCAGGATTATCAGATAATCTTTCAGGAAATAAATAGATTTACAGCAACAACAGAAGATCCATAGGTTTATTCCTATGGATTAATATTATGTATATTGTCCCTTGGAGTTTATTAACAATCCCTTATTAACATTATATATATGAACAATCTCTTAGATTCTACTACACTCTGAAGAAGAAAAAGACAAAGAAGAAGAAGAAAACAAAGAAGCTTGCCAACACTGCTAAAGCAAAGAAAAGGAAGTCAACAAAAGCAATTAAGAAAGAGAAAGTTGTAGTGAAAAGTCTTAAAGTCTTGAAGATGTTTTACACAATATAATCTTGTAAGATTGTAAAGTAGTATTAAGTGTCATGTAAGTTACAATAAATAAGGTGTCTTGAAAGTCTTGGTAAGGTAAAAGAGGGGGGATGAAAATTGCTGCGTTGTTTTTGCCTCTCATGCTTGGTTTGGCATGATTGAATTGTGAAGATAGAAGTGGAATTTAGGCTTGCCTCACTTCCATGTGAAATACACTTGGACTCAAATTCAATTAGGTAGACTCATGGAGATGGGTTTCACGAATGGAAGTGGGTCTGAAATGGCAATAAATTAAAGTCCCCGCTTTTAAGTTTTTTAGACTACTCTACCTATCTCATCTTCAGTCCAAAAACACAAACAGCTTTACCTCTTTGCCGATGATCCCCTCCATCCCCGATGAGGCGATGATACTTTTACTTCTATTTTCACTTCCACTTACTTTCAAAGCACTTGCCCATACCAAATGGGGCATAAGTCCTGAAAGTGAAAATGAATCCCTCCTTACAACAATATTCTTACACAGAAAGAAGATCCAATAAACTCTTTCAAAATAAGATATTTACAAATGAAATAAGTTAGAAGACAAAAGGAATAAGAGAATTTGAGCTTAACACACACTAAAAATTAGTTCGCTTGATGCTCCATACTTCTTTTCTGATCAAACATAATGATGCTCCAAACTTCTTATGGGATCATATTTATAGACTTGTATTATTGGACACAAAAAGAAGGCCGATTTTTATGAAAGTATCCATTTAAAAGCTGCCAAATAGAAATAGTTGCTCCTACCAGTAACAGTCAGTTATAGGTCAGTCCTCGGTAGTCAACTGATGTAACTAGCGTTGAAATGTTGGAGTTACTTTGTTTAGATAAGTTGGTTATAAGTATACATCAAGAATACTACTGTGAGATACGGATGTTGGATCCTTACGTGAGAAATAATGAGACAAAGGTTAACTACGTTGTCACCTCAAGTAATTTCCCTTCAATAAAAGGTTTAATTATTTCAATGATTCATCAACCTTGGAGGGTTGATTGTTATTAAAGATGACCAAAATCACATCCCCATTTTGTTAGCCTTGATCGAGCCAACCTGCCTTGATTGAGCCAACCCTTGCTCAGTACTGACCCGGACGGCTCGTTGGATCAAGCATGAGGAGTGAGCATGGGCTGAACAAGTGTGTGTCAAAAATGCTAACCCAAATGGAGTTTCAGGCTGGGCAGAGGGCAAAGCAAATGCCCAAACCGGCCTACCCTGAGTATAATCTAGAGAGGAAGTTGTTTTGAGACAAATCATTCAAGTAATCTAACAACATTTCAACATTCACATATAAATGCTAGTGAATTCACAAATTGAAACTGTAACTGTTCTCAAAAGTGTGAATCTACCAATCTTTACATCATCATATGAATGACAATGCTAAAATATAGGCAACTCTGTTCAAAAGAAAGAAAAAATATTCATCATCTAAAGAATTACAGCAGCAAAAGCAAGTTGGGGCTTTACTAATCATCATCATCGTCAAAGCAAGTAGCAGGACCAACAAAATATGGTCAATGCCAGAGCTTCATGCAGAACCCAGCTGGCACAACAGATGGTCTTTTGTTTGATAAGCATTCTGAGAATGTGTCCACAAGCTGCTCTGCAAGAGAAGCTGGATCTTCGAGAAATGTATCGATATATACTTTCACAATCTTTACTTCCTGTGGTGTTGCTCTCAAGCTGTACCATGTCAGAAATTTCTGTCTGAAGTTCTTTTCTATGTGTCCTTCACACTCAAGCCATCTGATCACCTTCACATAATACTCAAAATCCCGATCCGAATACCCGTTCGCAGCGCAGCCCTCGTCTTGCCTTTGTTCAGATCTCTTCTTTGAAGTGCTTCCATCTTGAGGGCCCTCTCTCTTCCCAGACCCATTTTCTTGATCCTTACCCACGGACTTGGATCTCCCGCTTCTTCCCGGCCCGTCCTTGAGTATTTCCAACTTGCAAGGAGTAATAGGCAAGCTTGCTTCCAAGCTACGTATGAGTGGGACACATTCCCTCCCAGTCTGAACAGGGGAATTCAACCCATCGTCAGTGCTCAAGTCCTCAGTGATTTGTCCCTCTGGTGAATGGTTGTTTTCAAGCTTTAGAATTTCAGAACCAGGTATATTTACAGCCAAGCCTCTAGGCCGTTGCTTTTCTGACAAAGAATCTGCATCGGCAGGTCGTCCACCTCCAACCGCGTTGGAACATTTAATAACATCATTCGATAAATTTTCAGAAGCAAGCTTGTCAGCATCCTTGTGATAAGTAAGATAATTATCCGCCCGATCATCAGTCTGATCACTAAATGGATTACTGTTATTGGTTTCATCTTCCACTGACGAAGGATTGGAATGGCTGCTACAGTTGGTTACTGGGCTCTGACTTCTTTCAGTCGCTGAAAAGTTCGGAACTTCATACTCACCAGGCTCTGTTGAGATTTGAACTTCACACATACCCATCTCCCTTGTGCCATTATAGGAAACAACTTTGAGACTATATTTTGTAGCTGGAACTAGACCCCTTACATTGAAACTTCTGTCAGGTAGAACCAAAGTGCAAGTTCGTTCAACAGAATATTCCTCATCAATAACCTTGCGATGCCAAAGGGAATAGCCACTGATATTTTCTTCAGAAGCATCCTCAGAACCCAAAATCACAGTCAGAGATGTATCCCTGACATCTTTGAATCTCACCATATTTGTAGCAACCATATTTGCATCTGAAAAAAGTCATGTGCAAACACAGAAAACCCAATAATTACAAATTTAATTTCAAGAATCTCAGTTCCAGGGAAAATAATTACCTTATAATTGTAACGTGCTTTACAATTCTGTGCTTTATGTCAATAAGTGGAAGAGTTTTCAAATAAAGTACAGTCTGATATAAATCATTGTAGAAAATAAATTAAACTAATTACTACCTCTGGTCCTTAATACAAGAGCTAGATAACTAATTCGTAGAGATTATAGAAATAAGTTAAATTAGTTATTTGTAAACAATGTTAGTTATTTTCCCTAAAATACCCTCTAATAATTTGCATTGGAACTACCACTAGATAAAACCCCTTAATATGTGTAACCAATAGAGATAGTTTAGGGGGAAAATTATAAATTTGGGAGACAAAGTGGACTAAGATCTTATACTTAGCACCAAAATAAACCCTGTAAGTAACTCCTATATTTAGGACCAAAGGAAGTACTCCCAAACCACATTTAGTAAGTTAGTAAGCACATCACCATCTAACCAGTGGACGAATTTTTCACACGCATATTTTGGCATGTATAAGGAGTAAACTCCTCTGGTCACAAAGGTTAATCTCCCCCAAGATACTAACGAAAAGGGCAGACCCCTCCCAACAATGTTTATTAAAAAGGCCAAACATACTCTCACTTGGGCACACAAAATAAAAGGAGGAGTGATAACCTTGAATTGTTGGATCAGGTGACGGAGGCATAACCCTTTTAGAAAGAAAAGAATCTAATGATTCCAAAGCCAAACCACAGAGTTTCTGAACCTCTGGTCCTGATGAAAGTCTGTTCACAATGCCCCTACCAATCTTCACTGGTGAACCAGTTAGTGGGCCTAATTCAGGTTCAAGTTTCCTAACCGCCTCATTAACAATTTCGTGAAGTTTTTTATACTTTCCAGTCCCCTGAAAAATTCTTTGGCTCAAGGAAACACGGTAGCATAGTATGTCGACACGTCTAGTATCCTTTGCCACCATCAGTTGCTTTCTCCAGCATCTAAATGCATTTTTTTAACAAAACACAGGTGAGATTGATCTTACATTAGACATTTAAAAATATTTCATCCAAAAAAAATGTAACATATTCCATATATTTTAAAAACAGCCTTATCATCCTGTGAAAAATCACAAGATATTTAATTTGGGACTGAATGGTGTTCAATATAGCAAACAATCCTGGATACATGCCCCCAATCCTGGATACATATAAACTATCCCTCTACCTCAAACATTAAGCATGACTAGGAATTTCTTGTAACGGCTTTCTAATGCAGAATTAATAATAGGAAAGCTTATTGTGAACCAAATAATATATGTGCAGGCACATTGTAGTTAGGAGAAGACAATGGCATTTAAACAGCCATTTCAACTGAAAAGCTTAGGTAGTTAGGAGAAGGCCTTCAAGACATGGTTTTGTTATATGCCCATGCACACGTGTTTATGTATATATATATATGTACATATTGTGTGATGTATGCACACATAATCTATCAAGTCCATTAAATCCTAAGTCTCAGGGCAGATCCTGAAAACAGATTGCCAAAAAAGTTTAAAAAAAGCATCATACATATCAATTGACTTGCTTAAGGACAGAGAGAAACAGAAACAGAAGATAAGCAGCAAATTTTTCAAATGGAGACCAGACGTAATCTAAGAAGCTGAAAAACATATATGCTAAACATACACTATTACCCGAGCAAATCATTCACTTTCCCACATGAGATGCAGTAGAAGCTTCCATCCAGCTTGGGACGTTTTCCATCTTTGGCAATGCCAGAATTATCATGCTTTAAAGCACACTCAAGATGACATGACAAGCCACAAGAAACACCAAAAAATGGAGGCTCAGAGCCACATATTAACCAAAGGCTAGGATCTTTGTTGTCATCATATTTATGGCAAATGCAGCAAGAGCATCTTTTACAAAACACATCTGCTTCACTTAGGGTAGCTTTGCAAGCTGTGTTTTTACAGTACGAAATACTACTTACATCTGCAACTCCATTGTTGACAGAAACATCATTTATTGGAACAGGTAATCGAGACGGATTCTCATTTTTCCTCTGCCTTTTAGCAGGTTTCTGGCCATGTGAAGTGGAAGAATGTGGTTCAGGGTCTGTTGCAGTTTCTTGAGCTCCAGATTTCTTTTCAGAAACAATTTTCAGAAGGTTTTCTATAATTTTCACCTTTGTTAATCCAGTATACTTCCTCTCTTTCCCCATCTCAGCACAAAGGATTTGTAAAATCTCTTGACGGCTCCATGACTGTAGCATTTCCAATGCATCATTTGGCCACTTAGATATTTCATATACAAGTTCTCTTTTTTCCTCCATGCTCAACTTACTGCATTTAGCAGGATCAAGTGTGAAACCTACACAGTAATAGGAAAAACAAAAATTAGTGCATTAGATATCTAACTTTCCATGAGGTGATGTCAACTAAGATTACTTCTCCACGTTGTCCTGTTTCCCTACCTTTCTAGTAGTATGACCAGGGAACATCTATGGGGAAACAACATGAAAATCAGACCAACTATGAAATTTCTACAAAGAATGTTGTGTGCTAGACAGGTCTTGATAAAATAAATAAATAAACTGAAAATTAATCAGGAATCTCTGATCAATTACGTTACATGCAACTACTGTGCCATCATCTTATCTTCACTAAGAATCTGTCATTCAGGTAAGCATATGAGAAGTTTTAAACTATGTCAGAAAATATGCAGCATAAATTGATTACAGCGAAGTTAAGAACAAACTACACTATTGAACACAACCAACTTGCTGACTCCGGTGACAAGGACGTCCTAACCACATTGATCTGAGTAGGACTGGGAACACAGGAGCTCTTGTAAGAGATCAATAAAGTCAAACAAATAAACAGCTGGCACTAACTTCCCTTCGAATTTTATATACAACTCTGTTGTCTCTCAAGAAACATCCCAAAGACCATTAATTTAGACCTTCCAGGCAGATCCACCAGCTTACTTATTTAATGCCCCCTATAATGCACCTATATTTTATTTTGTAGAGTATAGGCACTGCCAGTTATGAATTAACTGACCAAAAGCAGGTGAGAACATGGGAATCGACACTATAGTATAGTTTAAATGAAAGCAGCAATGCCAATTTCAACAAGAGAAACAGAGTTGGTAAGCCTTTATGTGGCAAAATTAAAAAATAAATAAATTAGATAATAGCCAAGAGTCAGAAAGCAATCAAAGGAAGACGGGAAACAAAAAGTAAATAAATAAATAAATAAAAACCCAGAAAACCATTCATGTCACAATGCCCCCAGCAATCGACTCAAAAACACTAGTGGGACAGTTAAATTAGGGAACACGTTATATCCCTGCAACTTGACTCTCAAGGGAATAACAAAATCCAATTCAGTGACTAATTTCAAAAGTCCAACATGGAATCGGAGAGAATTCAAATGAAATCAGACACAAAGAAGTCAGGCGTTACCTTCGAGAGACGAATCCGTTGTCATAGCTGTTCAGCAACAAGAAACCATCCACACCACCATATCAGAACCTAAATCTCGAGGCCTTTACAAATCTGCTCAAAGTGATACATGCGTCAGAAGATGCTATACATGTCAAACAAAAAACAGAAACAAGAAAGGGGGTTAAATTTATGGAACAAAGAAAATGACCCAAAACAGAAATAGAAAAGGGGGGTGAGAGAGATTGAAAGGGAGTGAAAATGCGGAATAACAAAGAGCAAGAAAGCAAGAAAGGACAAGCGAATCCATGAATTCACAGTCACACACCACCGTCTTTCTCTGTGCGTTGGATATACTCCTCCCGTGAGAGAGAGAGAGAGAGATTTGGTAGGAGAAGAGAGAGAAAGCTTGCAAGTTGTGAATAGAAAGAGGAAGAAAAGCGTTGGTGTATGAAATAAATAAGGCTTCGGATGATGATGCTAATCGCCGGGGACAAAAGCGGCTGCATGCTCACTCAACATTGCTTGCTTTCACCTTTCTGTTAGCTAGGATGGGCCCAACGGCGCAACTTACCAAAATAACCCTTCTTCAACAGGTATGAGTAATTATTTATATAAATATAAAAATATATGTTAGGTTAGGTTTTTTTTTTTTTTT
Source organism: Acacia pycnantha (assembly GCA_025563575.1). Lineage (NCBI taxonomy): Eukaryota > Viridiplantae > Streptophyta > Magnoliopsida > Fabales > Fabaceae > Acacia > Acacia pycnantha. Next base: position 528,996 of record JAMWYP010000157.1, read on the forward strand.
TTGGGCCAGCATATGTTAGGTTAGGTTCTGCATATGCGCCAAGGTTAGAAAATTAATATACAATATTCATTGCGCTATCTTATTTATACTAAAAAAATTTAAAAGTAATTTTTATTTTTTATTAGATCTACGGTTTCCCCTCAAGGTGTACGTCACGAGATAAGGCTCTTTACCTCCTCAACCAATAACTAATTGGTGAAATAATTTTTATTTTTTTAAAATTAACAAATTATTAAAACTTTCCTAATACATATTATCAATTAAAACTTAAGTTAAGGAAATAATATATCATTAAAAAAAGGAAAGGAGCAACACAGTATGCTTTATGTAGTTTTTTTTATGGGAAATGGAAAGAAAAAAAAGTTTGAATTTATAAATTATTTATTAAGTTTCGTCATTCCCTTATCAACTTTTGGTAATAAACCTGATTTGAAGTTTTGTAATTTCAAAATTATTTTTCTACCTTTTTTCCCTTTTTCTTATTTACCAGGAAAATATTATTTCTAATTATAGATAATCATATTCAAATCACTAAGTGTGGATACCTCTTTCAAATACAAATATGAATTTCAGTTTGACACATTGAGAGCGACATCTCCTTTTACTAAACTCAATTCGTGTTAGTATATATATCTTATTTACTAAACTCACATTAGGTCTTTTTCTAAAATTTTAGGGGGGCCATCCCTAGCCCCCTAAATTCGCCCCTGACACACACATATATAAATGCTGTTAATAATAAGTATAAATAGAGGTATTATAGAAAAAAATTGACAAAAGTTAAAACTTGCTCTTATAATTAGGACCAAAACTAACTCCAAAATATGTTCCTATAATTAGGACCGGAGGGAGTAATACACTATATATACCAATAAAAAGATACTTCTATAAATTTATGATTCAAACTTATAATACGATTTTAACTCACTTTCACGTGTTTGTCATAACTCAAAAGTTTGATAATATTAATGAAGACGGAAATAAATTTGGGAAGATGTTGGGAGCTATCCACATGTCATATCTTATTCACATCCACAACTTATAATTATTTCGGCATTTACACTTGCCTTCTCAATTCCAAAACGTTCATTTTCAATATTTTTTTTTTAAAAAAAAAAAAACAAGCCAAACATTTTGATTGAAAAAAAAAACAGCTTTTCTAAATATAAGAATAAATGAATGAAATGATATCTAACATATTTTAATACTTATTCTTAAAAACACTAATTCTAACATATAGTATAGGGACGTGATAAAGAATACTTGTCTAAATGAATAAAAAAAAAAAGATAGTAGGAAAAATTAATAAATATCAATATTAAATAGTGTTTCATTTTAAAAACTAAACAAAATTGATTTCAAGCATTATTAACCCGAATTTAAAATTAAATATATAATTAGTTTAAGTGGTTTAGTGTTTTTTAAATAAAATCTTATCTAAGTCCTATAAATAAAACAATTGTCATTGTAAAATTTTTTTACTTCTATGATCCAACTCATGATACTAATCTCAAAGGGACCTAATTTCAATTTTGAAAACTAGTTATTATATTTATATAAAGCAACATCAATAACTAACTTTATGTCTATATATTACTACCTCTGGTTCTAACTATAAGAGCTAGTTGACTTTTTTTGGAGAAATTAAGGAAGCTAAATAAGTTACTTAATCATTTCATATGTTGTGTGTTATTAGATTATATATTAGTTTATTAGTCAAACTATTTAGTTTGAAGAAAAAAATAAAAAGAAAAATACTCTAAGTTAATTTAATTATCTTCTTTAATTTCTCTAAAAAAGTCAACTAGCTCTTATAATTAAGATCGGAGGGAGTAGTTAAGTAAAAAAAAATATCATGATCTTCTTTCCCTTTTTTTATGTGTATGCCTATTAAGTAGTGACAGATCTTTTAAGAGACAATGCCTAAAAAAGTTGTTCCATTTTTTTTTAAAAAAAATTAATATAATGTAAAAAAAAGTATGTTATTTTCATACATTAGAATTGTTAAAATACTTTTATTATACATTTGGCCCCCCAAATATTTTTTTAAAAAAATTAGTTAATAAATATACATTTGACCCCTCAAATATTTTTTTTGGTTGCCCACCCGGTTCACCAGAGTTTCACTCTGACTAGTCCGGATCCGACCCGGGTCGCGCACCTAGTTGTGGTGGGAGAGTCTCCCAGCAGGGATTTTCTGCATTCACAAAGGCACGAATTCGAGACCTTGTTTAAGCGACACAAACTGCTTACCACTTGTGCTAACCCCGTTGATTGACCCTTCAAATATTTATCCCAAGATCTGTCACTATTATTAAAGTTATGTTATATGTATCCCATATTTCATGAAATACCCCATAATTAACAAAACAGTAATAATAAAAGTTGGCATTTAATAGACTGAGAATTTTCAACAAATCAATCAATCAATTATAAAATATAATTCCTCTACAAGTTATGGTGCAGTGTGAACTAGGGGCATAATAGTCAATGCACAGAGATACAATGGATTGGATAACAAACATTGGTCACCACTACGGCCTAGAGATATATGAACATGGGCAGCTTCGATATTTTAGGCAAGAAATCAAAATTTACAGAAAGAACAAAACGGTCAATTCACATTGGGCCCCCCTCAAACTACTGTCCGATGAACAAAAAGGTTTAAGTTACTCATATGCATACTTGCATGAAATTTCTGATGCAGTTATTCCCCACTCGTGTTTTAGCAAGGTATTAAAACTAAAGACTAAATATTTTTTTTTAGTCCATGATAAAAACTGCGAACCTTATTTTAGTATTTGATAAAAAAAAAGTCTTTTTTAGTCCATAAAAAAGACGAATAAGGGTTGATTGGTGGACATTTTGATCCCTCACAAATTTCCAAAATGTCTTTTTTAGTCCCATAAAAAGGACGAATAATGGTCGTTTTTTTTTCAGGGACCAAAATGGGATCCGTGGTTTTTGTCAGGGACCATAAAGGGTATTTACTCAAAACTAAATTATGCTATTTATAATTTAAAATAAGAAAAATTTTAAATAAATATAATTTGAATTTATAAAACTCCAAAAAACCTTTTAACATGTAAATGATAGAGATGTGATATGGGACAGAAAGGTGGGTTTTAGTCTGTAAACATTTAATACTCACGAGCTCGGAGTGGCCCACAGGTTTCAAGCCGCTTAACCAATTTTTATTTTTCATTTTTTAAAGAAATTAAATTAAAACGCTAAAATTTTTAATTTAAGACAGATATTTTTAAAGAAAAAAGACGATAAAGAACTTTAAAAATAGGAAAAGACAAAAAGATGTTTCTAATATTCATAATATCATAAATGTTTTAGTACCTAATTTGTTTTTTTTTAATTAAATAAAAATGACAAAAATACTCTCACTTGTTAAACCCCACACTTTCTCTTTCTCTCATATCAGATCTTGTTTCCTTCTCCTTGCCTCCCCACCCTCCCTCCTCTTCTCCATCCACTTCTCCCCTACATCCCACGACCGACCGAAGGAGATACTCTCATCATCTCTCTTCTACCTATCCCTCTTTATCCTCTATTCTAACCATCCAAATCTTAATCCAGAAGGTTAGAATTATTTTTCAAAAAATCGTTAGTGGTAAAAATTACCGTACGCAGTTTTTTGAAAAATAAATTACCGCGCGCAGTTTTTTGAAAAATAATTCTGACTCTTGGATCAAAATTTGGACAGCTAGGATGGAGGATGAGGAGAAATGTACAGAGGAGAGGAGAGATGGGTAGAGAAACTGAACTCATCCGGCGACGAGTTCTCCAATGACAGAAACCATTAAAGACGACGATTGCTCATAGATCTGGCCCTAAAACAAGGTTTAGAGGAGAGAGTTATCCATATATAGAAGGGCGACAAAAGGCGGAGTTCAAGGGAAGGCGGCGATTAGAGAAAGCTCTGGTGGAGATTTGATCAACATGAGCTCTGAAGAGCAATCGGATCTACGAGCTGGGTTCCTTGCCACCGTTCCTTCTAGTTTTCGCAGGACACGCGGTACCCATCCAGCAATGATGAATGAGCTCTGTCATCAATTTTGGCAGTGGATTTTCCACAGTCACAAAACTTGTATCCTAGAAACAAATTGATCTTAACTCTTTGGTGGGTTTCTTGTGTAATTGATTTTTCTTGTGATTTGTCCTTTTGTATTTTAGATTTTTGTGATCATGGATTGTGCCAGTTCCAAGCAAAAGCGACGTCGGCATTGCAACGCATTGGGTTCTCTCAAGCTCCATTCTCCTCTTTTAAATTATCAGAAAACACACAGGCTTCCTGAGATTGGAAGCCAAAATGATTTCAAGCTTTCCAATAGCAAAGTCAGCGACAGTAATGGTAGTAATGGTTTCAGTTTTGGCGACGATAATTCAATTGAAGACGATAAGAAGAAAAATGAGGCATTATCAGAAAGTGAGAGATAGAATAAGGTGTTGATTCCCAATTTTTCTAAGGTTTCACCTGTTGGTTTTAATAAATTATAATAATATTTTCATAAATTCCAATTCAAAAATCAACACTTCTCTTAATAGTAAGATATGGATTACAATATTTGCAAGTTAAGATAAGGTTTTAACAAGTTCTGATAAAATCTTTACAAATTTCAATTTAAAACGAATTACTTGATATAATGACAAGGTATTAATTCCTACTTCTGATAAAAGTTTCATAAGTTCAGATGGGGTTTTAACAAGTTTTGATAAATTTTTTACAAACTCCAATTTAAAAAGTACAACTTACTATATTGGTAAGGTATTGATTTCCACTTTTAATAAAGGTTTCACAAGTTATGATAAGATTTTCACAAATTTCAATTTAAAAATCATCACTTCCTACAATAGCAAGATATTGATTATGATATTCACAAGTTGAGATAAGGTTTTAACAAATTATGATAAGATTTTCACAAATTCTAATTTAAAATTTACCACTTGCTACAATGACAATGTATTAATTCTCACTTTTGATAAAAGTTTCACAAGTTCAGATAAGATTTTAATAAGATTTGATAAGATTTTCACAAATTTCAATTCAAAAATCACCACTTGCATGCTACAATGACAAGGTAGTATTGACTTCTACTTCTTATAAGGGTTTCACAAATTCAGATAATATTTTGATCAGTTCTTATAAGATTTTCACAAATTCTAATTCAAAAATTACCACTTGTTACAATAACAATGTATTGATTCCCACTTCTGATAAGAGTTTCATAAGTTTAGATAAGATTTTATCAAGTTGTAATAAACTTTTCATAAATTCCAATTCAAAAATCACCACTTGCATGCTTCAATGACAAGGTATTATCCTCTCTACTTATAAGGGTTTCACAAGATCAAATAATGATTTAACAAGTTCTGATAAGTTTTTCACAAATTCCAATTCAAAAATCACCCAATAGCGATGTATTGATTCCCACTTATGATAAGAGCATAGAGAAGGTAGCCCGAAAGCAAAGGTGAGAAAACCCAACCATTAGAGAGAAGTTTAAAACGCAGAGAAATCTAGCAGGAATGAATTGAATAAGGGTTGTGATAAGTCATTAAAGTATGATAAATTGCCAGGAAAGTGACCCCAAAAAGATGTTAAAGCGTGAAACATAGCAGAAATGGTGAGAGTGTGAGAACAGAGAACCCAACACAGCTGAGTCAGGTAAATGCAAAAAGGCAACGAAAGCAGAGGGATGTTGGGGGAGACCCAAGAGCCGTAGGAAAGGAAAAGTGGAAAAATTTATTAGAAAGTTCAAAGGTATAGAGAAATATATATATATATTTAAAAAAAAAAAAAAGATGATAGAATCTTTAGTAGGAAAAGAAGAAGGAATTATATGTTGCTAAATCAGGGAGCTACGCGGAACAACTTGTGCTTGCTCAGTAGAACAAGCATAAGTACAACATAGAAAATGGTTTCAGGAAACCAGACTACCAGAGAGAGGTTTTGGTAAAGAAGAAAACAAAGAAGCAATAGATGACCATTCTTGCAGCAATAGATGACCATTCTTGCTGCCGCCGAAGGAGGACGTGGTGGTGCTTCTGGGTCACTTCATGGTTCTCAGAGGCCTAGAGTGGTGGTGGAGACGGTCATGGAGGAGGGGGATTAAATGAATAATGAAAATGACTAAATTCGTAATGGTATTGATTGATGAATGAGTAATAAAAATGATTAAATTCGTAATTGTACTAACTAAAGCCGTAATGATATTGTCTAAATGAGTAATAAGATTGACTCAATGTGTAAAGGTATTAATTAAATGAATAATGATATTCACTAAAGACATTTTGGTATGGCTATATGAATAATGGTATTGACTAAAAGCCTAATGATATTAATTAAATGAGTAATTATATTTACTAAAAGCGTAAGGGTGTTCACTAAATGAGTAATGACATTGACTAAAGGAGTAATAATATTTCTTATATAGGTAATGACATTGACTAAAGGTGTAACAATATTAACTAAATGCGTAATGATATTTACTAAAGAAGAAGTAAAAAAAAAAACGACTAAAGGAGTAATGATATTTACTAAATGAGTAATGATATTCTCTAAAGATGTAATATTATTGACTACATGAGTAATGACATTGACTAAAGGTGTAATAATATTGACTAGATGAGTAATGACATGGACTAAAAGCATAATGGTATTAACTAAATGACTAATGATATTTGCTAAAGGCGTAAACAAAATGACTAAAGGCGTAATTGTATTGACTAAATGAGTACTGACATTGATTAAAGGCATAATGACATTGACTAGATGAGTAATCACATTGACTAAAGACGTAATGATATTGACTAGATGAGTAATAACAATGACTAAAGGCATAATGGTATTAACTAAATAAGTAATGATATTTACTAATGGTGTAAACAAATTGACTAAAGGCATAATGATATTGATTAGATGAGTACTGATATTAATGAAAGGTGTAATGGTATTGACTATATGAGTAATGAAAATGATTAAAGGCGTAATGAAATTGAGTAAATGAGGAAAGGTATCAAGCAAAGGTGTAAACGTAAATTCCTTTAATCAATATCGTTACTCAATTTTTCAATACTATTATGCATTTTGTCAATATCATTATGTATTTAATCAATTTGATTATTCCTTTAGTGAATATTATTACTCATTTAGTTAATATCATTAGGCTTTTAGTCAATGTCATTACTCATTTAGTCAATACTGTTACACCTTTAATCATTTTGTTTACACCTTTAGTGAATATCATTTCTCATTTAATTAATATCATTACGTCTTTGGTCAATGTCATTTTACTCATCTAGTTAATATCATTATGTCTTTAGTCAATGTTACGTTATTACTCATTTAGTCAATATCATTACGTCTTTAGTGATTTTTTTTTTTTATACCTTTAGTGAATCTCTCATTTAGTTAATACTATTAGGTCTTTAGTCAATGGCATTACTCATTTAGTCAATACCATTGCACCATTAGTCATTTTATTCATGCCTTTGGTGAATATCATTACTCACTTAGTTAATATCATTATTCCTTTAGTCAATGTCATTACTCATTTAATCAATATCATTACTCATATAGTTATTATCATTACGAATTTAGTAATTTCCATTACCTATTGGCCACCATGCCTCTTTGGAACTAAGGTGTGGTGGGTTCAAATCCCAGCCCCATCACCTTGACTCAACATTAGGGGGAAAAATTAAACCCCCACCACCCAAATAAAAAGAAAAATAGCCATTGACGTTAGAGCTCTGGCTACTGGCAAGTCGGTCGGTGGTGCTCCAACATAGTCCCCTTTTCTTTTCTTTTTTTATTTAAAAAATTGAGAGGGTGTTATGGTAAAATCATCAATACTTTAAAATCACAATTTGATCTCTTGTCACATCCCTATCATTTACAAGTGTTGACAGACTTTTTGCCATTTTATTAATTGAAATAATATTTATGTGTCTTTTTCCATTTATAGGAATTGAATTTATCATATTTTTTGTATAGTTGATATCTAATACAATCGATATTCATGAATACTTGAACACTAGCGGCTGTTTGTTAAGAGGGTAGGGGATTGAGGGTGAGGGAAGATAATTTTTTTGAGCTATATTTTTAAAAAATAAAAAATTAGAGAAGTGGGATTAAAAGATTTTAATTAATTTTTCGTACTGATCTTTTATTTATATATTTTTTTATTAAAATTTTTTAACTTCACTTTAATTATTTTAAATTCAACTCATAAAATTTTTCACTCCCATTCCCTTCTTTCCAGATTCATCATACCAAGCAGCCCATAAAAAATCAGTACCCTATTATAAATTTTATACCTTACATTAATATACATCTTACACATGCTCTAAGGGTTTAGAAAAATAAATAATTATTGAATGTTATTATTATAAAGGAGAATTTTCTTTCAACGAAGAATTTAGAATATTGAGGATAACCTAGTGTTAAAACTCAATCCAAGTCGACCAGTTATACCGGTGAACCAGTCACTTATTAACATCATTGTGAGTTATAAACAAAAGAGTAAATACCCTTTTTGGTCCCTGATAAAAAAACATGGACCCCATTTTTGTCCCTAACAAGAAAACCGACCATTATTCGTCCTTTTTATAGGACTAAAAAGGACTTTTTGGAAATTTGTGGGGATTAAAATGTCTACCAATGGACCCTTATTCGTCCTTTTTATGGACTAAAAATGACTTTTTTTTGTCAGGGACCAAAATGGGGTCTATGTTTTTTGTCAAGGACAAAAAGGGTATTTAGTCTAAACAAAAAACAAAAAACAGCAGCTTGTTATTTTAGTAACTCTATTTTGTTAGATTATAATTTATATCTGGATGTATTATTTACTTGTGGATTAATGTCTTTTTATTTAATTATTACTCTTTCCAACTTATACATGCGTGTTTGAATAATTTAAGACCGTATTTTTATTTGCAATCTAAATTTTCCCGTATTTTTCCCTGTTTTGTTCTTCCCGATCAATATATATACACAAATCCACCATACAAAACAAAGCACATAAAAGTCGATATACTTTAAGCTACAAGCTATGAACATGAATAAATTGAATTGGGAAAAAGAATACAAATATTATCCACCATGAGTTATATGGCCTCTTAATTAAGTCTAAAACAACTAAAGTAATTTATAAAATAAGCTAACATATAACTAATTACAAAGGCAATGAGTTACAATACATGCAGACGTAATTCAACATACAAATGTAGTCCAATATATTATTCACCATGCCTTCATTTGATTCCCACCCAACAACGTAACATGCATCCTCTTTTATAACATGCCCCTTTGAAACGGATCCACGCCACAAAAACAAAACAAGAACAAATTCATATTCAATGATGACATTGTTTAATTAAGAACATAGACAAAGATATAATAATTGTTAAAACCTTAAAGTTTTCTAAGAATACTGCATATGAATATTAATTACCTTATGAATTGACACTTTTATAAAGTGATATCCTCCCATATCCCTTCTTGATGATCATTTCTTATGCCGGGTTCATTATCCGCTTCATCTTCTTCGCTCATGTCCCAGAGACCCCTTGTAAAGGAGTACTCTCAGGAAGATCACCATAATTTGAATGACTTTCCTCATCAATATCAATGACCCTCTTTCCTTGGAGAGCTACAGACCACATTTTATTTTCTTGATCGGTGATATAGAACACTTGTTTTGCATGATCTGTCATAATAAAAGGTTCATCACCAAAACTTCTACTATTGACATAGACTAATGTAAATCCTAGCCGATCGATCTGAACACCATTATTGACATTAACCCACTTGCATTTGAAGATGGGAAATCTAACTTTGACATAGTCCACCTCCCAAATCTCTTCAATAACCCCATAATATGGCATGACCGCCAATTTAGGCCTCTTGTCTTTCGAATCGGAGAAGTGCATAGATTCGGCCTCTAACATAACACCACCTGTTCGGATCGTGCTCCTATCATCTAGGGACTTCGTGTAAAATGTATAACCATTGATCACATACGAATTCCAACTTATGACATCAAACTCGGGACCACGTGCTAACCATTTCATTGTCTCGAAACACATTCGATCCCTCGACCTTTTGTTTGAACCGGTTTGCAAAAGTTACGTTATGCTCCCTAATCAACCTTTGTTCGGTCATTCGATGGTTCTCTTTCCTTACACCTCTTTATGTGCGAGATATGCCGGCTTGAACTTCATCAACATTATTCAAGATGTATAAGTGGACTTGTGACAATTCATCACGATCCACACTCTTTACCGAAGCCCCACGTCTACCCCCTTCAAGATCTTGACGTTTTGGAAGCCCAATATGTCTTACTTTGGACAAATAATTTTGACAAAATTCCATGGCCTCTTCGAAACATATTTCAACAATTGATGCTTCGCGGCGACGCTGCGTTCTTCACATACCCTTTTAGGAATTTCATAGATCTTTCAATAGGGTACATCCACCGTAAATGGATAGGGCCGCACAACTTTATCTCCTCACTAGATGAACAATGAGATGAACCATGATGTCAAAAATGAAGGAACAAAAAGCTTTTCAAGGTGGCACAAGATAAGATATCCTTCATTCTCCAATTCATCCAACTTTTCAATCTTGAAAACTTTACTACAAACCGCATTGAAGAAGAAACAAAGTCTAGTCAAAACGACCCGAAGATCATATTCGGCGATCCCTCGAATAGCTACTGGGAGTAGCTGTTGCATCAAGACATGACAGTCATGAGACTTTTGGCCTACTAATCTCAAGTCCTTCATCGAGACAAGCCTCTTAAAATTTGAAGAATACCCGAGGGAACTTTTGTGCCATGTAAACACTCACAAAGCTTCGTTTCTCATCCTTAGACAAAGTATGAGAAAGGGGGACAATAAGTTCTCTTCCCATATGGCCTTGGATGCAAGTCTTCGCGTATTCCCATTGCTTGCAAATCCAATCTTGCCTTCACACCATCCTTCGAACTACCTTGTATGTTGAGAAGCGTGCCCACAATACTATCACATACGTTCTTCTCCACATGCATGACATCAATACGGTGTCTCACATCAAGATTGCGCCAATAGGGAAGATCAAAGAATACAGATCTCTTCTTCCATATATTTGTTTCTTTTCTACTCTTTCCATGCTTACCGAAGATGACACGATATTTTTAACCTTTTCATACACTTGCTCCCCAGTCAATGCCAGGAGCTTCTTCATACTCTTGGCCACCAAAAAAGGCCTTCTTTAATCGACGATATGGGTGGCCCCGTCTAAGAAATCTCCTATGTCCAAGATACACCGTCTTTCTTCCATGTTGAAGTTGATGGTAGCATGTGCCTTCTTCACAAACCGGACATGCTTTATGGCCTTTTACACTATACTCGACAAGTTCCCATATCTTTGGGAAGTCGTTTATAGTACAAAATATCATGGCTCTCATTCTAAAGACCTCCTTCTTGAAAGAGTCAAAAACATCGACACCTTCTTCCCACAACTCCTTCAAGTCTTCGATCAAGGGCTCTAGGTAAACATCTATGTCATTTAGGGTTGTTTTAGTCCCGAAATCAACATAGACAGCATGATGTACTTTCGTTTCATGCATAACATAGGAGATAAGTTGTAACACAATCAGGACTACGGGCCATGAGCTATGTATATTGCTAAGGCTTCCATAGGGATTCATTCCATCCGTGCTAAGGGCAAGCCGAGGTTCCTAGGTTCTTCGCCGAAGTTCGGAAATAATTGATCGATCTTCTTCCATTGAGAAGAATCGGCCGGATGTCGAAGCCGTCCATCCGAAATCCTCTCATCTCGCATGCCACCTCGGATTTTTTGCATCATTTTCATTCGCAAACAACCGCTTGAACCTTGGTATGATTGGAAGATACCACAACACTTTTGCAGGCCCCTTATCTGACTTGTACCGTGGGGTTTCACACATCGGACAACTCTGCTTCTCTTCAAACTCTTTTCTATATAATACACAATCATTCGGGCATGCATGGATCTTTTTGTACTCCATCCCCAGTGGACAAAGTATCTTCTTAGCATCATAGTAGCGATGCGGCAACACGTTATCATCCTAAGCATGTCCTTCAAAGCCTCAAGCAATTACGAAAAACTCTTGTCGCTCCATCCATGACGTGCCTTCAAGCTTACCAATTTCAATACGGCGTTCAACAATTGGTATTTTTACACCCACAGTATAGCGGTGTCTCCGCATCACCGCACATATTACCATATGCATGTGATCGCTCAAAAGCCTCTTCTCCTACATCACGGATAATGTCCTCTATGCGATCATCCATATCCGTGTCATTATCATCAAAGGCCACTTCCCATGTTGTTTCCCACTTGATGGCACTTGTTCACCATGCCATACCCATACCGTATAAGTCTTACAAAATCCGTGACAAATTAAATGTGTGCGTATAACTTGAGGACATAGTCGACACTCATTCAAACATTTCACACAAGGGCAATAATACTTCCCCATCATCATGGGCATTTTTTTAGCAAATTCTATAAATTCCCTAACCCCATTTCGATATTCAATACTCGTTCGTAAAGCATCTATCCAATCGTGATCCATAGTAGAATTCCTATATATTATTTAGACGAATTAAGAATTACATTTGGTCATAAATGCATCACAGTGAATCGAATAACCAAAATAAATGCAAGACGAGGAAATTAAATGCAGGGATGAAGGTCTTGTGGACTAACTCGTAGCATATGCGTTTGCCGAGTCGTCTTACTTCTCCGCTCACGAACGTTGATGTTGCAGACAAGACAAAGCAAGAGTAACCTAAAAACACTTGTTGGTCAGTTGGGTAGGTCTAAAGTGCAAATATAATCTTCAAAAAACAATATTCGTTAACAACGAGAGAATACCCATAACAACATTACACCGATTTCGTTAAACCCATGAAAAACCAATAACGATAAGTCGGAAAGTAATAAAGTTTTAACCGAAACATCTCTTTACGGCTTCGTCTATAGACGTTTAGCTAAGGAACCAGAGAGTGATTGTCGAGAAAGGTACGCCAAGCGGCGACGAAGCCGAGAGGGAAATTTCGAGTCGGAACTCGAGTATTCACTTTCGGCGCGACAAGAGTTCGAGAGAGGGAAATTTAATTTTTCCGCGACAAAGATACCTTATTTAGCTTTTTGGATTTTATTAATACCGGTTATTAATTAAATGTCCGGTCCTAAAGATACAACTAACATTTTAAGACCGGAGTATTAAAATTATCCGTTTTTAAAACATCCGGTCCTAAAATTCAAATTATCTTTAGATCCGTTACTTATAAAATAAAATGTCCGGTCTTAATGGCCTTCGTGATTGGTATATTAAATCAATAAAATAAATGATATTTTTTGGACAAAAAATAAAGCAAAATTGGAGAATAAGTTTCTTTAATGAATTACCTGGAGAAGAGCCAAAAAATTCATACGGTGTTCTTAATGTTTCTTACATTACTTGAATATATACACAACAACAAAAACACAAATGAAAAACAAGCTGAATATTATCATCCACAAGAATCTGATCAACAACCTCGGCGATTTCGGCGTGAAGAGCATTAATTTCCCTTGGGAGATCAGCAAGTTGTTGTCTTATTCTCTCCACCCGCAATATGAATGGATCATTACAGAGAGCGGAGAGGGGTCGAGGTAGGCGCGCGGGGCCAACAGTTGGAGAGGGGATTACGAACATCTGCATGGCCGGCTTCAAGATGACGGTTGAACTCGGCAAGAAAAGGATCGGCGAGAAGGATCGAGGGGGTGCGGCATGAGCAATCTCTTCATCATCCGAAGAAATAACAATGGGTCCAACGACCGAGAGTCTTCGGAAACAATACGACGCACCGTCATTTGGAGGAGCGCACCATATAATGATCTAGCCATGGCACGAGAGTGAGGCGTGTATGCACCCCTACGAGCGGCTTGCTTGTATCTAACCATGGTTTGAGGATTTTGAGAAGTTGGGGCGAGAGAGCTAGGAAGTGAGGAGTTAACAAGGACAAAGAGGAGGTAGTGTGTGGAGTATATAAAGACAGATGGCGGGAGAGATAAACGTCGATGATGAATTCGTCAAATTACTTTTATACAAACTTTTAAGACCAGGACTTTTATCTTATATCCGGTCCTAATTTTAATTCAATTACTTTTAAGACCGTCCTTTTATCAAATATCCGGTCCTAAAACTCATTTAAGACCGATATATTACTTGGTATCCGGTCCTAAAACTAATTTTTAATTCAATTACTTTTAAGACCGTCCTTTTATCAAATATCCTATTCTAAAACTCATTGTTGAAATGAAAGTTCATTCTTTTCAAGAGTCCCTTCCCCATTGTTGAAATGAATTCGAGTCTCTTCGGCTTCCACATAAACTTCCCAACTAGGCGTCTCCTCGTATTCCGAGCAAATATGCGTCTCCTCGTTAATGTTTAGGCGTTTCACATTCTTCGGGATGGGTTCTCTATTTAAACCCGTTGTTACTTTCTTAACATTCATCTCCATCTCCTCCTAGAACCTCCACCGTAATGGCTTCTCCACCACGACGAGGTCCTCCTTCTGGGCGTCAACAACAAGCCAAAGCGGTACTCGACGCCAATGACGTTGAGTACCATACCTCTCGATGACGACGTCTCAGACCATTCCCTCTCCTCCGACAACGATGGGGAGGATTAGAATTTTTAAGTTTTTTTGTATCGCTGCCTTATGAGGCAGCAAGAAAAAAAAAATTATTAAATAAAATTTTTATTTCCCAATCGCCTTCCTTGTTTGTCTTTAACTTTATGTTCTTTTTCTCCGACAACAAGAACAAACAAAACATTGTCCTATTCGTGGTGATCAATCTTAAAAATTTCAGAATAAAGTTAACGGTTGCGACCATACAAAACAAAACAAAAACATTATTTACCTTTTTCGAATAAAAACAAACAGAGTGACGACTATTCTCAAGTTTGGTCCATCGTTGTCTTCCCCTCTACTTTTCCAGATGTGATGAAAATTTTCAGTGTCGTTTTCGTTATCTTCTTTCTTTTTCCGACAAAAAGAAAAGGGACACCGATGACGTTCTTCACATCCAGAAAAGTAGAAAGCGAGAACAACGAAGCACAAAACTTGAGAAGAACGCCAGAAACATGGTTGCCTTGAACCCTAACGATATGTCTGAAAATCGAGTCACCAACTCTATTTAAATGAAGAATATTAGGACCGGACGTATAAAATTCCTCGGTCCTAAAAATTAAGCCTTATTTTAAAATTTAAAGTTAGGAGCGGACAACTAACAAATATACGGTCCTAAAGGTTTCGGCAATCTATTAAATAAAATGAAGACTTTTAAGACCTGACTACTAACAAATAAACGGTCCTAATAATTTAGCCGTATATTTTCTATACTTTTAGGACCGTACTTTTAACAAATATAATGTCCTAAAAGTCTCTACCCAAATTTTTAGAATTAGACGAAGACTTTTAGGACCGGATATTTGTTAAATATACGGTCTTAAAATGGACGAAGACCTTTAGGACCGTACTTTTAACAAATATACGGTCCTAAAAGTCTCTACCCAAAATTTTTAGAATTAGACGAAGACTTTTAGGACCGGATATTTGTTAAATATACGGTCTTAAAATGGACGAAGACCTTTAGGACCGCACTTTTAAAAAATATACGGTCCTAAAAGTCGCGAATACTTTTGAGCCTCATCGGCTCATTTTCAACATCCTTTGTACCTCAAATTTCAAGCACTAAATAGCTTTATCCACCATCCCATTCATTCAGAAACCCAAAATGGACACACACAAATTGTTCGAAAAAATAAACAAATTTATTATTGAATTACATTGCTATATTTACAAATGAATTAATTAGCTAGTCGAAAAAATAAACATATGTACGAAGGCTATTGTTGCTACAAACATCATATATTATTTACAAATGAATTAATTTAGGACATTAATTATTGTCTTGACTTGGATTTTCTAAGACTAGTTTATACGAGATATTCACAAAAACCTCGCGTATGTGCTCGATTTCATCATCATCAAATGGCTCTTCACGGGCAAACCTACGTAACATCAAAGACGAAACAAAATTAACATATTATGTGCATATTTCATATGTAACATTAAGCCATCGATGGTTGAATTCACCATAACATCTTACCCTTAAAGTGACTTTAGTGTTTCCCTTCGTCACAATATCATATAAGTGTTTCATGACGTACGGGCCACATAAGTTCGATCGTTCCGGTTGCCGACGGGTCTAAAAATAACAATAAATATATATAAGAGCATATATAGCTTCTCGACCAACTTGAAGGCAATTATGTCATGTCCAATTATGTACTAACCTTAATTTTGTGCCATTTAGGATCGTGAGTGAGCACCACGCTTTTTTACATCAACACGGAAGGTCTTCATGGCACTATCATCAAAATCAGAAATTTATCGGTAATGTTCTTGAAAATTCTACAGAGATTTCGAGACAAGACGATCAAAATGACATTCTTACTTGTTGATCATCACCGCAACGTAGTCGATGGATCGTTGTGAGTGGAGCATAAGAAGATAACATAATGCAACTCCATGTTCATGATGACCAAGCGCCGGTGGTTGCTGAAAATTCACAAAGATAAAGTACTCGAGTGATATATATATATGTAGCATAATTATATTAAGTGAATTGCGAGACAAGTATATATGTATACCCGAGCCGGTGTGGAAACAAGTACACCTTTCTTTGCACTTTACACAACCTATTTGATATGTACTCTGTCTCAATTCCAGAGGTAGTGTTGTGCTTGCATACACTGGGCACAAGAATCCAAAATCCGAAATTACGCCTCTTGAACCAGTTTCTCGTGCATGCACCTACAAGAATGACATCGATGAGGGAATTAGTATATATGTATATATGTGTGTCTAAACGGTGCATTTCAATTATGTAATCAAGGAAGAAGATACTTACTTCATAAATAGTTGAACACATGCACTAGTAACCTCAGCTCCGAAGCGGCATGGACTCTACATCTTCATTATCAACTAAAAGCGGTTGAGGATGAGGAGGCCTACTACTTCATTGATGTGCCACGATTTATCTTTAAACCAATTTTTGGCTACCAAATCTTTTATTTTTTCCTTGGCCGTCAAGGCCATTTGTTCGTGGTGTACAGTTGATCCCAAATTGTGGACAGTCCCTTTAGCAACCAATTGTCTATGACCATCACGATCCTCCACATACAGATGACAAGGTTGCTCTGACTCTGACTGTCCAACAATGCAGCTCCCTCTAGTGCTCTGCTGCTGCATAGGTTCATTGAAGGTGTCAAGGGATCCACACTGGTCTCTCGGCGAGAGCTCGGGAGGAACTTCATTTTCTCCATCTCCTCCTTCATCTTGCTCATCTCAGATTGAAACATCCTCAATGTAGCATCTTTCGCCGCCGATTCCTCACTTAATTTGGCCGGCGTCGATCCATCTCCTCCCAGGGTAACCATACTTTGTCTCGTGGCGTTTGGATTTACCAAAGTATTGCTTTAGGCCTACCCGTCCTCCAATCCCCTTACACGCCCGCGTGATCTGGTTTCCGGTCGCGGCGGTCGAACATCATTCCTCCCGTCCGACGCAAAAGATCCTCTCGCCTCTTTCTTTTTAAGATCTTCTGTAAGATACGAGATAACGAGAAGCTTAGTGATGAAACATGTTTAGTAAGTAAAAAATAACAATATCGATACTTACAATTCGTTCGGCAACTACACGAGTTTTTCACTCGTGTAGGTGCCGCTTGGCTTTTGCCGAATATACAACCAGAGCTCCTCGCGACGTATTGGAGATGGCGGGTGGTCAACTACCGTAGAAGGATTGGATTCAACTTCATCTTCCAATCTCTTCCGTTTGGTCGCCATCAAATCTTTTCGGCCTTTTCATATCCGCCGCGAGAAGCCTGTGTGGGCAATCATTCTTTCTCCCAATCTCCGATATTTTTCCCTTATTTTCTCGTGAATCAGATTGAAAACAACTATATATCAATTATGAATTCCAGCCATGTCACTAACGAAATTAGAGAACTTACGCTTGATATGAACGTCAAACATTAGTCAAATTCACTTCATCAAGTTTCAACATTTTACTTAAGGAAGATGTAGCATTGTAGAAGAAATTGGGAAAACCAAAGGAAAGGGAGTTGCGAAATGCGCCAACTCGGTCAATTCATTCATTCATCATAAATGGTTCCTACACATATTAGAATAACTAACTAACTAACAAAGAACGTCTAACCATGGCCATTACACGGTTTACAAATCAAACTTGCATGGAACTAGGACATGCTCCTCTCATGCAGGACAAAGGCAGCAAATGTATACTTCTATTCACACACCAAACCATTTAACTAACAGGATTAGATGTACACAATAACATTCACATATCCTGACAGGTTAATAAGCAAACAAAAGTGAAAACAAAACTAAATATAACTCACCAGCTTCGAGAGTGGTCCGCTTCGAACAAATTGTTGCCAAGTTTGTTCATCAATAAATTTGTACTTGTCCTGGGGTTGATGGTCGCTTCTCCTCGGCAAAAATATAAGTGTTAGCCGAAAGGTCTTAAACTTCTGAACCGCTCAAAGACAATAAGACAATGTTGAGTCTTTGAACTTCTCGGACTCGGGGACGGTGAATGTAAGCCGGATAGTGTCCCACATAGGATCCTTTATTGTTTTTGGTCCACATTTTTCCACTCATCAGTCAAAATGCTAACCTTGTTGCGTACTAGAACGCCGACAAAACTAGTATATGTGCTTTTATTAGGACCGAAAGGTTGCAAATTTTCATCAAAATGAATCTCGATCTTCGTCCCGAGATTCCGACTAAGGGATACTTCCATCATTCGTGTGCCGCTTCTACCACGGCGTGCACGCGCCGAGGAGGCTCAATGTGAGATGAAGAGGGTTCGTTTGTCCGACCCTCCCGGTCAAACCAAGATCTCGGAGTTTCAAGAACACGAGTGGAATCGTTTTCACCGTTCATTTTCAAGACAGTAGAGAGGAATGCCCGAGAAAATGAGGGAGTAACAGAGGCTAACGAGACGCGGGCGAGGAAGAGAGGTAATGGAACAGGAAGGGTTTCGCAACGTGAACGGGGTTCTTCGGTGAGAGTATGAGAGTGACAATGTGAGAGTGACAAAAGCTTCCGCGTGAAGTTAACGTTTGGCGCTTCATTTTTAAGACCGGACAAATACACATATACGGTCTTAAAAGATAACCTTTAAGACCGATCTCTATATATGTCCTGGTCTTAAAATTAATTAATTTTTATTCAAACTTTAGTACCGGCCAAATTTTTGGTCCGTTCTTAAAAGTCTAACTTTTAAGACCGGTCATTCTGTAACTATGGTCTTAACATTTATTACTTTTTTATTTAAACTTTAGTACCTAGGACAAATTTTAAGTTCGGTCTTAAAAATCAAAGTTTTAAGACCGGCTTTTATATAAGTTCGGTCTTAAAACTTTAATACCTTTATATTTATATTTTTCCGTATTATTTTGGAGTGTAGAAAATATAAGTATGCCTTGATGAGATTTCTACATAAAAGTATTTGATATTTCAATTTTTTTATTAACATTTTTAAGGCCGGTTGTTATTTTAACAGTGCGGATAAGATCTATGAAAAATTGATCGAATAAGAAGTTCTTTATATTTACAAATATGCCACAGGTCACATATTTAGGACCAGGTCGATAATTAGTCCGGTCTTAATGAGGCGTCCTTCATTGTGTAAGAAGTTCTTTTTATTTACAAACTCGCCACCGGCCACACCATTAAGGCCGGTGCTTCGTTTATCCGCTCTAAATGAGGCGGTCTACCGGTGCGTCGATTATCCGCTCCAAATGAGGCAGTCTTAAAGCCCTTTTTTGCACTAGTGAATAGTCTTAGATATTTTAATTAACTATATTATTTTGATTAATTTAGAGCCCTTTTGATTAATTTAATTAATGTTTTAGTGTTGATGAAAATGACATTGTATATGCTATATAACAAAGACATGATCTTAAAAATAACTACTAACAAATTAACAATGAATAGATATGTATGCGATTATTAGAGATAAGGTAGCGGCACTAATTGACACCCACAAAATGATATATTGGGTGAAAACTTCATATCAACGTGTTTTGTCGTCTAGTGGTGGATCAATTAGACTACAATATCATTGAATTGAGTTCATATCTCACCTTATTCAAAAAATTCTTTAGGGAGAGGGACCCTAATCGCAACGCCTTAATCCGGATTATTCGGTTGCTCGGATATCTAATAATAGAATATGGAAAAAGTGCCGAATAACCCAAAGGGTTATAAAGAAAAACATAGCACATTTGTTTTCATTTAGAGGCATTAAAGTCTGGGTTAGGGAAGTTAGTTTATAATTACTTTTACTCTCTATACGACAACTTATTTCACTTATTTACTTTTGTATAGTGCAAAATCACTTAAAATAAGTTAAAGCTGACACGTTCTTAAGGGTATGTTTAGTATGAGAAGAGAGGAGGAAAAATTTTAATGAGTGAAATTTATAAGAAATGGAAAAATAGAGTTATAAAATTTTAATAAAGAAAAAATGTAAAGAATTAAAAAAATTAATTAAAAGCTTTTAATCCCACTTCTTCAATATATATTTTTTTTTTAAAAATCTAACTCATTAAAAATTTTCTGCCCTCCCCTGCCCTCTATTTTCCTTATATCAAACAGAGCCTAAGTCAGTATACCAACTCCCCCAAAGAATTCTACATGAATGCATATGTATGTTAGACTTGTTATAAATACCATAGAAACAGTCCTACAGATTGAAATTAAATATTTTTATTTGTAGCCAATTAAATGAAGGTCAGTAACTGGATATATACGAAAGCTTGGAGATTCACTTGTATCATATGGAAGACATTAACAATAAATTCTGTGTTTCATGAGAGAAAATTGATTATTACTTTGTTATTAGAGAGAAACTTCAACAGGGGTTGATTCAATTGGAGCAATATGTAGATCATCTCAACAACTTGCAAATATATTGAGAAGAGTAAATATTCTTTTTGGTCCCTGAAATAACACGCGCTACCCATTTTGGTCACTGAGTAAAAAAATGTCATTTTTAGTCCTTAAACAGTAAAAAAAAGGTCCCTTTTAGTCATTTTAGTCATTTTAATCCTTCACAAATTCCAAAAAAATCCTTTTTAGTCCCTAAAAAGGACCGAAAATGACATTTTTTTTACTCAGGGACCAAAATGGGTAGAGCGTGTTTTTCCAGGGACCCAAAAGGGTATTTACTCTATTGAGAAAGACATTTGGGAGTGAAGATCATTATATTATCTTGGGCAAGTTAGAACCTTACACTTGAGGAACTTGTTGATGTAAGAAAATGACAAGTTTTTGAGGATATATTCAAGGAAAATCCCTTTAAGGTTCTAAGGGACTACAAAAATATCAAAAAAGTCTCAGAGAAAATTCTAATATAAAAAAGATCCCAAGGAGTTGTTAAAACCCACAGATGAAGTGGTTAATGTCTCACTGAAGAAGTTATCAATGAGACCTTTTTAATATCAGAACTTTTTCACATTTTTTTTAGTCTCTTGGGACCTTAAAAGGATTTTCCCATATATTTAATATGGGCAAAGTACAAAATTTAATTTCTTTAATTTTTTGACTTAGTTGATGATTTTTATTTTTTTTTCCAGTTAAAACTAATATTGAAGGTGACTTATAAATAAAATAGGAGGGAGTTCATTATGTTTTTCCATACTAACCTTTATTTCATATCGCTTCATTAGTTTCAAAATTACAACATGAGTTTAAATAAGGGCAATATTAATTTTCTTATTTATATATATAATTAATGATATATAATTAATTTATTTTTTACTTGAGTGATAGTGCTTAAAAATAAAGTTCTTTATAAAAAGGAGCCGAATGAAAAAAAAATAAAATAAAACTCAATCATATTTAACAGTACATCATTGAAATCATTGGTGGACAATTACAAAACTGACCTCCATGAGGTTGAAAAGAATAGTTATTATGGCAATATAAATGCAGATGGAGACATATTTAACATTATAACAGATGGCCATTATTGATTGATTGAAGGGGATAATGTAATTAATCAATTAATTAATTAAGAGCATAATTAAGTATTTGGATGGTTGTTCCAAAAAGATTCTATGATTGGCCACACATAATAATAATACATTATCATGAATGTATGGTGGTCCTTTGTCTCTTTGTTTCAATAATCTTTATTTTATTTATTGTGTGGTTTTCAGGTGGTCCTTCTTCTTCTTCTTCCTCTCTCAATCATGACATTAAAAATCATTGCACCGCCTCTGCCATCTCTTAAGTATCCTCCCTTTTACAACCAGGTTGCTTTCCTGAGAAGCTTGATTAAATAATGACAATGACTCCAATATCCCTGAGGCCTTAAAAATAGGTAAGAAGTTATGTACACGGGAGGTTGTTGGTTTGAGTTTATTTACTTCTCTGATCTTATTTATAAGATCGATATAGTGCATTTTATTTATTTTTATTTAGAACTCATATTATTAAATTTTTTACATGAATGCGAAATTTTATTTATCATTGTGTAAGTTGTTATTTTCTTGGGAATTGTATATTACTAAGGGTAAAATTGGAAAGCTATTATATTTTAAGACCGAGTTAATGAGATTAAAGGTTTTTTTTTTTAGTTTGAACAAAACATATTGGAAGTATTTTATAAATAAAAATAAGGGAGTAATCATTTATAACCATCGCTATAAGTGTCAACAATTTTTTTTTTGTAGGTCCAAGATATATATCCACCGCCAATAACAGTGACTAATCCTAAGTATCCAACCTCTACACCCTCTAGTTTTTTTTTTTATTTAAAAAAAATAGAGAAAATGACTCTTCTTATAAACGAAATACAATTCATTTGATATTGCCTAGATTTTGGTAAATAAATAAATAAAAATATTGTTTAGGGGTATAATAATGTAAATTATTATATATATAAAATCTTAATATAAGCCATTGCTATATATTTACTTTAAGGTATTAAAAAAAAGGTTAAAAGCAGTTAGAAAATTTAAATTTATCACAAATTCAATTTATATATTTTTAAAAAATGTTTCCAATATAATGATCATTAGGCCTCACTATGTTTCAATTACGTAATTTCTTGAAAAGGCTGCTTAAAAAGTAAAAGCTTCTAGACAAGTTAATTATAACTTACATGAGAAATTGCATAATTATACCAAGCGAAGCCTTAGTTAATACTTCTCTCTTCTCTTATTTTCTTCACATTTTATTGTGAATCCCAAATTAATAAATGAACGATAAAATAGGAAAACTTATTGAAGCTCCACGTAAGCAGATATTCGTTTTAGGACCATGAAACTTCCCAAATGACCTATATTCAAAGAGAATATATCATATATATAATATATTGATATTGGTTAATTATATTATATTGATTAAAAATATATATTATATATATCAAATATAATATGAAAATGGAATATACATACTGATGGTTTATCAATAGTATTGCTATAAATTTTTGTTTTACATAAATTATAGAATTAATATTTAAAATAAAGGATTTACAGCTCTGCCATTTAACAACGTTGATCTAATTATTATAGGTAAAACTCAAACAAAATATGTTAAAGTGAATGCAAAAATAATTTTATGACTAATAAATTTTTTATAAACCTATTGTGAATGGTAAGTCAAGAATTTGTAATTATTAACTTTCCCCTATAAAGTCAAGTTTTTTTAGTTATAAGGCCATGGATAAAACCATGCAAAAAGAAATAAGTCAGAAGTCAAAATATCGTCCCTTATTTCTATTGGAGGGAGCTTACTTTCTGTTTTTTTTTTAAAAAAAAAAATTATTTTAATATTATTACAAAGATCAGCAAATAGCTTGAGAAGTACAAAGTGTCTAGTAATTAGACAACCCTATTGTGGTTTTTGAGAAACTTCACCACATTCTAGTTTAAGTAACTCCAAACAAGCAAAAGGCTGTGTCGATAATACATCAAAATCCTAGTTGTTCTTTTAAGCCATCAGGCTAGATAGTCTATACATTTTAGTCCTTCCCTATACACATGAATGATCTCAAGATCCCAATTTGATAGGATAAAGGATCTTACTTTTTGAATTTCATCATGTAAAGAATGTACCTGTTCACAGTCAATCAAGAGTAAATGCATAGCTTCCAAAGAATTTATATATATAAAGCTTAATCCTGCTTAGTCCCAACTATCTATAGAGTATAAGGCATGTGTAGATAGCGTGGATTTCCGCAGCAGTTGGGGTAATGTGCCCTAAAACTTCTGTTGAAATCCATATATCCAATTGCCTTCATAATCTCTAATCACTCCCCCACAAAGCTCCCTGGCCTCTAGCATTATGGGAGCCATCTACAAATGCACAATTCCTGAGGAGGGAGCACATTCTATACTCATAAAAAAGATGAGCATTGACCGACCATCCATATTGATTATAAATTTATTATCGAAAAAATTATGGATTAAAAATTTTAAAATCCAAACAGTTTAAATTTAGATTATTCAAATTTTATCATTACAATGAGCTTTGTGATTAGTGTCTCTAAAAGTATATGATCTAAAGTGATGCTTTAAGGAGCCAAAGCTTTATATATCTTTTAATTTATACTCTCCTATATAAATACTTTATAATGGGGCTCCCATCCTCTCAATAATATTAGAGACTTCTAACTAAATGTGGTGACAGTGATCCATGCTTCCATGCATGAAGGTCATTAATGGAAGTGAATCCTATGCTCATCTTTTCATGGAGGAATCTCAACTCAAAATGATCCAATTATAATCCGTCTTAGGCATTTACTAATTTTAAGGAGTATCAAAAAACTTTATATATATATATTGTAACATCCCAATTTCAAAGCGGAATTTTTTTTTTTCAATCGAGTAAAGCATTGGAGCGTAAGAGTAACGATTTCCATTCAAACAATAACCAGAGTGTAACATAGTATTGATACAACATCTTATTGTTCTCCTAGGTAAATATGGAAAACAATAAAGTGACATCTCCGTCTAAGAGCTCACTCGTGCTACATGCCCTCCAACCATGAGCCTACTCGTACAGCTTGCCTCGATCTCCGATCCGTGGTCCTCCTGACCCTGAAGCTATAGCTGAGATTCAATTTACCGCATTGAATCTCAGGTACCGGTTAACCTTATGCTCAAATAAAACAAGATAGGGATGATGAGATATTCATGACATAACAACTATGATCAATATAATGACAAGACATAAGCGTAAAGCGCATATGTAAGCCCCATAAAGTGCCTCGCACTATTCACCGGTGCCACGATGTACTGGTCGTGTCCTTAGCGCTAGGAAAACTCTAACGGTATTACTACATCTATAACCCGTGTGAAGCAGTATGTATAATCGTAACCCCGAACAGAGTCTCTAACCGTGAATGTATCTCGGTGACCCCTAATGTAATCTCTATCCGTGAATGTACCTATCACATATATGTATATGAGCAGCACTAGATTAGTGTTACAGAACGCGAACGTACCTTCGTTGACGGCGTTAGGTACTCCTGCGCGGAAACGTATTTTTACGGAAAAACGTGAAATGTCCAATGGGCGGCACGTCGGGCATCGTAACGGCAGCAGATCGTAGTTTCGATATCCCGAGCTTCGCTGCAAATTTTCCTCCAGAGCTCCTCTCTCTAAAAACTCTCTCTAGATTTCGGTTCTCACTTGGAGAAAAAAATTCAAGAGGCATGGCCTCTTATTTATAGAGAAATCAAGGGACACAAATGTCATTTTTGCATTTCATCTAAGCCCTTGGATCCAACTTGTTTGAGAAGGCAAGATCTCATCCCTCCATCCCTTTGGTCGACATACATGAAGGAGGTGGCAGCCCATGAGTGGTCCAAGGTGATGACTCATGGTTGCTTTATGGCCCGGGCCCGATTGAATTTCCCGATCGGTGCCCGATTCGCGTAATCTCGGAAAATCTCAAAATTCTGGATTAGACAATTCCTAGATATTTCATTCCTCATTAGAAATGTCTAATTTAACTAACTTTTTAACACTGTCTAGGTCTTCTCCGGCCTGACGGAAGTTTTACTAAAAACGTGTCGGCTTTCAAACGAATTTCCGAAATCATCAACATCCTGGACAAAAATTCACCGATTCCAAATATGTCTAGATAATTCCAAACTCATCTCCAGATGTTGAGTTAGAATTTATTTTCTTCAAATCCAAAATGTGATTATCTGCATTTTTCCCTATTTCGTCTTATTAGGAAAATGCTCTACCGGCTTCGGAATTAACTTCCGGAAAAGTCTAATGGAAGATAAAAACTCACTGATCACTAATATACCTTGACTTTAGAAATCCTATTCCCTGTTCTCTAGACAGGATCCGTTTCCTATAGATATTTTTACTATTCACTTTAAGTAATATTAAATAAGAGTTTATTATTTTTACAACTCTTATATATTATTAAATACATTTTTTTTTCCTTTTACCAACAAAGATGTCGGCCAAGACACACTTTTTTTAAATATTTTTTATTTTATTTTTTAATTAATTAATTAATTATTATTTTAATTATTTTTACATAATTTTTCATAACTTTTTCCTATTGGTTCAAACTTTTTTTAAGCTCAAAATACTTAATCTCATTCATTTTTCTCAATAATCTCCAATTAATTAGAAAATATATTTTTACTAATTTTCGCCATTAACCACTAATTTTAGGGTTTTACATAATTATCCTTGAATTTTCCTTTGTTTATGCTTAAGTAATTAGCCAATAATTACTTAATTAATTTCTTATTAATTGTTGATAATTTTCTTAATTAGAATGCCTTATTACCCCATAACTTCGTATCGACATTTTCGTTTTCATGTCTTCAAGATTATTTTATAATTTACAAGGGTATTCGGTCATTTTAATACTTTTTGAGCATTCTTTCTCAATTTCTCCAAGTTCATAATTTACCAAATTACCATAGTTAGAGATAATATACTCTCTTAATTCAATTGATCATTTTACTGCATTTTAGGATTTTTCATAAATTTTCTAAGTCATTTAGGCATTCTAGGGCATTTTGGTCATTTAGACACTTTGACCCATAATTCCCTAATTTCCTACAGAATTTAACTTAGAAACATAGACTATATAAACACTAGTCTTGAGATCAAAACTGCACTTATCAGAAATATCCAATTTATTTATAATATTCCAGATAATAAAATCCGGTATTATATATATATATATATATATATATATATATATAAATATATATATATATATATATATATATATATAATAATAATAATAATAATAATAATATATAATAAGGGTTGAAGGAATAAAAATTAGTATGATTTAGTACAATTAATAAGAGTAATATTAGAGAAATTGCTAAAATTTTATGAAAAATTTAATACTTTTAATTAGTTTTATTGTTGGTGCGTTTGAATAAATTAGAAAGTGACCAGTATTAAGAATAAGAAGGAGTGTGATTGAAATTGAATCCAATTTCCCCCCCTATTTAAGGTAATTAAGTATATGAAGGTTGAGAAAAAGGATAAGTAAAAAAACACGAAGGTGGGAGAACATATATATTAACTTTGTTTTTTATAAATGGTAAACAAAATTACTTTAAATAAAGATTTTCATAAGGATTATTTTCTAACTCATTCTTAATTAATACAATTAAGAAGATTAGAGATTTTGATCATGCTTATTGGATGGTCATTACTTTCAATAATATTTGTAACATCCCAACTTTTTAAAGCAGTATAAATTTTTTTTTTTTTTTTTAAAACATCTTTTCAAACCATCATAGTAGAGCATTTGAGCGGAAGAGTAACTGATATATAGATTCAAAAACAGGATTGCACCAAAGATACGGACAGATTGCACCAAAGATACGTATGTATTGCACCCAAAGATACGACATATCCTCTAACCACTATATGTACTCAAACAGTATAACACTCCTACACACATACCACATATATGCATACCATAAACATCAGAGTTAGTGTTACAGTACGCGAACGTACCTTCGTTGACGGTAGACGGCACTTCCGTCTGAAATCGTATTTTCTACTAAAAACGTGAAACGTCCAATAGCGGCACTTCGGCGCAACAGCGCAGCAGATTAGGATTTCGACGTCCTATAGGAGTAATATCACTTTCATTAGTGATTTGGCATTATAATGGCATTTTAGGTAAAAATTACCATTTTGCCCCTATACCCCTACTTGCGGAATTTCGCCGGCGCTTCCGCTACATAGGCTATTTTCTTCCCAAAATTTCGCAGAACTTCGACGCATTTATGATTCTTGAAAATAAAGACTAAAATAGCCCTCCCATATGATACCCAAATCATAAAAATAAAGACTACTCTAGCCTTACTAACTATTGAACTAAAGACTAAAAACTAAAGACCGAAAGACTTACCCGTTGAAGACTTCGGCAGAACTTCCCCCAGAGCTTCTCTCTCTACTTTCTCTCCCTAGGATTTCGGCCAAAGGAAGAGGATTTTGGTGTGAAGAAAATGTGAAGAGCTCTTGGCTATTTATAGAGGAAAACAAGGGACTTGTTTGGCAAAATCTAAGGATTGTTTGGAAAATCAAAGTTGTAATAACCCATTAATGCAACTTGATCAAGAAGCCAATTCTTCCACACACACACACTCTTGGTCGACATAGGGGGCTGTGTGGCAGCACCTCATTGGTCCAAAAGTGGTGACTTAGCTCACTTGATGCCCGGTATAACCGTTTTCCCCGATCGGCACCCGATTCGCGTGATTTCGGAGAATTCACAAAATTCTGGATTTACAACTCAAGACATGTTCTCACTTAGTAGAAATGTCCAAGTTAGAAAAATTCACTGATTCCAAATATGTCAAAATAAATTCAAACCCATTCCTAAATATTGAGTTAGAATTTATTTTCCTCTTTTCCAAAAATATGCCTATATGCATTTTTCCCTATTTTGTTTTATTAGGAAAATGCACAAACGGCCTCGGAATTAACTTCCGGAAGAGGTCACTTAAAGGTAAAAACTCACTGATCAATATTTTACCTTGACCTTGGGATTCCTATTCCTAGATCTCTAGATAGGATCCGTTTCCTAATATTAAAATTACTATTCACAAAGTTTCACTTTAATTAATTATAATATAAAATAATGCCAACTTGCATATGTACCTATATATTCATTTTCATTCATTTTTTTTTCTTTGCTTGGAGCATAATTCGGCTGCCCCCTCTTTAATTTTAATTAATATTTATTTTTTATTTAATTAATTATTTAATGATTTATTTATTTACTTTTTCCCAAAAATTTCACAAAAAATCCCTAATTGGTCCATTCTTGTATTTAGGTCTAAAAATACCTAAACTCAACTATTTTTCTCCAAAATTTCCAATTAATTAGTAAATATATTTTTACTAATTTCAAACCATTTTCCACTAATTTTTGAGCTTTACATAATTATTTCATAATTTTCTTTGCTCGAGCTTAAGTAATTAGCTCAATATTACTTAATTACTTTATTATCACTTGTTGATAATTTTCTTAATTAAGACACTCCTTTATCTTCAAACTTTTGCCTTAACATTAGAATTTCCATGCCTCATGCATTATTTTATAATTTACAAGGGTATTTTCCATAATTTCCTAAGTCATTTATGTCCCTTAGGGCATTTTCGTCATTTTGGCACTTTGGCCCTTAAATTCCCTAATTCAAATTTCGGGGTATTACAATATTTTTAGAAAAGTGAATCATGTGTGAATATAATTATCTTGCTTATTAGGTTCATAGCTAGCATAAAGTCTATTTTATAATTTTTACACCCCTTCAGTCAGGAACGGACCTACATGGGGTTAGGGGTGGCCCCCGCCCCCTAAAATTACAAAAAAGAACCCAACATTTTAGGAAATCGCAGTTCAGCCTCGTAAAAATTTCAGTATTTACACTTTAGTCATCTCCTAATAGTTTCATAGAGGGATTAAAGTGAAAAGATTAATATTTTATGAGGTTAAAATGTGTTTTCCTGAAACTATGGGTTCGTTTATGTAATTTTTGCCCCTCCTAGCTAATTACAATTGTTGGGTCCATCCCTACCTTCAGTTGAGTGTAAAGATAACTCGAATGTTCTAGTTCTTTACTTCTGTACGATTATTATACCATGACCAATAAAAAAATTTATTGTTTTCTTAAGTTGGCTTAGGTGCTGAATTATG
This sequence comes from Acacia pycnantha, assembly GCA_025563575.1. Lineage (NCBI taxonomy): Eukaryota > Viridiplantae > Streptophyta > Magnoliopsida > Fabales > Fabaceae > Acacia > Acacia pycnantha. Next base: position 559,343 of record JAMWYP010000157.1, read on the forward strand.
AATTAAAAAAACTAAAAGTAAAACATATTGAACTACTCCCTTTAGTTCTTATTATAATACACCAACTAACAAGTATATTTGGTCATTTTTATAAAACACTTACTTGTTTCCAAATAGCATTAAATATTTTTTTCCATGTATACCCATAATTAAAAAGGTTGTGAGTGAGAGTAATAATTAATAAAAATTAATTATTACTCTTTTTTTTTGGAGCAAAAAAAAGAGTAATAATTAATATGATATTAGAGTTTAGTATAATTAATAGGGATAATATTGAAAATTACTTAAATTTTAGGACAAATTTAATGACTTTAACTGTTTTTATTGACTTGTGAGGATTGTTAGTTGGTTCCAAATAAGGACCAAGAGGAGTATTTACTAAATAATATCAAATAACCTTGAAAATACAAATAAATAATAACCGATAATTATAAATTAAAACAATATATAAGATGATACTAATCTTTTCAATATCTCAAACAATAATTTTACTTTCATTTTACAACCCAATGAGTAATGAAACAAACATTATCCTTACAGAGAAGATAAAAAATTAGCTAGGGCCAAATTTGTGGCCAAATAAAATATCATATAATAAATACATATATATACTAAAAAAATTTATAAAATCAGCCGGGGCCAGCCGGGGGCCAAGGTCCCAGCTGGCCATCACTACCTTCCACCATTGTCCCTTAGGACCTTAAAGAGATTTTTCCTAAATTAAAAGATGTACCATAAATTACAGCAACATCAAAAATTCAAAACTCAATGTAGTTGGCACTCACCTTTTCTCCCACAAGTTTCTCTTGTTTAGTCGTCTGGTGTTTTGGTTTTCCAAACATGAAGGTTGACAAAAATTTATGTTTATTTCTTTCTGGTATATGTCCACAACCTTGTAATTTGGCACAACATATTTCCCATATCTAAAGTCAAACTTTCCGCCAAAGGAAAAGAAAGAAAGTCATAATTTCTAATCATGCATGGAATTATGTGTATAATTAATTACTTTGACATCTGAGACTTCATTTTTATTATTAATTATTAAAGGTCAGTTTTATTATTAAACAATAAAACAAACATAGCATGAAAGGTTGCGAATTCAACATAACAGCTAAGACTTGATTTCTATCTTTAAGTGTAAAAGCAGCAAAGGTGCCAGCGAGTTCAAAGTTGTGTATTTTTTCAAAGTATATCTTTAATTTTTTTAGTTAAAATTTTTCGTAAGTTCACACTTGTAATTTTGAGGGTCCTTGTTACACTTATTTTAGAGGTCAAAATCATATATATGTTTCTAACAAATTTCATATTTATTGAAAACAATAAATATTGAAAAGCATTGCATTCATCATGCAAAACCAGCAGCTGGAATGCACCATAAGGATCATCATGTATCTGTCATATTTTGAATGAAAAAAATACACAAGTTTTCCTAATGAAGACTAACTATACAAATCTCTATTATATATATATATATGTGAATTACACCAATGAAATAATCCTCTTTTCTTTTGAAAAAATACAGATAAACGTTTTCAAAAAAATAAATAAATAAAAGAAAAGTGAGCTTCTAGAACTAGCGAATGAAATATTTTCTTTGCCTTGAATAGGATGGTAGGTATAATCCACTCTATATAAATTTAATGAACAATTATATAAATATTGAAAACAAAAAATTAAAGGACGTCTTATAAATTAAAGTGAACAATATATTTGATTCTACTTATGACCAAATATCCAAGATGAGATAGTATTCACACAGCTTGTGGACAACTCTTTCTATATTTAATATTTTATACTGATGATAATGATTATAAGTTTGAAGTTCTTTTTCTCTTATTTTTTTTGACCTTGTTGTTCTCTTATTTTAATAATTCAAAAATTATTAGAAGATAAATGAAATTCAAAATGTATTTAATTAGTATTGAGAACTTTCACTGTTGATCTATAATTAAACTTTTGAAGAAAAGGAGGGCAGCCCAAAGAATCCCATGTGGGAAAAAAATGGTACTTTTGACTCTTCTAAAGTTGATTTGATTAATTGATATTGAATAGTAAGGAATACCACAAAATAGTCTATAAAACAAGTCATGCATGCATGCATTCACACTCTATTGACTATAACAAGCTCAAAAGTTCATTTAGGCAGGTTTATTTTTTATTTTTAATTGTGAGGTCATATAATCACTACTACAGATTTTTCTATTAACGGTCCTTTTACCAATATTGAAAAAAATTTAACCACTAACTATCCGAGCGTCAAAATTTATATATAACGGTTTTTAACTATTAAATATTTGGCAATATAATTTATGGTTTTTTCATATACAATCGTTATGTATAGGACACTATATTTAACGGTTGTAACATAATGATTGTAATATAGTTATATATATTTAACGGTTTTTAATAACAACCTTGATATGTTTTAGACAATATTTAATGATTAAAATGATGAACAGTGGGTTTATTTGATGGTTATATGGAAAACCAATTATATATGTATAATACTTAACGGTTATTAATAACGGTTAAGTACGTGACAATTTTTTTAAAAAAATTGGGGGGCTCACTTTCGATCATCCCTTTGCAAAATAACCTACAAAAACTAGTGTATATATACCAAACACTCAAACAGATCCAGTTTTAACTAGATGTATCCAAATACACACACACACACACACAAAATAACCAATTCCGGCAACAAGTGCCAACAAATTAAAACAAATCATCAAATTCTATCTATACAATAATTATGAATATATCAAAGGTAAGTGAATATATATATGATCAAGTGTCCCTTTTTCTTTTCCCACTCTTAGTAATTTTAATGATATTTTTTTTATTACAATTGTTTTCTTTAATTTGTGAAGCAACTTCCCCCCTGTGATATCCAAATTCCTTCATTGTGGTCATGTCTAACGTACAAAGCATTGTCCTCATTGAGTCGTGTTTCAAGTGACGACTCTTAGAAAGGATTATCCTCATTGAATTCACCTCCTACAACCTCATTTATTTTATTTGATAACAAAACAATAGACCATTCTTTATTAGCAGGATTAGGAACATAGAACACTTGTTTAGCTTGAGAAGCCAAAATTAAAGGCTATTCTTTATACCCTTACTTGTTCAAATTCAATTGTATCAGCCCTATCTCATCCACCTTCACTCAAATCCCTACTAAGCTCATCCATATGAATACCTACATACTCCTCAATCTCTTCGGAGTTGTGAAGTGCATATAGGTGTGCTTGCTCCCATTGTTAGTTTGAGATAATGATAACTTTCTTTCCCATCAACCCTTGTCCAAATGTCCTTCATTCATGCCGAGACACCGGAAGGCCAATATCACATGCATCTTTTAAGTAATGATACATAATTCAACCGCTTCTTCACAAATGTACCTTTAACAATGTAACCCTCTGGCTGGCTCCAAATTTTCACATACCCTTTTAGGTCCTTCTTCTTGTTGTCAACTGGGTACATCCATCTCATATAGACTAGGCCACACACAGTTGTTTCTCTCTAACCAATTGAACAATTAGGTACACCATTATGTTAAAAAAAGTTGAAGGAAAAAACATCTCCAACTCACACAACATAGTCATGATTCGAGTTTGTAGCCTTAACAATATCTTAGGGTCAATCACCCTATTGCACAGTGACTTAAAGAAGAAACAGAGCTTCGTGATCGTAGTTCGCACCTTATTAGGTAAAATACCTTGTATTACTACTAGAATAAAGTTTTCCATCAACACATGGCAATCGTATGATTTCAAACCTTTTAGCTTCAAGTTCTTCATTGACACAAGGTTGCTAATGTTTGATGAGTAACCCCTAGCACTTTCATTGAAGCAAGAAACTCAAAAAAACTTCTTGTTTCTTGTTTAGAAAGTGTAAAAGCCACTGGGCAAAGGAATGTACAAGATCCCCTCTCCTCCGATGCCAATTCCTCCCTTATTATCATCTCAACCATGTATAGTCTTACATTTATGCCATCCTTTGTCTTCCCAGGAATATGGAGTAGCGTTCCAAAAGTACTCTCACACACTTTTCTCAATGTGCATGACAAAAAAAATGTTTTACATTAAGTGAACTCTAATATGGCATATAGAATAAAATAGACATTTTCTTCCACTCTCTTACAGTCCATTTGTATTTTCTTTCATATACGATGAATAAAATAGACATTTTCTTCCACATCCTCATTTAATGTTACAAATTACCATTGTAATACCCTAAAAATCTCCATCATAATTTTTTTTTTCAACAACCTCCTCACCAGTTAAAGGTTCAGGTGTTATCCTTTCATTTGATTCCCCATTGAAGTATTTTCTCATACAGCGATACGGATGACTCTTTTGCAACTAAGTACGATGTTCCATATAGGAATTCTTCATACCATGCTTCAACTTGATCGACTGTGTACCCTATTCACAATTGGGCATCCAAGTTGGCATTTAATGTCAATATAGCCTTCATATTGAATAGTTATTTTTGGTGAGAATCATATACAACCTCCCCTTTGTCCCAACACTTCTTCAAGTATTCAATTAGTGGCACAAGGTATACATTTATATCATTCCCCATATTGAATAGTTATTTTTGGTGAGAATCATATACAACCTCCCCTTTGTCCCAACACTTCTTCAAGTATTCAATTAGTGGCACAAGGTATACATTTATATCATTCCCCGATTGCCTCGGCCTTAAGATTAGAATTGACAACATCATATACTTTTGTTTTATTGAGAACCATGGAGGGAGGTTAGATATAAACAATATAATCAGCCATGTACTGTGGGTACTGCTTTACATCACAAATGGGTTCATCCCATCAGTAGCCAATGCTAAGCAGAGGTTTCTTATTTCTTCAACAAATTCAGGATAGTCAAAGTCAAACTTACTCCATTATGTAGAGCCTCCAAGATGCTTAAGCATGTCATCTCGAATCCTTTCATCTGCATGCCACCTCAATTTTTTTTTTTTTTTTGCATCAATTGCATTGCTATACAAGAGTCTAAATCTAGGTACAATTTTAAAATATCATAACCCCTTGTTTGGACTCTTCACATTCATTTGGTAGCTTAAGGCAGAACACATGGGATACTTAGTTAATGATTTATATTCTTTTCTGACAAAATACAATTGTTGGGGCAAGCATGTATATTTTCATAACTCAAGCCAATTGTGTGCATCACTTATTTTGAATCATAAGTCATGGTTGGCATATCGTTTCTTGGTGGTAGCATTCTTCTCAAAAGCGCAAGCAATTATGTGAAGCTTGGGTCACTCAACCCATATTTTGCTTTCTATTATACAATTCTCATACAAAGGCTTCTTTGCATTGTTCTTCATCCTCTCAAACTTTTCTGGGCATTCACTGAATTCCGCTTCAATTGCATTGGCCATATCTTGAAGATGATTGGCATCAAATATACTTGTGTCAAAGTTAGGTGATTCACACCTTTCCAAATTTGGCTGACTAGCACAGCTGGCCACATCCTCCTCCCCATGTTTTGTCAACAGGTATAAGTCTAATCAATTCTATACATCACTAAGTGCGATTCACAAGACTCAAACTCAACACGCTTCATAACGCCACACTTGACTCAAGGACAAATAATGAAACCACGATTGTCAACATTTTTACAAATCACAAACCTTATGGAATCCCCCACTTTATCCCAGTTCTCCTTCAACAGACGATTGTCGGACATCCTTTCTGTTTCGTGTAGAACACGAGATGTCAGCCGCGTGTATGGCTGGTGATTTGATATTGGATCAAGTGTCTCCCCACGGTGCGTATGTGGAAGCACACAGACGAAGATGGGATCACTGAACACAACCAGGCTCTTAGCCGAGGGCGTGGGGTGTGTGCTCTGTGTAACAGTAGGTAAATAGTCTAGGTTAGAGCGTGTGTACCTTGCAAATGTTGTTGGCCAGTGTATTTATATAACCTACCAGGAGCGGCTTTGGTGTGATTCTGCCCATAATCCGAACTGCTTATCCTTATGCGGAGGTGCTCCTGTATTTCCGGGGTAGTTGAGATATTCTAGGATTGCGGATATGAAGGATCTGACACGCCTACCCATGGTTGGGCCTTAATGTGATTGGGCCTTATCTGGATCCGTAACAGTTGCCCCCCAACCCGGTAGTTCAAAGTTTTGGGCTGCCGGGGTGTGTGAACTCCCGGTTACGTCATCCGAGGTCTTGTTTTTTCTGACATCTGTATCGGACACATAGTCTTTGGGTTCCTCTCCCAAGTATGTGGTATTATTGCTATGTCCGATGGTGGGGTGTCCCTCGGCCGAGTTGGCCGTGGCCGACGTCCGGAGTGCCGTGGTGTGGACCGTCGAGCTGCAAACGTGAGATGGTGTGAGTCAAACCTGGTACGATTTTGACCGAGGTAGGATGCCAGAACCAAGGCTCATCATTTGAAGGCCCGGGGCCGTTGTTATTTCACGGTGTGACTCTTGGGAAACCTCCTCGATCTGTCATGATTGCCTATGACACTGGCTTCCTGAGATTGGGGAAGTGCTTTGATCCTCGCGTCCGCCGCCCCCGAATTTCGTGCGCATTTAATACTTTGGTGGTACGTTGCACGTCCCCTCAACCTTTGGGGTGAAAAGTCGTGGCTACCCCCGTCATTTAGGTTGCTCTGTTTTGAATTTCCCTCCTTCTTTCCTCACAATATAAACTGCTGGCATATCACATTTTGCCACTTTTTCCATTTGCTCACTCTACTCCCCTACACACGGAACTTCTTCTGCGCAAAGTTATTCTGGTACCGGAGAGGATCTGTTCTTTCCTTCCTGTATCTCAGAATTTTCTGAATAGTCAGGGCTTCTTACTTATCCAGGACTCTCCATCGACTCTCGCTGTGTTCATTTTCTGCAATCTTCAATTTTTCAGGTATTCATCTTCCTTGAACTTCTTATGTCATTCCAAGATTTCGGTTCTCCCTCTTCCTTTTTTCTTTGTTGGTGCGCCCAGTATTCGGGTTTTACGGGTGGAGTGTTTGTAAGTTGACGATCAAACCGAAGGCTTGGGCTTTAGGAATTTACGGTCTTCTTCATTTCGGTCTTAGTCTTTCCCCTTCTCATTATCCTTATGTTGACCTTGTATAGGTTTGAGCCCTTGATGGATAGGGAAAACGTCCTTCGTCCTTGCGTCGGCCTTTAAACCCGATCCAACGATGATGAGGCTCTCCAGAGCGTTATCCCTACTTTAGTTTCTAGGTTATGAGGGACTCCTTTGGCCAGGGAGGAGAAGCTATCCTTGGCCCTCCGTGGTGGGTCGAGTACTAGGAGTGCTGGGGGGTCTCGGTCAGTAATTCCTGGGTCCAATCGGTCGAAAACCATCCTGTCGGTGGGTTACGAAAGTTTCTTAGTTTCGAGGCCATCGAGCCGAACCAATAAGTGCCTTCCAAGTGTGTTGCCCGTCAGTAGGAGTCATTACCCTGAGTATCTCGGTCCCCGCTAGGATTGTGTTGAGAGTTCTTCCTCATTGCGAGTGGGCAAGATCATATGGCCGAAGTCGTCTTGGGCTCATGCCGGCATAGCTCGTCATCTGAGCCTGCGTCGGCCCCGGGGCTCCTCCTTTTTCTGGGGCCGTTCGCCTTCAGTCTCCCCTTAGTGGTTTGTCCCGATCAGGTATTCTGTCTAGCTCTGATTTTGGCTTTTATTTCTTTTTGTAGGAAAATGGAGTCTACGTCTTCTCCTCGTCTTTCCGCCTCCGATCCGGAGGCAGACTCCCAAGTGAGCTGGTTAACTATACGTTCGGCGATGACGGACGCGGACGTAGCAAAAATGGGGTCTCCGGGGTCATCAGGATGTTGTCTTGCCCCCGAGGATGATGAACCGATTCGCGCCACCGGGAGCCCGGATCTCCTAACTTTTTTCTCTTCTATCGGGAGTATATGTCCCGGTTCGGTATTCGCTTTCCGTTTACCGGGTTCCAAATGTTCGTACTTCACTACCTTCATCTGCCTCCTTCTCAGCTTCATCCGAACGGGTGGGGTTATCTGGCGGCGTTTGCATATCTCTGCAGTATGATGGATCCTGTCATTCCTTGTATCGCCGCCCTCTTCCTTCATTTTTCTCTCCTTTCACTCCTCGTTCGGGTAAGGAGCCGCCCTCTTTGAAAGGGCTGACTTCTCTTCGTGCCGAGGCGGACCGGAAGCTTATGACCTCCTTCTCCGACTCCTTCAAGCATTTCAAAAATGCTTTCTTCAAAGTTGTCGCAATAGCGTTGTAACACCCAAAATCTGACTTAGGGAAAATATCATAAATGAGTAAATATACCTATTGAAAATAGGTGAATATGAGGTCTCAAACACCTTGTATTGAATTTACCTTGTTGTTAAGGTAATTTCTCTTGAAATTAGATAATTTGCAATTAGGTCCCTAAAACGTTTGGGAATTTGCAAATAGGTCCCTAAACATTATGGGTTATAAATACTGCTGTGAAAGCTATAAAAGAAACAAGTAAAAATCTACTTGAAATAGGGAAGGATATTGTCCCTAATTTAGGTAATTTATTAAGTTACAAACTTGGAGAAATTGTAGAAGAATACCCAAAAAGTATTGAAATGACCGTAATACCCAGTAGATGCTAAGATAATACGAGAACACATGGAAGCAAATGTGTCGTGTAAAAGTCATGAGGTAATGAGGTGTGATAAATTGATAATTAAGAAAACTATCAACTATTGATAAGAAAGTAATTAAGTAATATTGGGCTAATTACTTAAGCATAAGCAAGGAAAATTCATGTAATAATTATGTAGAGCTCAAAAATTAGTGGAAAGTGGTTGAAAATTAGTAACAAGTATATTTACTAATTAATTGGAAATTTTGAAGAAAAATAGGTGAGTTTAGGTATTTTTAAGCCTAAATGCAAGAATGGACCAATAGGGAAATTTTGTAAAAATTATGTGAAAATAATTATTTAGTTAATTAAATAATTAATTAAATAATTAAAAAAAGAATAATAATAATAAAAAAACGAAAATCAAGGGCAGAGAAAAAAAAAATATAAATAAATAATGAAAAGGAAAAAGAGAAAAACAAAATATATATATATATATATATATATGTATATAAGTTTGCAACTTGCAATTAAAATATAATATAATTAATTAAAGTGAAAAAGGGTGAATAGTAAAATGGGAATTAGGAAACGGATCCTATCTAGAGATCTAGGAACGTTCGGACACGTTTTCGAGAAAACTTCCGTCAATGGAAATGGCCTAGGCGAGTCAGAAAAATAGTTGGAATAGACATTTCTAGTATGGAAGAGAAGGTCTTCAAAGCTAGTTAACCGAATTTTGAGATTTCTCCGAAATTACGCAAATCGGTACCGATCGGAAATGGTTTAAAGAATATTCCAAAAGAATATTCGTGGACAAAAGAATATTCCAAAAGAATATTCGTGGACAAAAGAATATTCTTGGAACAAAAGAATATTCTGCGTGGTATATTCTCAGTGGAATATTCATTGAAGGTTGAGAAAAGACCAAAATGCCCTCGCAAATTTTCCTATAAATAGCCCCCTCTTCTCTTCAATTCTCACACCATTTCAAGAAGAGAATTTTGGTTCTAGAGAGAGGTTTTAGAGAGAGGAGCTCAGGGGAAAAAGCGTGGCGGGTAAGTTTTCCTAGCTTAGAGCTTTAAGCTTTCGTAGTTCTTTTAGTAGTTAGTAAAGGTATGATTGGGTATCATATGGGAGGGCTATTTTAGTCTTTATTTTCGAAAATCATAGTTGCGTCGAAGTTCTGGCGAAATTTCAGGAAGAAAATTTGTAAGAGTAACGAAGTGCTGGCAAAATTCCGCCAATTAGGGGTATAGGGGCAAAATGATAATTTTTACCTAAAATGCCGGCCGTAATGTCAAATCACTAATGAAAGTGATATTACTCTTATAGGACGTCGAAATCCTAATTTCTTTGCCGTTGTTTGCCCGACGAGCCGTTGTTGGAGATTTCACGATTTTCCGTAAAACGTGCTAGAAATACCGTGTCCAGTCAACGAAGGTAATGTTCGCGTCTTGTAACACTAACTCGATGGTTATTGTATGAATATGTGTGTTTCTCTGTCATGTGTGTACTCGATTGTACTTTTGTCTCGTACTACGATTGTACATTGTCCCGTACTTATTTGTCTTGTTGTGCTGTTATACATCCGATCAGTATTATTCTCTCGTCATGTCATACATCCGATTGTATCACTATCCATTATGCCTTAACCTTACATCCGACCGTATTGTTCGGCCGTGCATATCTGATTATGTACATTCCTCATTGTGCTTTAACCTTACATCCGATCGTATTGTTACGCCGTGCATATCGATTATGTACATTCCTCATTGTGCTTTAACCTTACATCCGATTGTATTGTTTCGCCGTGCATATCGATTATGTACATTCCTCATTGTGCTTTAACCTTACATCCGATCGTATTGTTATTGCCATACATATCGATTATGTATTCCCTATGTCGATCATAGTGAATGTTGCCAAGATATTTGAATGTCGTCGTACATATATGTCGTATATAAACATGAGGTTAACAGTTACCCGAGATCCAATGTGGTAAATTGGATCTCGGCTCTTAACATAGCGTCGAGTTCGGGAGGACCGAGGATCGAGGAGAAGGACAAGCGGCACGCTTAGGAGTAGCGACCGAGGACCTCTTTCGTTATACTTTTGAAACACTCTTGTACCATTGTTTAAACAACAAGACATGCTACCATGGGTATTTTAATATATATATCGCTTACTCAATCGCTCCGGTGCACTACTACGATCATTTTGAAATGATGTTTTTAAAAAAATTTATACCGCTTGTGAAAAGTCGGGTTGTTACAGCGGGAAGTGCCCTGGTTTCTGAAGAGTGCTGAAGGCCCCGGCATAGAGTGGCGCTTCCCTCTTTACTGGACCTCCGATCATCATAACTTCTCCTCCTCCACATACCAGTTCACTGCCAAGGACCTCTCTGATGAGGAGAGAGAGCATGCCGCTCGGCTGGCGTCGTACGTCGCCGAACGCGGTGTCAAGAGTGCGGCCTTCTATATCAAGAAGGCCAGTGTAGAGTCCGACTCAGCTTCTAGTACGGCTTTATTTATACGAATTCTGTCATACTACTTGATTTTCGTCACCCAATTAGCTTCTGACATTTTATTTTTGTTTCTGGGATGCCTTTGTAACAGGTCAGGGTGCTATGGAGCTGAATCCGGACTACCTTGCGTATACCTTGCCGACAGCCGGAAAGCCGAAAGAGAAAGCTCCCAAGAAACGGCCCGCTGCCAAGCCTGCTAAGAAGAAAACTCCTGCGGCGTCTATGGTTCCGAAGCCTTCGTCGGCAAAGAGGGCCAGGATTGGGGCTGCCGCCGTTACACCTTCGACTACTCCCTCTTTGGCCGTCCAGCCCGAGGTGGTACCTTCCTCCCCTCCATCGTTGGCGGCCAATACGGAGGTGGTGCCTTCGTCTGCTCCGGCCCTGCTCGCTACCGGGGCCTCTCCCCCTGCCGACCCTCTTCTATCCATTGATAAGGGGAAAGAGGTGCTTGCCTCTGACTCGGTTTCTCCCTTGTCTCCTTCGGCAGCCGCTCCTCGTCCTGGTGGCCTCAGACGGGGCCAAGCCTGGGACGGAAACGTCTCTAAAGAGATCGGCACGGCCTTCTTTCCGCCGCGTCGGTTTTTATGTCCTCAGCCTCTTTCAGACGAGGACGTTCATGAAGTGCAGGACGTGTTTGATCGTCTTTGCAAGGCCCTCGGATTGTCTCAGGCCTATCTGCACCTCCACAATTACTATGTTCGAGCTTCCGGTTAATCCCGAGCTCTGAAGCTGGGTTTGGAGTCGGCTGAGGAGAAAGCTAAGGGGCTCGCGGTGGATAAAGAGAAGGCCGAGGCTGAAAGGGACACGAAGATGGAACTTAAAAGTTCCCAGGATGCCGCGGACAAGGCCGGCGAGGATCTTCGCCGACCCACAGGCATTAACGCGAGAGGACCTGGGAGAAGAGAATGCCGCTCATGAGAAGGCGGTGGATGCGGTGAGGAAGACCGCGTCAGATTGCTTCAAGATGGCCCTTGCTCAAATTGAATATTTAAATCCAGGCCTAACTCTGAACCTTGCCGGCTATGGATGTCGTTCCCGCTTCCAGGGCGGTGTTCTCATTCCTCCACCTCCGTCTCCTGAAGAGGAACCGGTGTCGAATGCCGAGGTCGACGGTGGAGAGCGGCAGGAAGAGGCTGCTACGGGCCGAGCTCGATGGCGGTGGGCGCCGAGGACGAGCGGCCCTTAAAGATTTTCTACTTTTCTTTTTCTTCACTTATTTTCGCTTAGGATGTCGGTTTTGTAGTAGTTTGTATTGTCGATCTTCTTTGTACTTTTGAACGATTAACCTTATGAATTGAGATTCAAATAGTATTTCGTTGTGTATTTTTAACTTTATGCATATCTTGCACATAGTCAAGTTGTAGACCGGGCCAGTGGTCTCTTAATAGTTAGAGTCCGCTTAGTACTCTTCTCGGTGTCGAAACCGTGTGTGTGAATAAGGGTGTCTAAATATACCGCGCTATGAGGTTCGGAGTCGTTATTCGGATTTTAACCGGGGTAAGGGCAAATTGTCACATGCTCGGCCGTGGTCGTCGTTAGGACACACTTTGACCATGTGGACTCGATCGGGGTCGAGTATGACTATTCGCCTTCTTACTTAGGTGTCAATTTCGATGCATCAAAATATTTACGGGTGCATGGGCCTCGGTGTCGGTTCTACGGCTTATGGACCTCGGTGTCGGCTCGCTTATTTAGCGAATCATTTAAGTACTCTTATAATTGAACATTCGGCTAATAAACCATTTATTAATTCAAGAGATGATTAGCTTTATAAAGCTGACAATTTGAAAGGAAAATTTGCAGAAGGGAAATGACTGAAACCAAAACAAACTTGAAATAACAAAAGCGAAACTTAACTCGGACATGAAGTGTCCGTTGCGGCATTTCGGCTGCGACTAGGCCTAGCTATAATAGATCCTTAGCTTGTCGCCGTTCCATGTCCTCTTGATAGGTTTCCTCGCCAAGGTTTTGAGAACATAGGCTTCTTTTTCTAATTTCTCTTTGACTCGGTATGGTCCCTCCCAATTTGCGGCCAACTTGCCGTCTTGCGCGTTCTTGTTACCGATGTCGGCCCTTCTTAGGACTGTGTCGCCCTGACGAACGCCTTGGATTTGACCTTTCGTTGTATTTGGCCGCAATGAGTTGTTTGGCCGCAATGTCTCGGCAATGAGCCGTGGTCCCGACTTCGTCCACCAGCTCCATCTCTGTCGCCAAGGCCCTGGAATTCGATTCTTCTCCTTCTTCCAGGGTTCTGAGCCTTCTCCAGGATGGCTGACCTACCTCTACTGGGATCATGGCTTCGCATCCGTATGTCATGCGGAAAGGTGTTTCTTGAGTAGCCGACTGCATGGTTGTGCGAATTCCCATAAAACATTATAAAGTCGTTCGACCCAAAGGTGCGAGCCTCTTGCATCTTTTTCCGAAGGCAGTCCAAGATTACCTTATTTTGCCTCCGCTTGCCCGTTTGACTAAGGGTGTTCGACCGAGGCGAAGTGATGTGTGATTTCGAGGTCGACCATCATGTCCCGAATCTCTGTCGGTAAATTGGGTGCCATTGTCGATTACCACCTCGACCGGAACCCCAAACCGGGAAAAGATGCTCGTTGGATGAAGCACCGACCCTGGCCGATGTGATGGTGGCGAGGGCTCGGCTTCAATCCACTTAGTAAAATAGTCTACCGCCACAATTAGCCATCGAAGTTGTCAGGGCCGGCTTAAATGGTCCGAGTAAGTCCATTCCCCATTTAAAGAAGGGCCATGGGGCCGATATATATTCCATGTTTGATGGAGGGAACCAAATGATTTTGACATGTTTTTGGCAACTGTCGCATGCCTTTACAAACTCCTTGGCGTCCGCTGCATGGTCTGCCCGGTAGTATCCGGCCCGCAGGTTGCCTTTCTTGCTAACGTTTCGCACCCATGTATTGTCCGTTGATTCCTCCATGTATCTCGGCAAGAACGTATCTGCTTTCATTAATGCCCAAACATCTTAGCATTGGGGTATGCAAGCCTTTTCGGTAGAGTTGATCACCTACCATCGTGTACACGGCGGCCTCCCGAATGAGTTTTTGGCGTCGGTTGCCTCGAGGGGGATAATTCCTCGCTCAAGGTAATCTTCGAGTGGCTTCCTCCGCCGGCCGCATCGGATATGACCATTATACGAGTCGGCTCTTCAACTTTTTGTTGTACGACGGTCCCTGTGGTTGGACGAGCCTTTAGTACTAGCGAGTTTAGAGAGGATGTCCGCTCCGACGTTTTCGCTCTTGGGATATGCGTGGTGTCATCTCATCAAACTCAACCTGGATTTCCTTGACTCTCGTTGAGGTATTTCGCCATGAGAGGGCCTTTACCTTGATATGCTCCGTCTACAGGTGGCCACGAGTTGCGAGTCGGTGAAGACCGAGACCCTTTTGGCCCCGAGGTCCATAGCTTTGTTGGAGTCGGCGGGAGTGCCTCGTATTCGGCACGATTGTTTGATGTCGGGAAGTTCAGCTATAAGGAGTGTTCGATTGTGACTCCTTCGGGCTTTCTATGATTATTCCGGCGTCGCTCCCTTGGAGTTCGACGAACGCGGAGTTGCCAAGCATTGCTTGATTTTCTCAAATGCGGCGTCACACTCCGGGGTCCAATTGCCTGATGTCTCCTTTTTCAGCAATTTGAAGAAAGGTAAAGCGTTTTCTGCCGACTTCGGCAAGAACCTAGTTAATGAGGCCAACCGGCCTGTTAACTGCTGCACTTCCTTCTTATTTCGGGGGGCCTGCATGTCCAGCACGACCTTACACTTATCCGGGTTGGCCTCGATTCCTCGACTGGTGAGCAAGAAACCGAGGAATTTCCCCGCCGGCACTCCAAATGCGCACTTCTCAGTTGAGCCGAATTTGATGGGCCCTTAGTTTCTTGAATGTTTGCTCTAGGTCTCGGATGTGGTTATTGGGATCGTAGGATTTGAAGATCATGTCGTCAATGTATACCTCAATGTTGTGGCCGATATGATCCTCGAAAAACTTATTCATCATCCTCTCGGTACGTTGCCCGGTGTTTTTAAGCCGAATGGCATGACGTTATAGCAGTAATTTCCCTTTTCGTGATAAAGGAAGTGGCCTCTGGTCATTGGGGTGCATGGCGATCTGGTTGTATCCGAATAGGCGTCCATAAATGAAAGCGGTTGATAGCTGGAGGAGTTATCTACAAGTTGGTCGATGTTTGGCATCGGATAGGCGTCTTTTGGGCATGCTTTGTTCAGGTCTGGGTAATCCGTGCATACTCTCCACTTGCCACTTGGTTTTAAGACCATTACTACGTTGGAAAGCCATGTCGTATATTGTATTTCCCGACGAAGCCGGCCTCCAACAGCCTTGTTCACCGTCTTTGTCCGTCGTTACCGATGGGTATGTTTGGTGGCTCGGTGCGCGGTGGTTGCCGAGGTGGAGGTGGTTGACGATGATCTCTGTTCGAGCCATCTCGGGCGCTTCGAAGCTTGAGCTACGGGTATTAACCCTCATTGGTCACGGAATCGAAATTTATCGATCCCCACGGTCGGCGCCACGTTGCGGTGTAGAACACGGATGTCCGCCGCGTGTATGGGCCGGTGATTTGATATTGGATCAAGGGTCTCCCACGGTGTGTATGTGGAAGCACATGCACGAAGATGGGATCATGAACACAACCGGGCTCTTAGCCGAGGGCGTGGGGTGTGTGCTCGGTGTAACAATGAGGTAAATAGTATAGGTTAGGCGTGTGTACCTTGGGCCGTTGACCATGTATTTATATAACCTACCCGGAGCGGCTTTGGCGTGATTCACGGCCCATAATCCGAACTGCCTATCCTTATGTGGAGGTGCTCCTATATTTCCTGGGTAGTTGAGATATTCTAGGATTGCGGATATGACGGATCGACACGCCTACCCATGGTTGGGCCTTAGTGTGATTGGGCCTTATCCGGATCTGTAACACTTTCTTTATTTGCAATATCCATCTAGAGTATATACAAAAAACAATCTTTTTATATACTCTTTACCCAAATCAGTATTAACAAATAATAGCTTTCGTAATTACAAACACTTAAAATCAGTGGCAAAACCCTATGCACATACAAAATTACTCAAAAAATAATCTTTACATACTTTTTACATAAATCAATACTAACAAATAACAACTCTAGTAACAAGAAACACTTAAAATCAATGGAAAAATCGTATACGCATACAAAATCACTCAAAAAAACAATCTTTACATATTTTTTTACATAAATCAATATTGAAAAAACTAGCTGAAAAACCACTAGTAGGAAAAAACTCAACTGAACTCACCTTTAGCAAGAAGAGAAGAGATCAAACACCAAATCCATTAACCCTATAAGAAGAAACCAACCTAGATGCCATTTGTAAGAGCACCCACGAACCAAGAAAAACTCTAGAACCCACGAAACCAAGAACCCACGAATGATGAACAACGAAGGAGAGCTACAACGGAGGATAAGGGAGCAAAACCACCAAGGGAGTGAAGGAGGAGAGCAAAATGGTGGTGGAAGAGCTGGAATGGAGTCTTTGGAGGTGTAGAAGTGAGCTCTCTATAATTTTGTAAGTTTCAAATGTCAAATGAAAATGGGTATGGGACGAGATTTTAAAAGAGTATACTTAACGGTTGTTATTAAAGAACTGTTAAGTATATTATATTTGACGGTTGTTTTTGAATAACTGTCAAATATACATCACCTATATTTGATGGGTTTTCACAAATAACCGTCAAATAAAAAGATACAATTTCTTCTTTTTAAAAAAAACCAAACTAATATATATCGGTTAGACTACAAAACCGTAAAATACTTTTTAATATACTTAATGGTTGTTTTAAAAAATCATTATATGTGTTATTCCTGAAACTTCACCTCTGCATATTTAACTATTTCATTAAAACTATTAAGTATGAAGTGTCATATATAGACAAATCTGTAGTAGTAGAGAATGTATCACAGTTCACAGGGATGAATATTGTGGCCTTAATTATTATGATGATGATGTATAAATTGTCTAAATCTGATTTGAATTGTTTATTTTTAAAATTTTAATTTATAGTTTTTTTTTCCTGTAAAAGTGGCAAGCAAAAGTTATCTTTATTTTGGAATAAATTTTGCATTTATCAAAATAACAAATTAAGTATAACAAAAATTGAATTAAAAAAAATTGAAACCGTCCAATTTTTGTTTTATATGAAATAGGGAATTGGATAGGAAGTTGATGGAAAGAGAAATGAAAATAAAAAATGTTACTCATAATAGATAAAAGGAAAATTGGGGATAAATCACTGTTTAATTAACTGGAAAATGGGACTAGAAATATTTAGGTTTTTATAAGAGTTAATAAGTGTGAGGGGCAAAAGACCAAATCACCCTTTGGAGAAGCTCATTTGCAAATTGTGGATGCTCATTTGCAATTACTGGATGCTCATTTACAAATTGTGGATGCTCAGTTACAATTAGTGGATACTCATTTGTAAATCTTGGATTCTTATTTACAAATCGTGGATTCTCATTTGCAAATTGCTCATTTACAAATCGTAGATGCTTATTTGCGAATCGTGAATGCTCATTTACCAAGTAATGTCGCCGCTGAAAGTATGACTTTCGCGGCGACAAGAGAGTCGCCGCGGAAAGTATTGACTTTGGCGGCGACAAAAATTGTTGCCGCTGAAAGTCATACTTTCAGTGGCGACTCTCATTTGTCGCCGCCAAAAGTATGTTTCAGCAGCGACAAAATGTCGCCGCTGAAAGTCTTTTTTAATTTTTTTTTTTTTTCTTTTTTATTTAAGTATAACTTTCGGCGACGAAATTGTCGCCGCTGAAAGTCATATTTCATGGCGACTCTTATATGTCGCCGCCAAAAGTATGTTTCGGCGGCGACAAAATATCGTCGCCGAAAGTCTTTTTTTTTTTGAATTTTTATATGCAAGTTTCGTAGTTTTCTATCACTTGAGATCTCGACACTCACGACCGACAACCCTCTTCATCCCCCCTGGCAACTTTTTAAACCCACCTTCTCATGCCCTACCTCCACCCATCTCATCGTATATCTGCCAACCTTCAAACTTCACGCCACCCCACCGCTAGATCTTATTGTCATTTTCTTCATTGTCGATTCTATCACTAGGAACAAACTACCTTTTTTTTCTAGATCTATCACCCACTGAGCCATTAGGTGAAACATCATCAAGATTGAAGTCATTGACCTTGGTTAATTTGAAGAAGATGAAGAGAGTAACACCTTTTACCGTTCATCAAAGAGAACCGTCGCCGTTCATTGAAGACTCATTGTTGTTGTTATCGTCCCTGCTCATCACCGTTTGTGAAGGAGAAGAAGCTTGATAATGAAGAAGGGGAAAGCCATCGCCGTTCAACGAAGACCCGTCGCTGTTCTATGATTTTTGGATCTTGATTTTTATAAAGTTGTATTTTTTGTTTCATTTGAGCCTTTGTGGATTCAATGGTGTAAAGGGGATTTGATTGCTTTAATTTTGTGTGGAAGGGATCGATCTTTTTGCCTTTGATTTGTGGGTTTACCTCGATTGGTTCAATTTCACGGACGGGAGATTGGAGAAGAAGGTATTTTTTTTTTTAATAAGGCTTTGTTTTGTCATTTTTAAAAAATGGTAGTTTGGTCTTTTCCCTCTCACATTTAGTGACACTCAAGGACTTGAATGTTTCAAGTCTCATTCCCCAATTAACTTGTCAAATAGAGTTTTATCCCCCAATTTTCCTTTAGAGAAATCTTAAATTTTATGTGAAGATAAATCTATTATTAATAATATGAGAATTATTCCGGTCTCTCTCTCTCTCTATATGATTTGATTTTTATAGAGATATAGTGATAGAGATATAGAACATGATTTTGATTATTAGGTTAACTACTTTCTGTAGGAGATCAACGTCAAGGGATTAACTCGTGACATATTACAGGGTGACGTGTGTTAAATTTAGTGTTGTTTGCTTGCAAGTATTGCCAACCAAATTAATCATGGAATATAATTAATTAATATTAATTGTAAACTTAATAGAGATCAGAAGGACAGATATGGCAACAATAATGGAGGCATAACATAAACAAAGGCAGCCAATTACTCCGCATGGCCACCAACATGATGCCAACTGCGGAAGAACCACCAATTAAATTGTAAAGTTGAGCTAATACGTAAATACACTTGTCATCTTATTTTATCTTTTAAATGAATGTACCATTTTATTATTAAGAATTTTTATTTTTTGAGCATAATGTATATCAAGTAAGTATATAAAGTTGGAAAATTGTTAAATTTAAAAACAAAGTTAACAAGATTTAAGATTTTCCTTGTTTCTGGTAAAACATATTAGAGTATTTCTACTACTTTTCAAGTCCTAAGGCTTGCCTTAATTATTTTGATACCCACTTGACTTGCATGTTTTTTTGTGTGGTTATTTTGATAATATTCCCTCTGGTCTAAAATATAATTTTTTTTGCAACCATAGCTCACCATAATTAAGGAATAAGAGTAGTTAATTCATTGAATTTGTATTAAATTGAAAAAAAAATAACTTAGCCCCTTAAATTTGTCCCTTTTATGTGTCTTCTTTTTCTTGATAGCCAATTAATGTGTACCACCAATCAATAAGGATAATGATAATTAATAACTTTGTATGTGAATTATATTATGAGCCAAAGATTTTTTCTAGAAGACATCCTATATTTTGGATAAGAGGGAGGAGGATGTGTCAAAATTTTAAGGTGTTAAGTGGCGGTAGCTTATATTAAAGTTATCAGATTCTAATTTTAATTAGAAGAAAGTAAGAATCTCTTGAGATTGTACTTGGCTCCTCGTTTTCAGATTACAGTTCTTATCTGGATGATTGAAAATCCTCGACTGGCTATATCTTCATGATGAACTTAAGAATATACTACTACCTCCCGTCATAAATATAAGACCCAACTGACGTTTTTTTGGAGAGATTAAGGAAGATAAATACTTTAAAGTAATTTAATTAGCTTCGTTAATTTCTTTAAAAAAAAAATCAATCGAGTCTTATATTTAGGACATGAGGTAGTAACATTTTAAAATATAAGAGTATATATCTCTGTTTTTGAGACCACACATCAAGCTGTATGGCCGAGGAAGTTGATGAAGCATGCACTTGGCTCATGATTTAGTATCACATCTATCCTCTATCCACAATCTTATAGCAGTCTTATATCCCGGGGACATGAAAGTTCCCTTATAAATGAAGAGTCACAGGTTCGATTCTGCCTGTAACCTTATCTTATTAGGTCTGCCCCTCTAATTCCCAAACACATAAATATCATGTTGTCATCAATTATGAAGACAAGTCTAGAACGTACTTTGATACTCCTATAGTTTTTAATATAGGACTTAATTGAAATGTTAATGTTGGTCATAAATGTAATATACTAATATCTATTTCACATGTTTATCAATTTTTTCCCTAAATAAACCATATTAATATTTTATTAACAATGATTAAGTAGGAGAGGGAGTGAGAGAATTAAGGAAGATAATTAAGGTTTTTCATTAAAAAAAAAATATCATATTAACTAACTTAACTAGAATATTTAATAAACTCAAATTTGTTAATTAGGTACTCCTTCCGGTCCTAATTATAGGAGCACATTTTGGAGTTGGTTTTGGTCCTAATTATAAGAGCAAGTTTTAACTTTTGTCAATTTTTTCCTATAATACCCCTATCTATACTTATTATTAGGAGCATTTATATATATGTGTGTGTACATATATATGTATATCTGTGTTTATGTGTGTACACACACAAACACAATATATATATATATATATATATATATATATATATATATCTTTGTGTGTGTAGAATATATATGTGAGTAGATAGATCTGTATGTATACATATATACACACATATATGTTTATATAGTAAGACCATTATTTCAATTAGAAAGCGTGTGAAAAGGAAAATTGGTTGGAGAGTATGTGGTGGGGTTGTAATTCACTTTTACTTATGTCATTTTAAATTTATATAAGGGCATTTTAGGAAAATGAGTAAAATTAACTAATTTAACTCCCCTCCTTAATCCTTCCAAAATCGGTTAAATTGCTCCTATAATTAGACCGGGGGAAATATTACATTATTAGAGGAATAATAACTAGAGGAATTTGAGCCGTACAAAGTATTTTTTTTAAATATCAAACTCATGTTTATTAGAGAGAAAGTTGAAGAAGAATCTCAGATCCGTTTAATTCACATTCCTAGTACGCATATGCAAGTTATGGTACGCCTTATTTAACTCGTTTCCCCATATCAATATGGATTGATAAAAGTGGTAAGCGGCTTGTGTCGTTTAAGCAAGATCTCAAATTCGAATATTGTGAATGTAGAAAATCCCCACTGGGAGACTTTCCCACCATAACTAGATGTGCGATATGGGTCAGATCCGGATTAGTCATGATGAAATTCTGAATACCGAATGGACAACAACAAAAAACTCGTTTCCCCATAGGAATCAGTGATCCTATATTGTTTCCTCATTGAACTGTGTTTGGAATAAAATATTAAAATCACATATTTTATATTGGGAGAATTACTAAAGAGCCATAAGGAAAGTATTTATTCACTCAAAAAATTGATAACAATTGAGAAATATGTATAAGTTTCAACGTAAAAAATGATAATAGGTTTATACTGCTACTCGTCTACGAGATTTTTCTATCATTAAATCCCTTCCTTAAAACCTCATAATAATTCTCTCTTCTATATTCTATTCCAAAACATTTTATTTAATTTGTGTCTACTGTCTAACATCATTTGCTTCTCCCTTGGATCCCATGTTTTTATTGCGAAGCTACAATTATTTGCTAAATTAATGCAATCCAATTGTTAGAATATTTTATTAATTGCGTGTTTGCATTAATTAATTATAAGTTTAATCAAATTGGTTTAGTTAATTATTGAGTCCAGAACATATTGGTCTCTATGATCTTGGGAGGACTATGATAGGTGAATCACACTAGTGAGCCTATTAGATATATGATCAACCTATAACCCTTTAATAGTAAGTTATTTTCCTATCATTAATATAATTACTTAATTATACTTAGAGGCTTCATCGAAAGAGGGGGAAAAATACTTAGAGGTGCTTACTATAGCTATGGATTCATCAGCTACACTCAATAACCTAAGGTTTTTAAACCTAAACCGACCACTAAACCGGACAGGATATTGTGTCAATGGTCAATGAGTTAGATCACAATCAAATCAAAGCTAACCTGAGGACAAACCGGTGAGAAATTAAAATTTTTTGGGTTTTTAATATAAAATTCTACATAAATTTTTTTAAAAAGCGTTTCTTTAAAACCAAATCGGGGTTAATGTTCGAACCTGATCGGTTCACCGATATAAAACCCTGCAATAACCTTCTATTATTAATTTGATTAACTAATGAGATACTTCAGCAATATATACATTAATTAGTTTAACTATTTTCCGTACAACATCACCATCAAGGGTTTTCTCATTATATTACAGAGTCATGTGTATTAATTTTAGGTATCATCCAACTGCCACCAAGTTTAAAATTTAAAAAATGGCCTGCAACTTGACCCCCAATAATTTACATATTCAAATTCCTAATTCCTATACCTCATGAAGTTTTTTTTTTTTTTGTTTAAAATATCTCATGAAGTTTGATGACATCCAAAAGCCACATGCTGCTTCAACTGGCCAACCACCAAAATTTACAATTGGCGATTGATATTTTTATTATTTAGTATAGTCCACATCAAAATATCACCTTGTTGGCCCACAAAATGTGACACAAATATATTCTTATTTGATTCTCCACTAATAAGGAATTGAAATGAGGATCAGGTTCTGTTTGGAATGAATGTCACCACAAGAAAATGTGCTTTAGAGATTTTTGAATGCAGATTTTATACTGTCACTGTACATTCTAATAATGGAAAATACACAAAAAAAAAAAGTAAAAGTAAAAGAAGACATTCTGGTCAGCCTAACAGCCTCAATATTTTTGATGGGCACAATCTTACAACTTTCCTTTGCCTTGTGAAATTCCTCACCTTTTGTATGTTTTTTTGTTATTATAAACTAAATCAAGTTTATCACTATCAGTTTATATTTAAATATTATCAAGTTTTTATTTTATTTATTTTTTTTTTAACGAGCAAACTTCCTTATGATACTTCAATTTGCCTCATGCCACCAATGAGAATTGGTACAAGTGGTAAGCGACTTGTGTCGCTTAAGCAATGTCTCAAATTCGAGCCTTGTGAATGCAGAAAAGCCTCACTAGGAGACTCACCCACCATAGCCAGGTGCGTGACCCGGGTCAGATCTGGATTAGTTAAGGTAAAGCTCTGGATACTGGATGGGCAATCGAAAAAAATTTGCCTCACGCCAGTTAGACCTTTATAGGTAGCTCTTTTCGAGGTCATCAGATATTCTCACTGATAGACTAGTAGCCTATTGGGTTGGAGAATCTCTCAATTTACATGACAATAAAAACATGGTTGATGGCTTTTCATTACAAATTCTTGTCATTTTCATATTTCGTAATCTTATTTTATAATCTTGTCAAGAATATATATTTTTTCTTGCACCATACTCAATTTTGCGGTAGACTAATATCATTGATTCATATATCAAGAGAAGGAAAATAACGTGACATGACCCCCAAAAGGTGGTATCGGAGATTTGGCAAACTATTTGAAAAGATGTCTGAGTTTTGTCCTCAGGCAGCAATATCCAAGTGGAAATCACCCACTAACAACAGAGACAAACAATAATTAAAGGGAATTCTTGCTGCTTATTTCTTTTATGTTTTAATTATATTATTCTACAAAAATGATCCAATTGTATTGCTCGCAATTCTAAATTTTCTCCGGTTCCAAACGCCATCAAGAAAGATACCTTCCCAATACACAAATTTTCAAATACTCACTTCGGTCCTAATTATAAGACATATTTAACCGATTTTAGGGAGATTAAGGAGAGATGTTAAATTAGTTAATTTTACTAATTTTCCTAAAATGTCCTTATATAACTTTAAAATGACATAAATAAAAGTGAATCAACAACCCCACCACATATCTCTCTTACCCATTTTTCTTTTCATACGTTTTCTAATTGAAATAATGGTTTTACTATATATGCATATATGTGTGTGTATGTATACATATAAATTTATTTACACACACACACACACCCATATATCTACACACATAGAGATATATATATGTTTATGTGTGTGTGTGTGTGTTTGTGTATGTACACACACACACACATATATATATTGACACTCACAAACACAGATATACATATATATATGTACACACATTTATATACATACATATACACACATACATATATATATAGACACATATATACATACATACATATATATTTTTATAGAAACACAAGTGTGCGCGCGTGTGTATCGTACATATACTCATAAAAAATCAAACACATTTGAGAGAATAAAATAAGGGTATAATTAGGACCGGAGGAAGTAGTATTTATTATAGATAACTCTTGTCATAAAAAGGTACAATGGCGGAAATCATTTCTCTCTTTTTTCTTGGGCCCGGTAGCGATGACTAATCTCCTTACACCGTAGATTTCCTGAAAGGGCTTTAGTGCTAACTGTGAGACCCTTTTCATACACACCTCCAACTAGCCATGAAACCTTCTCACACACACTGTCAGGGATCGAACCCCTAACAAGATCTTTATTCATTGTTCTTTTGTTTGATAGCCCACCCGATTCACCAAAATCTTCAATTCCGATTAATCTAGATTCACCTCAAGTCGGACCCACGGTCATGAGAGAATAACTCCCAACATTATTTTTTCTATTTCTACGCCTCAAACTGAGGACATGGTGAAGGGAGAACAAATGGGAAGCAGTCATTATTATCTGATTTATTGGTAGCAAAATGTAATATGGGTTGGAACAACTACTAGGCCCAAGTCAAATTTCATATACAAATATACAATGAATCCGATATTGCATTCCAAGCCCACAATTTTAATATTGTTTTCATGGTGGACGCTTCTAGGGGATTAGGATCCGTGGGCCGTGGTACAGTTTATAGCTGAATTCAACAAACGTCAGTTTTTTTTTTTTTTGAAGGCTAATTGAAATGATGCGCAGCAATATGGAAATTTATCGCCATATCACAAATCTATATTTACTACTCTTAACTTCCCTTTTTATGTTTTTGTTTAAAGGTGGCACTAAACTTCTTCCCATCTCAATCCATGCATAACAAACTTGTCACCAACCTTGAATTTTCCTTTTTGGGGTAAATACATTCGTTAGCCATCGTGGTGGATCATAACATAACATTGAAGTAACTAACTTTTCAATAAATTAATAAGCCTAATTCTTGAAAAGATTATGACTTTCAATTAAATTGTGTCAATATTATTAAAAGATCCGCGCATTGTCATATTTTTACTAAAAATCTCGTCACATATATAGGAACAAGTTAAAACTAATCTTATAAACCTATTGGTTGGTGAGTTGTAAGAAATAGCAAGGCATCTAATAGCTATACATATCATCTAAATGCATAGGATTCAATTTCAACATACGCCAAATCGTTGCCTCTATGAATGGTTTACAACAAGAAAGTCCTTCCAGAATTCCTCTAGCAACCACAAATCAAGTCCTTTTCAGCTTCTATAGACTCAAAACAGTACTTGGGCTTCTCACTATATAATATACTTGCAAGATAACTACTGATCCCCCAATAAAGGTTTCATCAATCATGACAAACCCCTTTACAAGATAGGTAATTACATATCAGTTAATCTGTACTTAACTCATACACACTAGAAACAGTAACATTAAGATTAAGGTTTTACGTATGTCTGTATTTAACATAACTGCTGTGATGCATACAGGGTTAAGCAGAGTCAACTATGCAATGGATAATCATTTACCAGAAAGGCTCAGATTAGGATCAAAGTCATTGAAGAGATGTCAACCATTGATGATTGACTTGTAATGATCAGCTACAGCTTCATAAATGGCGCCTTCCTCAATAAGATTTTTTATTGATAACCTGCAAAACCAGAACCTGCGTCAACAGAGTCCGACTAGACAACATGAGAAGGGGAAGGAGAGAGGATAGGTAAGACAGACAAGAGCTTATCCAAAGGAATTCCAAGATGCTGTGCAATAAGATCCCGAGAGACACCCTCCTCTTTTGCTCTAAAATATAAGAAAGTTGAGTAATAAGATAAAGTTGAGTAATGGACCCAGTTGTGCAAGTAAAAGTTCCAACAAAAAACTATATGTGCATAATAGGATACTAACACAGAATATAAAGATATGAAAAGTTTGAAGAATTAAAATGTTACAACTGTATGCATCTTAAGAAGCATAGAATACACTTCAATTTTAAGCAAAGCTTATGTATACGGACCTTGCAATATATAATCAAACGTATTGTTCCAATACTTAGTTGCCTCACAGTCTAATTCTAGTTCTTGCCTACCCTGATGTAATTGTATGACTTGATATCATGTACCATTGTCAATTTTGTGTCGAAACGAAGATTTAAATTACTTTCAAGCATTCATGTAGAAGAGCTTGCAATCCAGAGATTAGTCTTTTGATTTCTTACTTTCTTTTCTTCCCATAACATTCGTATATTTTTCTTTTCTTTTTTTGCGATAATAAAAAAAAAAAAATTTCAGGGATACGTCAACCCTTCCAGAAGGAGGGTATCAGAGTTGGCCAGCTCAATCAACTACCAGCCTCTCGTTTCCTCTCTTCCTCCCTGACTCGTTTCTCCTCTGTTCTTTTCTCAGACTTCTAGGCTCTAGCCTCTCTTTCTCTCTGTTTCCCTTTTCTCTCTCCTATGCTCTCTTTCTCTCTCCTGTCAGACTTACAAAGATACAACATAAACATACACAAATCACATTTTAGAATTACCTGTTCGAGGGAAGATGCAAGATATCTAAGACCATATCTTCAACACTCTTCTGACCATTGTTGTGCTGACCAGAGAACTAGGAAGGACCCCAAAAAAAAAAAAAAACAGAATACATCAAATAATTAAAAAAATGGTCAAAAGTAAACATTAACATTCATAAATAGTCCTCTCACTTGACTTGGAGGAGCAGCTTGAAGACCTCTTGTGGGATTAGTAGGTAAGGAATTGTTCATAGATTGTTGATTCGGCACGCTAGTCTGTAAAGTTTATGTAGAAGAAAAAAAAAAAAAACAACGGACAGCACAATCATGCAAGAGTCATAAATACACATTAATGTCATGTCAAACCCAGATATAATTTGCAATATTCTAACAAATACCCGTATCCTGGTATTATAGAGATGGACGTATATACAATCAATGAAATGACTTGCAATCTCGTTAAAGTCGTTCAAAGGCCTGGAAATAACACCAGTGTAGATGTCAAAAGCAGGGAACAAGGAGCAAACAAATACAAACAACTACTATAATTTGCTAACGTCAAAATAATATAGCTATCAAACCATCTTAAGTGTTCATGGAGAATTAATGATAACCCAAGGAAGTCATTTAAATAAACCTTTCCACATCAAATAATGCTAATGACTTGAATGTCAAATGAACCAAAAAAGAGAGTAAAGGATGCATAGAGAAATTCTGGGAAGTGATTCAAATGACAATTAAACTATTAACAAAATACCAGCGCTGTCATCATTCACTCCATGACATGATCGCCAGCCCATTTGCACCCATAACAATAGAATTAGTCATCTAAGTCATATTATTTTCGTAGGCTTATAGCAGATGACCAGGGTACTGATTGGACAATTCGTCCTACTCAATTGATTACTGTCACAAAGATTTATATCAAAAAGAAAAAAGGTGGAAACAGGGACTAGAGCTGAAACTAATAGACAGGACAATTGTACAAGGGTTTGATGCATGAAGGGTCCGAGGGTAGTTGAGGAAGTGGTTGGAAGACACTATTTGAGAAGGAAACATGCCATGGGAAAACAGGGAAGAGAACCTTAGATAAAAGTTAGATAGAGAGCTAGAGTCTTGAAAGCCAGCACTGGTGTCATTATCATCTTACTCATTTCTTCTGTCTTTTCTGTTCTGCTCTGTATAGTGCCCAGATTGTTCTGCTATGTTTCTAATTTCTCGTGCAGAGTGAAGGAATCTTAGCCAGCTCTTATCTCAGAGTGTCTAGTTTGCATTTGTGATTGGTCTAGAGGTGTGTACTGAGGTGTGCGCTTAGTCACATTCGACTGAATCTTGTTGGCACTGGCATATGTCTGTGAGACACTGAATTGGTTGCTGTAACCTGTCCTAGGAGTTCTTCTGCTTCAATGTCAATTAAAGTGTCTTGCGGTGTTCATGTTATTCTAGCAGGATTTAGCAAGGTCCCTATCATAAGCATTTCTCAAAACCCAACCATCTTGTGAGTTATCACTATTGGCTGGCACTCTGGCAGTATTACATATAGAAGAAAATTAAAATACTGAACTGCTAAACTTAGACATGATATTAATGTCACACCTAAAAGAGAATACATTTAAGGTCCTTTTTCCCTGAAAACCTTTCAAGTGCCCATGTAAGCGCACATACATTCCATCCCTGAAAACAAAAGGAAAAAATAAAAGGAGTTGGCATATTAAATAAATGATATAAACAATATGTTCAAAGGTGGCAACTAGAAACATTAACCTTATAAACCATCTCACTGCAGAGTGTCAAGTAATGTTTGCACATGTGACATTTTCAAATTCTGAATAACAAATTGTCAAGTTACAATGTTGAAAAGTTTGAGCAATGATCATGTAACCCAGAAAAGTTTTAGTTTAAAGAAGAGACAAGTGAAAGAAATTAAAAAGGTTATGAAACTAAGAAATTATTAAAAAATAATCACTAAGCCAATATAGCACCAACTTAAATAACAAAATTACCTGATACCCTCCGCTTCATTGGTGTCTACATCTTCTTGGAGCCTGCACATGCAAAATTACCTGTCACTTTGAAAATTTAAAAGACCAGAAAAGTAAACTGAAAAGAAAAAAGAAACTAAGAAAAGCATTGACAAATAATGAAATTCACCATTTACTACACTCAATCCTTCCAGTCCCATCATCTAGTATAAAAGTAACATCAGTAATCCTTCCAGCTTTGTTGCACACCCTTCCTACAAGAGTGACCTAAACACGATTTTGACTCAAACTATCAGAACAAAAGAAAATCAAGCCAAACCAACTGTCAATTTACAATTCAAGAAACTGACATTATTAACATCCACGCCATCGATAATCATGTTAGACTTATCATCACTTAACAGAAATGCATCATTTATCTGCTTGACAGTCAGAGGAAGCAATGACTGAGCATCACGATTCTGCAAAAGCTTAAGCTGGTTCAGAAGTTAACTTGCAACAATAAAAAAGAAAACTCAACCAATAATTTTCACCAACATTCCAAAATATAATCAAGCTAAAACGCAGCAAAACTATGTGATTGCTAATTCCTTAGAGGAACTTGAAATAAATAAAAGTGAAGAATAGATTGGACCAACTGTCACAGTTCAGATATTAGCAGACCAAAGCACTAATCGCACTTGCCACTTGCCAGAACATAAAAACAGTAGACAGAGAACTTGGTTTCGCTGCTACGTCAAATTACGCGATTATGAAAAGGACGAAAAACTTAAAACAAAAATGGCAAAATGAGAGGAAAAAAACTAAGTATGCGAGAGATATGACCTTAGAGAAGGAGAAAGAAGATTCAGGGCCTTGAGTTGCCTGAGATGGCATAAAACCACCGCCGGAGAAGGCTGCAGCGCCGTCGAACTGGCTCGAATGCATGCTTGTTCTCGCTTTGTGTGCAGTTCGGGAATAGAAACCCTCAAACCCTAATAGCAGGGAGCAGCGAAACAAAACGTTCTATTCCAGAAATTTGAAACTAATGGGGGTTTAAATTCTTTGATATGAAAATGAATTTGTTTCGCGCCATTCTTCTTTGTTCTTACTTCTTACACTATCTCTATCTTTGTGTGAAGCTTCAGTTCCTCCTCGCGGTCCTCTTTTTTTGTCTTGTTTTTCACTTTTTTTTTTTTGGTATAATTAAAATATTCCGCCTTTTTTAAGGAAAAAAGATTAATATTAATTTTTTGATTGGATCTTTTTATTACAACGCTACTGTTATATTCTTCTATTCTAGTTGTACTTTTTTATGACTTACAGAGTATGTAATATATATTGCCCCTCAATTCAAAGAAAATATTTTATTTAACCTTAATTTGAATAAGTTAAACTCAATCTCTAATACTATAAAATGCGTGTGTTTATGTATATATATAATGGGTTTAATGTTTCTGCTTTTACTGCAGGTTTTTTTTTTTTTCCTACCACACTTATATAAAAGTGAGTAGGTTTCAATGTAAAGAAAAGAGAGATAAACTTCTAAAATATATATAAAAATACATATTAACTGAGTTTGTTGACGGTTAATGAGATAGTATTTGGCTAATAATTGTGACACAGATGCTGATATGAGTTATTTAAGCTATAGTTAGCAAACTTCATTGTTGACCAAACAAGGGAAAAAAAAAGAAATTGGCCGGAGAAAAGAATAAGGAAAGAAAGAAGAAGCCACTGATAAAAAAATTTAAGGCCGAATGAGTTGACAATGAGTTTTCAAAGTTTTCTAACTTTAACAAACTCGAGTTTGTATTTGCAAACTTAAGTTTGCTCTTGGCAGAGAGTTTTCAAGATCTTTCATCTTTCAAGGAAACTTGAGTTTGTGTCAAGAAGAGAGCTTCTCACTATTTTGATCTTTTGAAACCTTCATGTTTGATCTAGATACTTCTTATCATCACTCATTACTATTCTTAACTATGTTTAATTAGTTTGTTAGTGAGTTTCAGATGATTTAGAGAGTGTTATAATGAAGATTAATCATAAAGCAAAAAGTGACGTCATCAACATTTATTGCAAGTCCAGAAAAAGTTGCATGCTTTTGGATAATCATTCTCTGCACATTGCTAAGGGTTTAATGGTTTCTTTCCCTATCAAGAAGCTGCTC
This sequence comes from Acacia pycnantha, assembly GCA_025563575.1. NCBI lineage: Eukaryota > Viridiplantae > Streptophyta > Magnoliopsida > Fabales > Fabaceae > Acacia > Acacia pycnantha. The sequence goes on from JAMWYP010000157.1 coordinate 590,540, forward strand.
TTCCAATAGATTTAATTCAAGGGAAGTCAACCATAAACTTGTGTGCACTTGGATTAATATTAATCAAGAGAGAGACTGGACCAAGCTTCAACCTAATCAACTCATTAATATTGGCAACAATCACATTAATGAATCCAACGGTCATCTAATACTCTTCATATATAAGGAGTTGCATTCAAGTCTTCTCAACAACCAATCTGCAGAAAACGAAAATCATTCAAAGTTTCAACTACTCTTAGTGTTTTCTTACTTGTAAAGTATTTGTTGATACTCTTGCACTTCAGTGTTCATAATTATCTGCTCTTTGAGAGAGTTTCATTTATTGAAATCATTTATTGTAAGTATCTCAAGTCGTGGGACTTGGAGATTGGGTATATCAGTTTACAACTTGTAAGGGGGAGTGTATCCTAGTGAGAGGATAACTTTCGAGTGTAGAGTGTGTAACTGATCTTGTGAGTTAGTGAAAATCCTAAAGTGTCTGGGGACTGGACGTAGGTCAAGGATTTAGACCGAACCAGTATAAATCTTCTTGTGTCCTGCTATTAATTCATCTCCTCTTTTTTGTTGTTAAGTTTCAGGGAACTTTAAAAGAATTTTTAAAATCCCCAGTTCACCCCCCTCTTGGTGATATGCTCCACTTCTATTTGGTATCAGAACAAGGTCTTCTCTAAAAGAGCTTAACATCTCGAGAAGGATAATTATGGACGGTATTCTACCTGATGGAGTTTCGATCAACAGACTTCCAAGTTTCAGCGGTGAACATTACTCCTTTTGGAAGGCTAAGTTCAGAGTCTTCATGTTGGCCATTGAGTATGATTTGTAGAGAGTGTTCAAGAGAGGAGACTACATACCAACAGTGTTGGAAATTATGCCCTAGGGGCAAGTCATTGTACTTTAGACATTTATGTTATTTAAAGTATTCTCTTTAAGTTATCATTTCGTTTGCATATTTACATTGATAACTGTATCCCTGGATATATCTAATAGATTATCCTAAATGTCTCTGGTCGGTCATCTACGCGGGAGCAAAGATGAGATAAGACCAGTATGACTTTGATGAGGTATGGAGATACGAATCAAAGTCATGGGCAATTGTAAGAGTACAAGGTGCTGGACCGACCCACTATGAGAAAGCTGCATGGAATAAGTCATAAGCTTTTCTTATGTATAACCGCGTCACAACGCCCTTTGACCTGAGATCATCATGGATTCCTACATGATGAGTCGTTGGTCTTTGACCAAGTCAAAAGTCACCTTTGACCGGGTGATGATAAAGGCTTGGATCGGGATCAATGGTTTTCATGCAGAGGAATGTGAATGGTCAAGATGGAATTTGTCCCTCACATTTTAGAGAGATAATACTGGGCCCCTCGATGAGTGAGTCTGAGAGATGTATGACCATACTATGATGGAAAGGAGTTTCCATTTCAATTGTTAGACTACTCAAGAATCGAGAAAGTAATGGTCAAGAACAGGAAGTTGACATCATCCATGACTCATCCTTGACCAAGTTATCGCGTGACAAAAGGGACGTGACATGGTTGTACGATAGGTTATGTTGCATCAACGATCCTCATGTGAATTGGGCAGTCGCAATGTCTTGCTAGAGGCCGCTTGCGACTTGTGGGATGGTACAGTATTGGCCTACTGTCAATCTCATGTGGGCCTATTGGGTCACGCACAAGAATAGCCCAACATAAGCAAAAGTGTCCAGGTTCATTGAATCTTAAATGTGTTTAAGATTTAATGAATACTTATTTAATCTAGGATGTGTGTGTGTGTGTGTGTGTGTGTATATATTATTAAATTCAAAAATAATAATGATATTTATTGATAATAATATTATTATATATATAGTATTTAATTTATTTGATAAATTAAATAATTATAATAAATTGAGATATTGTATCTCAGATTTAATTTTCGAATAAAGATATTGCATATCACATTTAATTTGAACTGAGATATCGGATCTCATTTTAAATTAAATATAAGCATATCATATCTTGATTTAATTTATAAATATAAATTAAATCAAGGCCTATTAATTCGGATCAAGTAGTTAGATTAGATCATTGGATGATTTAATTAATATTATTTAATCCAAATTCAAAATTCAAAATTAATTGGATTAATTTTGAATAATTTAATACGACACATTAATAGGGTTTTAGAAACCCTATAACAGATGTTGATCTAGTCGTATTAAGCACGCAAATGAATTAGACGACCGAAACACAAAACCCTAGAGAGAAAAAGAGAGAGATGCAAGAATACTGAGGCGCTAGCACGCTGCCGTCAGTGTTGGAGGCCGTTTGTGTGGATACCAATAGAGGGAGAGGACACGCGAAGTCAGCTCCTGTCTGATCGAACAAGAAGGTGCTAGCCCACGTGATCAAGAAGCACGGATAAAAGATGCCACCTCGTTCGACACGACGACGTCTATGGCGCACGAGGTTCGAGGCACAAACGAGAACGGAACACAAGCAAGCTCGCATAGGTACGGCTCTGAAATCTAACTTTGATCTAAACGCGGTTGAGCAATTCACCTAGGGACCCGTAAAAGGTTTTTTAATTCCGCTGTGTATACGGATCCCAACAAACAGTTCTCGAAAATGGTCTTAGAATTCCAAAACTTGAAGAAGACTACGACGAGAATGATAGAAGGCAAGTCACTCTCAACAGCAAGGCTATTCTTATGCTTCAGAGTGCATTGAGTCAAAGTGAATATTTTTGCATCTGCACTTTGACATCTGCAAAAGCTATGTGGGATGCCTTGGAGATTGCTCATGAAGGAACCACCAGAATCAAAGAGAATCGTGTAAATACCCTCATGATTGAACACGATTTACTTCGTATGAAGTCTGGGGAATCCTTTGGTGAGTTCCAACTTAGATTCACTCATCTGATCAACCAACTTGCTGCATTGGGAAAAATACTATGATCAACCTGTCTAGGTGAGGAAAATTCTAAATGTTTTCAGCAAGGAATGGGAAGTCAAGGTCACTACGATTGAAGAAGCACATGGAGAATCAATCAATGGCTTCGGTTGCAGCCCTGTTCGGCAGTCTTTATGAATATGAAGAAAAGATCAAGTTTAGAAAGGGACTTGATGAAATTGGTGGCAAGAACAAGGTAATTTCTCTCAAGACTATCAAAGAGGCTAAAGAATCAGATGAAGAAGAAGAAGAAGATGGAGATGAAGAGCTAGGCATGATAGTTGTTGGTAGATTTCTTTGATGGCAAGTGAACCAGTCGAACAAGTAATAAAGAGTAAGTAGAGTATCGTCCCACAAAGACTGAGATACCGAATGATAACACCGAATTACAAAATTGGTTGCGTTTAAAAAGAAAATAAAGTCTGAATGGTTTGGGAGTTTCTATAGTTATGCTGATAAACTAGAAAACAAACAAATGATCGTAGTCAAAGAAGATCTCAGTAAAAAGATAGGCTAAGCTCAGAGTCCTTCCCAAGCATATTAATCCCCCAGTTGCCTATACGGATTGCTATAGCATTTATGCTGCACAGCTCTCGCAATGCTACAACATGAATACCTTTTACAATGTTATTCAGTTAACCCACCACTCTAATCTACCGAAGCTTTCGTGTTCGATACGTACAATCCTAATTTACTTCTCCCATATGTCTATGGTGATTTTCTAATTAGGTTATCATTACAAATCAAGGTGTTATGGTTATGAGCGGTAGACCCATTCTTGAAGCCTACAATAATAGGTCAAGCCTTGCACTAGCCTGCCTAACAATCATTGTTTCTCAGATGTCTAGCCTCGACTCCCTCTCAGTAAGCCGAGGCCACTGATCAAGCCCTTAGCTCTTGCTAATCGACAAGAAATTAAATTACTGATAAGCAAACTGAATGTATTGAATTAAGAACTAGCAACTGAGTTCATTCTAAACTTAGGAAATCATCCTCGCTCAAGCCATAGAAAATTTCATTCATGACTGATGAGGGAATCACAAAACAGAGTGCAATAGAATAACCCATGATCAAAAGATTAACTAGAATTAATTAAAGAAGAAAAACAGAAAGCTTAATGGAGGTTCCAACGGCGTGGAAGAAGCCCTGTCATGTCACAACTCCACTTCTTCTTATCTCTGTGTCACTGCAAGGAAGGATGTTGGGTTCTCTTGAAGTTCTCGTGCCTTGTAACTTCTCTCACTCTTCTTCCGAGTCTGGCCGTAATGGAATGGTCTTTTACTATAATCAGGTCTACTTGTAGCGTACGTCCAGCGAACTGGGCCTTTCCATATCTGTTGGGGTCCAATCGTGATCTCGGTAGATTGATTCTTCTGATCCTGTGGGATTCTTCAAATCTTAGTTTTGATTCTCCGCATCTTCTATTTCAATATGTCAGCAATCTAACCGTTAACGACCTGCTCTATATTTCCCGAAACAACCTTGACAAAAGATTAGAACAATTGTCGCATAGCATTGCTTCACTTACTCTGCTATAGCTTAAGGGATGCGTTGTATTGCGCTTCGATGAGGCTGTCCTGATGCTATAGCATTGTATCTGCCATGCTGTGCGCCTTTCTCACAAAATCTCAACTCGATCTTTTCTTAGCACATGTTTAGGATGCGTATGCAATTTATTTTGGTTTGTAAGCTTCATCCTTAAGTTCCCTATATAATGAATTAATGTCTTTTTGCTCAGATTAAATACAGTTAAGCCTATATTCACCATTCAATACAGTCATATAATATAAGGAAAACATGGCATAAATAGTGCTCATCAATGGTCCAGAGATTCAAGAAATTCTACAAGAAGGACCAAGGATTCAAAAAGTTTCACAAGGGTAGCTCCAGCATTGAGGCGAAGAAGCCAATCATTTGCTACGAATGTGAAAAGCCTGGCCACATCAAATTAGAATGCCCCCAGCTGAAGAACAAAGACAAAGAGAAGAAAAAATTCAATAAGTATAAGAAGAAGGCTTATGTCTCATCAATATGGGAAGACAACTCATCTGATGAAGATGAAGCTGAAGAAGAGGATAGAGCCAACATTTGTATTGCGGCTCAAGAAGAGGAATCAGAAAATGAAGAGGTTTGTCTAAGAGCATCAAAATCCAACAAATGGTACATTGATAGGGGATGCTCTAGACATATGATAGGAGACCAATCCCAGTTTGCTTCAATCAAGCCTAAGGATGGTGGCAAGGTGACCTTCGGTGGAAACTAATTTGGGAGGATTGTTAGGATTGGAGAAGTTAGAAACAACGAAGGACCTCAAATCAAAGACGTCTACCTTGTGGAAGGCCTTTGTCACAATCTCCTTAGTGTAAGCCAAAGCACTGATAAAGGTAACTTAGTTATCTTTGATTCTAAGGAGTGCTTGATCGTAAGCAAGGATGCTCTCTCGTTAGATAATGCAAAATCTAAAGCCTTAATCAGGGCTCCTAGAGAAGGTAATTGTTATACTCTCAATCTCTCTAGAAATGGTTCTGTTTCTGAAAAATGTTTTATTGGTAACTTGGATGAAAGTTGGCTATGGAACAAGTGATTAGCTCATGTCAATATGATCCAACTTGACAAGTTGTTGAAAAAGGATTTGGTCATTGGTTTACCAAAACTTTGTTTTAAAAATGACATGATTTGTGATGCTTGTCAAAAGGGTAAGCAAACCAAATCATCTTTCAAATCTAAAAATGAAATTTCAACTAATAGACCTCTTCAACTACTCCATTTGGATCTAATTGGACCGGCTAGAGTAAAAAGCCTTGGTGTCAATCTTTATACTTTGGTCATAGTTGATGATTTTTCTAGATTTGCTTAGACTATATTTTTGTCTTCTATGATCAGTTTGTTGTTTTTCCAAGAAGGTCCAAAACGAGAAAAGTTTCTCTATTGCAGGAATTAGAACTGGTCATGGTGGAGAGTTTGAAAATCATGCCTTTGGTGAGTTTTGTGACAATATGGGCATTGATCACAACTTCTAAGCCCCTAGGACTCCTTAGCAAAATGATGTTGTGAAGAGAAAAAATAGAGTCCTCACTGAGACGGCAAGAGCTATGCTGAATGAGAACTCAACCTCCCAAGTGTTTTAGGCTGATGCTATGAGTACGACTTGCTACATCTCGAATCGGGCATATCTCCGGAAGAAGTTGAACAAAACTCCCTATGAGCTATACAAAGGAATAAAGCCCAATCTAGCTCATCTGCTTGTTTTTGGCTGCAAGTGTTTCATCCACAACAATGGTAAGGATAACCTGTGTAAGTTCGATCCCAAGGTAGATGAAGGTATATTTGTGGGTTATTCGAATAGAAGTAAAGCTTTTAGAGTCTTTAATACTCGTACTCGAATTGTTGGAGAATCTATGCATGTTGTGTTTTGTGAATCCAAATCTGATATGCCTTTAGATGATGATGAGGAAATTGATTTCAAAAACCAATTCTTTTCGAAAACTACTCCTACCTCTATTGAAAATCCTAAAAATGTTTTTGAGGCCGATCCTCAAAACTCTTGCGAAAATTCTGATCAATCTCAACCTAGAGCTTGGAGGTTCATTAGGAACCATCCTTTGGACCAAGTAATAGGCGATGTAAATCAGGGTGTAAGGACCAAAAATAGTACTTTGAATGAAGTTACTTTTTTTGCCTTTATATCAGAGATTGAACCCTCTAAGATTGATGAAGCCCTTTCAGACAATGATTGGGTGATAGCTGTTAGTTCCATAATTGGTTTTGATGATAACGGGCATTTGTAAACACAGATGGAAGTTTGTCTTTGTAAGTTGAAAAACTTACTGTCAAAGGCAAACTCGAGTTTCACTTTGGAAACTCGAGTTTGGACTTGACAGAGAAGAGCTCAAGTTTTTGCAATGAAAGGCAAACTCGAGTTTAGTTTTGAAAACTCGAGTTTTGATCATACAAAGAGCTTTTGAGTTTTTCACAGACAAAGAAAACTCGAGTTTAATTTAACAAACTCGAGTTTTGACAAGACAGAGAGCTATCAAGTTTTTCAAACATACCAAAACTCCAGTTTCCATTTGGAAACTCGAGTTTAGGCTACACAAAGAGTTCTCTAAGTTTCCACACTATGTTGGAAACTCGAGTTTACTTTGGAAACAAGAGTTTACATCTTACAGAGAACATTGCTCGATTCTGATCTTGTGAAAACCTTATTCTTCGATTCAACAAAGTCTCTCAAAGTTTTCTCATAAACGAGGAAACTCGAGTTTGGTTTTGTAAACTCGAGCTTCGGCCTTACAGAGAAGTTTCCATTGTTTCAAAGAATGAGAAAACTCGAGTTAACTTTTGGAAACTCGAGTTTTGGTCAAGCAGAGCGTTCTGCTAAAATTGAATGTTTTTCAAACATACCAAAACTCCAGTTTCCATTTGGAAACTCGAGTTTAGGCTACACAAAGAGTTCTCTAAGTTTCCACACTATGTTGGAAACTCGAGTTTACTTTGGAAACAAGAGTTTACATCTTACAGAGAACATTGCTCGATTCTAATCTTGTGAAAACCTTATTCTTCGATTCAACAAAGTCTCTCAAAGTTTTCTCATAAACGAGGAAACTCGAGTTTGGTTTTGTAAACTCGAGCTTCGGCCTTACAGAGAAGTTTCCATTGTTTCAAAGAATGAGAAAACTCGAGTTAACTTTTGGAAACTCGAGTTTTGGTCAAGCAGAGCGTTCTGCTAAAATTGAATGTTTTGAAAACTTCAGTTTTGAAATGGAAACTCCAGTTTTGAGCTTTTGGACTAAAACATAATTTCTCATCAAAAGTCCAAAACTCGAGTTAGTCACTTAATGACTCGAGTTTTGCACTGTTTACTAAACTTGTCCAAATGCCAAATCACGATATTCTTCTCTGTAATGAGAAAACTCGAGTTAACTTTTGGAAACTCGAGTTTAGGCTTTTAATGAAAGAATGAAAACTCGAGTCTCAAAGAACAAACTCGAGTTTACATCGCTGAATTCAAATTTCAAGTTACACGAATTTGCGAAATCTTTGTGTTTGATCCTAATACTTTATATCATCACTCATTACTATTCCTAACTATGTTTAATCAGTTTGTTAATGAGTTTCAGATGATTTAGACAGGATTAAATGGAGAATTAGCATAAAGCATAAAGTAAGAGTCAGAACATTAAATGCAAAGTGCATAAAACTTGCATGCTTCTGGACAATCATTCTCCACACGTTTTGAAGGAATTAATGTTTCCTTTCCTCATCCAGCATCTGCTCTTCCAGCGGATTAAATGTCAGGAAGTCAACCTTGAACCTCTGCAAAGATGGATTAACCAAAGAGTAAAGAGAGAAGAAGACCAAAACCTTCACTAATCATCCTCCAATGTTGGCAACGATCACATTAGGATTTATAATGGTCATTTAATGATCTCTAGCTATAAATAGAGATGCATTCAATTTCTCTCAACAACCAATCTGTGAGAAAACGAAAATCATTAAAGTTTTAACTACTCTTTGAGTTTTCTTGTGTAAAGTATCTGTTGATACATTCATACTTCAGTGTTTATCTTATCTACTCTTAGAGAGAGTTTCTTGATTGTAAATCATTTATTGTAAAGTATCTCAAGTCAAGGGGATTTGGAGATTGGGTTATTGATTACAACTTGTAAGGGGGAGTAAGTTCTAGTGAGAAAATTACTCTTGAGTTGCAGAGTGTGTAATCAATTGTTATAGTGAGAAATCCCAGAGAGTCTGGGGACTGGACGTAGGTCAAGATATTAGACCGAACCAGTATAAATCCTTGTGTCTTGCTATTCTTCTCTTCACTCTGTTTTCATCCCTGTTTTATATCCGAAAAACAGAGCAACCGAAAAAGTTTTTATAATCCCCAATCCACCCCCTCTTGGTGATTAAGCTCCACTTTCAATGGCAATGCAAGAGGAATTACATCAATTTGATAAAAATCAAGTTTGGGATTTGGTGCCTAAAGACCATCCGGTCATTGGCACTAAATGAGTATTCAAGAACAAACGAGATGAATCTGCAATCATTGTCTGTAACAAGGCAAGATTGGTTGCAAAAGGCTATAATCAAGAAGAAGGAATTGATTATGAAGAAACTTATGCTCTAGTGGTAAGATTGGAAGCTATAAGAATTCTTCTAGCCTTTGCTTGTGTCAAAGGATTCAAGCTTTATCAAATGGATGTAAAAAGTGCTTTTCTAAATGGTTTTATTCAGCAGGAGGTTTATGTTGAACAACCTCCTGGTTTTCAAAGTGATCATCATTCAGATCATGTTTATCATCTCAAGAAAGCCCTTTATGGACTTAAGCAAGCTCCTAGAGCTTGGTATGAGCGATTAAGCAATTTGCTTCTAGATCAAGGCTTTGTTAGAGGAAAAGCTGACACAACTCTCTTCATAAAGAGTAATAAGCTAAACGAAATTTTAATTGTTCAAATTTATGTTGATGATATTATATTGGGTGCTTTTAACGATGTTTTGTGTGAAGAGTTTGCTAAGAATATG